>VZTB01014981.1:0-319969 GCA_013397245.1 Thryothorus ludovicianus | reverse complement strand
TTTCCCTTTCCCTTTCCCTTTCCCTTTCCACCTTGTGGAGATTTAAAAGGCTTGTGCTTTTACCTTGGTCAAGATTGAGATAATTTGCCAAAATACAGGTTTGGAGAAAAGTCAATTCAGGAATATTTAAATATATGGCCCAAATATGACTATGGAAAAAAACATCTTTGATACATGGTTAGAGGGAAGACCTATTTCATTTGTGAGATTACTGAGTACATATGAAGTATACAATGAGACTGAGATTGCTACTGCATTGCTAAGGACAATAATAAAATGTTGACAGAATAAGATCAAAGTTGTGGAGATTCCTTTTTTCCCCCGATTATACACTGTTAGAGAAAATGGATTAAAACAACTGTCAGTATAATAAAGCAGATATAGTAAAAATAGTTTTTAAATGTATTTTGCCACTAGTTTTGTAAAGGCTGTTTTAGAAAGAATAAAAGGGTAAAGATGCTAAAATTCATTAATACATATATTAAAGTAAATGCTAAGTTCTCACAGAGTCTTAGTGACAAATAATAGAGGTATCATCTTGTTATTTCCAAGGTACTAAAAAGAGTTCCTTGTCACTTTCAAAATGTAACAGAATACATTTTGAGGTTTTGTTTTTAAAATCAAACACAAAAACTTATCCAGAATATCAATTTCACTGAGAGGAAATGCTTGAAGAGGTCCTCTGACTTCTTAGTGCTCACCATAGAACTGGGCAGTTTCAGAGATCCCTAATAGCTGCTAAAAGGTGTTAATGGATGATGAATTTAATAGTGCAGCCAGTTTGCTTCTGTACCTACATTAACAGCTTAAAAAAAACCTTTAACTAGAAACACTTCAAATTGTAACTTTGATATATATCTCACAGATTCAGCAATTTTAATCAAGGAGTCTCATGATTGTCAGGACTGTTTGTCTGTTCACCAGTGAACCCTATATAGGTGAAATACCTGTACTGAGTACAATGTACAATAAATCGTCTTTAGGCTTGCTTTTTTTTCCCCTTTTTGTTTTTAAATACAAGTGCATATGTGAGGACTGCCAAAGTGATCAGCACATAAGAGTAGAAAAAAACCAAAACACTTTAAACCCTTTACATGAAGATTTTAATAAGACTTCTGATATGATAACAAAAAGGCATTTATTAAATCTACTTATCATCTCAGAAACAATTAATTGTTCCAAGTTTCTTTAGTAAATTATGCAATGAGTGAGCAAGTACTTGTCAAATCATTTTGTAATTAAATTCATGCATTTGTTCCTGTTTTAAAAATGGCCACATATTCCATCTGCCCATGCAAAATGCTTAAGTATTTTCAGCCAACTTCCCTGAGCAAAGCTGTGCACCCATCACAGGCAGCACACTTCACTGTTACAAGGGCCACAGCTGCGAAGTATCGTAATCAAGGAGAAGAAATCACCTTTCTTTGTTGTTCAATTTCTTTTGTTAAGGGAATTTCAGAATGAGAAAGGTTCAGATCATAGACTCTTTTGTAAAAAGAATTGTTAGTATTTTCTGGAGCTGGCTGGAATTGGTGTGTCACCTGCTTTGAATGCAATAACTGAGAATTTTTTTCCAAGCCTTCTTCTAAGAGGGAAGCTGATCAGGGAGGGAGAAGCAGACTTGGTGCAAGCTACTTTGTACTGAAATATTCTCATGATTGTGCACACATCTTCAAGGCTTCAGGAAGTTCTGCTTTAAACTGGAAACCCTGATCAAAAATTCTTATTGAGGAATGTCATGAAGGCCTTGGTCATTGAAGACTATGGTGGCCCTTTTCTCTTTATCTGGCTTTAGTATTTGCAGGTGCAGTTTTGGCATTTTGTGCAGTTGGAAGGAATCCCCAGAAACCATTTTTTGGTGAGAGCCTTCTCTTCATTTGTAGTTCTTCACTTAATGTTACAAAAGCTAAAAAAGCACAGAAACTTCAGCTGCCTGTTAAAATCTATCTTGCAGAGAAACAGTATGAGCTGCTCCCTCAGACCAGAAAAGGCAGAGTTGATCTTCTGGTTAATTACAGGGTATCTTCTGGAGAAAAATGAAAATCAAAGAACCAACAAAAAAAAAAAATAAAAAGGAATCTGAAAAAAAAAAAATTAATGTGGTAGCAAATGAACCCTGGTGCTGTGGGTAAGAATGAAAAACTATTACAGAAAGCTCAGAACACCCTGGTGAACCACCAAGGGCTCTCCTCAGCCAGGCAGGCAGAAATGCTGAGCTGAACTGATTCCAGGTGCTGCTCTGGATTTCCAGTAGTACTGGTATTTTTCACCCCAGAGAACATCATTAAAATTATTCTTCCCCAGATCTGCTTCTTGCATATCAACCCAGTTGTACTAAAATTCTCAATTCAGCATTTCTTGGTGGAAAACAGGGAAATGGCAAAGTAGATTAGATCCACATAACCACAGTACTACTTAGGTTGGACAGAAACTGTGGAGATGATCTAGTCCCATTCCCATTGCTCAGAGTAGAAGCTGCCAGAGAAGGTTGCTCAAGACCTTGTCCAGTCAGGCTCTGAATAACTCCAAGGACAGAAACTCTGCAATCTCTCTTGACTACCTTCTCCAGCATTCTGTCACCCCAACCACAAAAGATTCCATCAGAGCTGTTGAAGTCAACAGTCAACAACCAAAAGAATCTTTAGAGTGAATCAGATGAATAGTTAGAAAATATCTTCCGATTTACCTTCTAATTCAAAATGAACTGATTCACTCTTCCAGCTCCAATAGAGATTGATAAATAAATGGTCTTGAACTCTATCAAAAAAACCCAGCAAAACTATCCAGCTGTTCACTTCACTTAGAGGCCTCTAAAGTATTTTTTCTGTTCATGATTGAAGAATTATACTGCAGACAAGCAGGTATCAATAAATGGAGGTTCGATGCCCCAAGATTTAGCTGAGGTTATTGCCCAAAATTATTAAGATATAGAGCTGGAAGAACCTAAAGCAGTGTAATAAGTTTTTTTTTTGTTCGATACTAAATCATTTATATTCAATTTATTTTCATGAACTTTATAAAATATAACAAAGGCACAGAACTACGTGGAGCAAATCTCTGCCCACATACTCCTTTATTCATAAGTGTCTGCTAAACTACAATGAATATTTACGATTATATTTCACAGGCCAAGCATACAGGAAACTTTTATCTCACTGGAGCAACCATTTTGTGGATTTCAATATTTGTTGATGGGACATAAGGCAATTTCTCAGGTACAAACTATTAGGTTGACAAATTGTTGACAAAAAAGACTGTGGGATGTAGGGTGGCAGACTGCAGAGGGCACAACAGAATGAGAAACAGACAGGCAGTATAACCTGCCAACTGGCAAGTTTCTGAAGTGTGAAGGTTGGTCTCACACTCATTCTAACACTCAGTGCTGCAAATTCAAATACTTAGCCCTGGGGTCAACTTTTGTCAGGAGTAGGAGTTAGCCTCCCAGTTCAGATTCACAGTAGAAGTAGTATAAAGAGGTGGAACAGAGAAAAGGGATACAAACACCATCACTATCAAGAGAAATAATGAAGGAGATCCAGAAACACATAAACACTGAAGTAAAAAGACATGAAAGGCAATTGTGAGACATTCCATTGGCCTCAACCTGACTATATTAAGTAAAAGAGTGAAATTAGTGATGAAAAATGTAGATTTTTTTTTAATAGAATCATAATGTGTTGAAGAATTATAATAATCTGATATATTTTATATAAAATTACATGAGATAAATGCAAAATGGGTAAAAAGTACCTGTTTAGTAAAATGGCAAAGATTTAAGAAATCAGCTATTAATTTTCATGGGCGTATTTCCAAGTTCATTAGAGCTGATGAGATTTCAGTCATTAGTACAGCAAGGACTGTTGTATCTAGTCCTGTATTGAGATTATATTGGTTATTGCATTAGATAAGGATGTTCAGGTTAAATGTGAAATCAATTAGGAGCAAATTTTTTTCCCTTAATCAAACATACACGACAATAATCACATTTATGTTAAAAGAGAAGGTAATCAATCTACAATAGACATATATTTTTTTTTTTTCTTGATTAAATGATACCTTAGGACCTAGCTCAGAACATTTTTGACAGAACCTTTGAAGTCTTGAATTAAGCAACACTCAAAAATCATAAATTATTGGAAATTAACTAATTGTCCTTAGAAATTTAAGCAGGGAAATAGTGACTGGATATTTCCTAATCTAGGTAAATTTTTATTTAAGGAGTCTGAGATATTAATTTCTAAGGTACAATCGAAAGACACCATAACAGGAAGTTCTTTTGGACACAGTGCTGGTTGTTTTGGCTTTAGTTAATGTTTTGCATCACACCAAAACCTACTTCTCTTTATCCTGTCACTTCTGAATCTCGGATATGTATTGCCAGTTAAATTCTGAGATCCAAAGGAGTTCTTTAAATCAACCAGCTCATCAGCTCAAAAGTTAAATGTTTAAAGTTTACATAGGTCTGATCTTTTAGAACATCAACTAAACACATGTGAATATCAGTTAAGAGGACTAAAAATACCACATATTTTCTCTTACTGTAACAGAAGTAATTTGCACTCAGGCTAGTAAAAAAAAAATGACATCTCCTAATGAAAAATTGGAAGGGTGAGGCATATTCAAAATACAGGCAAAGTTCTGCTATCCAAGAATACCACTGAGTATGTTTACAGGCTGTATGTTATGTTTACTGAGTACATTTATTCAGCAGTCCAAGTTTTCCAGTTTGGCAAGTGCCTGCCAGATTCCAAAATCTGCGTGATTTTTACTTTGCATTTGCTTTTACTTGGAACTCCAACTTTTTTTCTGTTCAGGGCACGGAAATGCCATTTCCAGACCAATTTTAATCCTAAATGGAAGAAAATAAATTGAAGCTCACTAAATCTATTTAAAATTGCCTTATCAGAAGAAGGTGCTCCTTGCAAAAAAGTGTGACTAATTCTCCCATCTTGTATATCTGCACTGTTTTCTTCTGATGATGCAAACCAGAGAATAATTAAACAGACAATTATTAAAATAAACGAAACTGGAAACAAGAGCTATTCAAGTATCTCATTTGTAGAAGGAGAATCACAAGGTAATGTAGGATTTATATTGTCAAAGTGTTTTCAGGGGGAAAGTGTGATAGCCAAAGTAAACTCCTCCAGGAAGAGCAGAGTGGTGGGAAGGTTAAAGAAGAGTTAATTCTCTGCTGACATTTGGTTGAGTGCAGACAAATAGAAAGTGTCACTCACCAGGCCCGAAGCAAACTTGATTTAGATATGCTGTGCTATTATGTGAGAGGCATTTCTGTTAAAGAATCATATTGTAGACTAGTGCATACATATTATGGTCAACCAATGCCCTAAATGTGACTGAGGTAATGGGTGAGTGTAATCAGAGATGAAGATCAGGTGCAAAAGTTAGCACTTAGAAGAGAGTAGAAAAGAGGGTCAGGGATTTGTGCCAAGGTCTCTTGCAAGATCTAAGAAGCATCTCTTTACAGGAATTCTATAATCAGAGAGGCAGGAGAAAAAACTACTTATGAGCATAATTTTAGATGAAAAATTGCTCAGTTTCAGGGCTGTCTGAACATTTCTAAGGGCCAAAATACCAAAAGTAGAGTTGTAGTGTTTGTGAATGTGTCTGAGAGTAAAGAATGACAGGAGCCACAACTATTTGGTGTGGCCAGCACAGGAGATACTGCACTATTGCCCTAGCAGAAGCAATTGCTCAGCAGAAAAATAGCTCAGAATTAATCAGATCTTCTCAAAAAAATGTGATAAAGTCAAAAAACAAATGAAGATTAAGACAGGAATAGAAAGGTAATTTGTTCAGCCCTGCAGTTGTCTCATCAAATTACAGACTATTGTAGTAGTTAAACAGAGTATTATTTTTAGAAATGCAATCGCCTGTTAAGCTACATGGTTTATGCTTGTTAGCAGGAAAAAATTACATCATTGACCACAAAAAATCAAAGCCTAGTGGTGAGGACTTGAACTGATGCTTTACTGCAATTCTGTTAAACCAAACGTAGACTGTGCATTGCTCCTAATCAAGTTTTGTGAGACAAACATCTGCTAAGCCTCAGTTTTTGAGTTTTCCATTTTTAATATCCACAAGTAACAGCAAAAGGAGGTTTTTCCCCCTTCCTTTTGTCATGTTCCTTGAAAACTCACTATGCAGTTCAAAAGGACAGACTAAATTGATTTCTCAAATAAAAAGAGCTGCCTTCTCTCTGCCTGTCTCTTTAATTGTATGATCCTGCTCTTTTCTGCAGCTTCACTAGATCTACTCAGCAGATTCTTTGCTGATTCAATTTTGTTCATCAAGCCAAAAGAAAAAATATTCCGTTATTTCTGCTTGTTTTTCTTTAACCAGCCCAGTGACCTGAATTGGCTTGTCAAAGGGTCAGGCAGTGCCAGAGCAGCATGAAGTGGCAGGAGTACATAGCTGGGAACTAGAAAAACAACCCTTTTACCAGGAAAAGACACTAGATAACCTTGGCCATCTCCTCACACAGCACCCACACAGGCACTGAGCTCATAAGCAGAAGCAACCTGAAGTAAACCAGTACTGATCTTACCTAGAATACGTCAGCTCACAAACTTCAGTATTTCTGGAGCTGATCAGCAGCAGCTAAACTGTCCATACAACAGCAGAGCAACTCTTAAATCATCTGTGTCAGTTACCTCTGTAGATGAGGCAAAACTCCAATAAGTAAATAAGTAAAGGGAGGAAAAAAAATCCTGTACATCAGCTGAGCTTTGCTGACAGTCCATGTAGATGATCCCAAACTCCAAGTTAATTCAAGTTAGCTTAGTCTTCTGTTACTGAGAATTTGCATTTGCTGGGGCTTAGGTCACACACATGGACAGTTACCACAAACCTGCTGACACACAAGTTTGCTTGTGTTTCCAAGGCCTCAGAATTAATTTATTTTTTTTTATTATTTGCTCATCTTCTTTCTCTGCTCCATTTTTACCTTTTATTTTTCCTGAGGATGCTTCTCTGTTACCCATTAGCTCTTTTGCTGATCTGAATGCAGAATATCATATTAAACCTGACATAGATGTACACTTAAAGGCATATGACATAAAGTATTCCAAGTAAGGGTAGGCAAATATTTTCAGTTAGTACTTTTCCAAAAATAAACCCAGCTTAGTATTAGGCAATACACTTATATTCATTACTACTTTCAGCTGATTGAAACAGCAATTTGAACTGTAAAAACCTATCTAAATAAACATGCATGGAGTGGATCCCAAAAAGAAAATTATTATTTTCTCCTGCGGAGGTATCAGTGCAACAGTGAACATAATTCTAGCCATTGCACCCATTTTAAGCTCATATAAAGCTATTGAAAAAAAAATACTAGCTGATTTGCATCACGCTGAGAGAAAAAAAATCAGGGTAAGTTGTGGATACTGTAAAAGTCAGTAGCTATTTTAATTGCTCAGGTGAGAGACCTTAAACATGAGGAAAAATATCCTGGATAGATAATTGAATGTGTATGCAAGAGATTAAAATAATTAAATAAAAATCACTTTTTTTCCAGTAACCAAACTATAAAAGAATGATGGTGCCATGAAATACAGCTTTCAAAATAGCACGAAGAGGCCTGCTCAGCTGTAGCTGAAACCCAGATGTGGAAATCAGTTATTTGGGGATAGTGAGAATTTGCCATAGACAATTAGTTAATAAAGATTTTGTTTAGAACAGCCATTTTTTTTAAGCACACAATAAGAAAATATTTCTGTTTTCTTTAGATATAGGTCTTGTAGTTGCCTAGGCTTTATTCACCTGTGGCATACTATGAAACAGCACCAATGCCTGTAATAGGGCCCAAGGCTAAGGCATGAGTACATTATACATTTCACAGCCACTGAAATTATTCTAAAGTGAGAGTCTAACTCCTTCCTTAGTTTTACCTTTCATTACAATCATTTGCTAATCATTTTGCACAGTTTTGCAGCACTTGAAAAACTGTCATATGCTGTACAGAAAATATACAAATATACAGTAAAAAGGTCACAACCCCAGTGCTTGTTACTCGACTAAAAAACAGACCCAAGCGAGAGCTACAAATAACAGCCCAGGATTACAAAATGATAACAGCATGCTTCCTCACAAGTGACAAGGAGGCTGATCAAAACCAGGGCTCCAGACATCATGATGCAAAGCCTAATGGTGCCTGTTACATTTCCTCCAGCTGCAAAGCAGAGTGATAGGTTTTGTTTTCCACTAGGTGATCTACTGCAGGTGCCAACATGCCTAACCTTTGACTAACAGCCAGATGCTGAGGCTTTTACCTATGCCATGCAGCTCTCTCACTTCCAAACAGTCTCCTGCTCAATTATTTTTATTCTTTTTATGCTTTCTCACTGCTGTGATAGCAGGCTGATAAAGAAAAGCAGCTGATATGCTTTGCTTTTCCCTGATTAGAAATTTATTCCATCTCTTCCTTTTTTTTACCAGATAGTGAGTGTACACTCCAGGAAAATTGTTCTTGCGTGGTATCCTCTCCATACTTCATCTTTGCTGAAGGCAGCTCCTCATCAGTGAGAAAACACACAGCATGGAATACTCTGAGTAACAATTTTGTTTAGGGATGGAAATATTTATTAAAACCAAAAAATATCCTGCCTAAAATACCTAGAAGTGTAATGTATTTTCCTTCAATAACAGAGCAACACAGAGCTGTAGACAGGGTGTAGAAGAGGGGGAAAATCACAGGCATTTCAGTTTCAAATGCTAAGTAGAAATGTGCAGGTGTTGTACATTTGATAACCTTCCCTATGTGGGTCACCGTTCATCAGCACTCTGTTAGTAGCTTTACCTAGGGCAGCTTGATGTGTCTCATTTCTCATGTCTCCATACAGGAATGATTACAATTCTTAAGTATATTTAGGTTGGCTTACATGCTGCTGAGCTGAGAAACAAATTTACAAATATTTGAGAGGTGTAAAGGCTATCGAAAGAGAAGAATTACAATAATATGACTAAATTAATATTAAAGAAATGTGGAGCATAAAGTCAAAACTCCCTAGCAGTTGTAATAGTTTCTCACTCAACAGTATCTCTGGTCCCTTTGTGATTTTCTCAAGAAGAAGAAGCTGAAGTAGGGATTCATTTGTTCTTCATTCCAGGCATAACATATAAAGAGGTTATGGTGACATGACACTTGTGCTTGTGTATGCATGCCCGTGACTCAGACCTCTTTCATCTTGACAACAGAAGCTGTTAAGTGACCTATAACTGATACTGCTGATTTAGAACATCCTTTAACTTGGGCTTGCTCTTGTAGCTTTTATACAACAGACGAATCAGGGTTCTGCCACTGCTTGAAAATATTTGTGACCTAGACAAGTATCCCTTCTGTGAGACAGATGACTTTGCAGAATATCAGACATGAGCAGCTGAAAAAATAGTATTCCCACCACAAAAATATATAACTAGTTAATGAATATGAAATTAAATTATTTTTATATTCTATAAACCATAATTTAGGATTTTCATGTGGACAAAGCTTAAATTCACTTGGGCTTCTGGTTTGGTTTTGGACATAACTCCAAAATGAAAAGAAGTAAACCAATTCCACTTCAGTTTATTGTAGTGTTCGCTTCTATTGTGGAAGTTTTAAAAAAAAATCAGAATTAGATTAACAGTTACCCACAACTGAAATTCATCACAGAATTAGAACTATTGCAGATATAGTAAAAATTAAACTTGTAGGCCTTTGCAGTAGATGTGACAGTAGCAGGACCTGAAGCTGTCTTGGCTCTTCCACCCAAAGGAATAAGAGGTTGTCTCTTAAACAAAAGTCTATTGGTTTTTACATTGTATAAGGTACAAAAATGCAGGACAGAACCACTACACTGCAGTATTTATCAGAAAAAAAATTAACAGAAATACAAGTAGTCTTGGGTCTTTATTTTTTTACTTTCTCTAGCTACTGTAATATTCAGAAAAAGTATTCAAAATACATCTGAACTTGGGGCACTGCAGCAATTTGAAACACTACTATGTAGAAGTAGGATTTATTATTATTATTTTTTAATTTCCTATTTTTTCAGTTTCTGTGAACACATCTCTGATATATGGAGCTCAGCAAGTGTAGTTCTGCAGCAGTATGTCTGCCCCACCCTGAGGGACCTCTGAGACACCACACTGGATTCCAATCCAACAGGCTGAAAAGCGCCTTTGTTTGCCTTTAAGTACCCAGCCTGGCAGCATTAATGTTCCACCACAGACCTCTGTCCTTCTATCCCAGCAAGTGCAGCTCTAATGCTTCCTTCCCATTCCCTAGAAAAAACAAAAAAACAAACACACCACAACCCAACAACAACAGCTACAAATCCCAATGCTATTTCTGAAAGGTAAATGACTGGAAACGGCCAGCTTGTACTGACATAATATCTGACAAATCCAGCAGGCTAGCCACAATCCATAGAAAACGTGAACATTCTGTCTATTTTTGTAAATAAAACTGGTCTACCATTGGGAAGAAAGTTATTAAAAATTAGGCAGAACACAAATTGCACCTGAAATTACTTGCAAAGCTCTGTATTACGATCAGTAGAATTAAGTTTCCAGATTTGGAAAATGCTTCTTGGATATTTTTGAGCAAGTTATTTATCAAATTTGCCTCATCTTCCTGGAGAAAGTTTCGAGCCTTTTTCTCATCCCAGCTGGAACTTGGGCTCAGCTGTGTTTAGAAGTCTGAGATCAGCCAGCACCTCAGGTGAATGCTCTGCTGGTGGCATTGATGATACTGACCATGAAACCCAGACTCGTTTCTGTTTAGTGGGTTCATGGAATAAATCGATATACAGTTAGCAGATGTTCAGACAACAGCTCAGTATTCATTAATTTGTTTGTAAATCTTGACACTTTGAGGAATTTGCAATGAATGTCGCTGCCTTTCTATTCACTATAGTCAGATTGCCAGTCATCCTACTGTCTGCAAAGCTTGACAGCCTTCAGAAAGAAAAAAACAATCAGATAAAGTAAAAAGCTGAGGTGAACAGTTCAGAAACAAATTGCAATCTGGCCAATTTGCTAAATCTGAAAACTCTAAAAGACTTAGCAAATGCTTATAAATACCAAATATATTCTCAGCTTATGGAAACAGTTTGGAAACTATTCCAGAGGAAAAAAATTAAAAGCTGAAATTTCAAACTTTTTTTTGGTTTGACAACTATGTTTTGAGCAACTCTTACCATACATAATGACAGATGTCTCAGGAAAAACAAAAGCCACTCATGTTGTGGGTTTTTTATTGTTTTTGTTTATTTCTTTTATAACAGAACAAGAAATGAAAATATGTCTATGGATTATTGCACAACTTTGTTTTGGATTCTGACTTTTAATCAATGATTGGTCTTAAAGAAGTCATTTAACTCACAACTTTATCCAAATAGCAGAGCCTACTCCATCCCAAGGTGCTCAAGTGACATCTGTAGAGGGCTTGGAAGACATCAGAAATTAAAACAAGGGGTAAGAGTTACAAATCACAGTGGAAATTCCAATTAAATGTAAGAAACAAATATTTATATGAGAGTGACTAAGCACTGCATACCAAGAGAAGTTTCAGAATCTCTATTCTTGGAGATTGTCAATACTTACTTGGAAAATTACTTGAGCAATACAGACTAACTGTAAAGCTAGCCCACTTTGAGCAGGAGGCTGGATTTCATGTCCTCCAGAGTGGGCTCTCCTACTTAAATTTCTGATGTTTATAAATCTAGCATTGTAATGGAGGATTTTTTTGTGTTGTTGACTTTCCAGTGTCTGAAAATAAGATGGACTAATTTATATGCAAAGATTCAGAAGTGTCCTAGCATGAGTAGAGGATGACAATAAAGGAAATTAATCTAGGTGTTTACTGAATGCCAAAAGAAGCAGCAGGCTTCAGCATACACCAAATTTTCCACATTATTAGGTAGAGTTGTGAATTCTTTTAAAAAAATCTAAAGAAAAGCATGCCTCCTTCTGCCACCAGTGTAATATCTGTTCGCTTCACCAGAAAGAGACTATAAAGAGACAGAGAACTTAGGGAAAATTTTCATTAATTTTTGAGGGTTGGATGAGTTTATATCTAAAGTTCAGGTAGATATTTGTGACCACACAATTCTTTTCAGCATTCAATCTCTGCTGGTTTCCATCAAAAAGAAGCAGACAAAAAATGCATATCTAATTTGTCCTAGGCTTGACATTTGCAACAAACCATTCAGAGTTGAGGTACAGTGTTGCATTTTCTCAGGACTCTTCAGTCAAGGCTGTATTTACTAAAGCCAGCATGTGGCTTTTGCCTGGAATATAATAGAATAGAATAGAATAGAATAGAATAGAATAGAATAGAATAGAATAGAATAGAATAGAATAGAATAGAATAGAATAGAATAGAATAGAATAGAATAGAATAGAATAGAATAGAATAGAATAGAATAGAATATTTCAGTGGGAAGGTACCCACAATGATCATCTAGTCCAACTTCTTGGCTACTTCAGGGCTAACCATTAGTTAAACCATGTTGTAAAATGTGTTGTACAAATGCCTCTTAAACACTGACAGGTTCAGGGCACCAATCCCTTGTCTAGGAAGCCTGTTCCAGTGTTTTTCCACCATTGCAATAAAGAAATGCTTCATAATGACAAGTCTGAATATCCACTGAACTAATCCCACTTGTCCTGTCTAGATACCAGGGAGAGCAACTCAGTGCCCCCCCGAAACTTTCCCCTAAACCCACCAAGTGGACCAGGTCTGGTCTTCATTGCATGAAGTCCAGACCTGCACACAACACTCCAGATGAGGCAGCACCAAAGCCGAATACAGAGGGAAAATCACCTGTTTTGAGAGGCTGGTGATGCTGTGTTTGACGCATCCCAGGGTGCAGTGTGCCCTCTTGGCTGCCAGGACACGCTGGTGATTCATCTCTGCATCTTGCTCCTAGTCATGAACACAGCCCTGATGAGAAAAATGTTGGCTCTGTGCCCTGCAAGGTCAATTGTCTGACAGTGCCTCTGGGAAGGCTGAGAAGTTGTAAGCCATGACTAGCCCTCTTCTCAGACAGCCTTGCTGGATAACAGGAATTGCCTCATTGTGTGTGCTGTGATACACAATACCCTGGCAAGGTCCTGTCTGATTTACAGTCATCTCAGACAGACAGGAAAGAGATTTAAGGAGGCAGATAGGCCTAAGAACAGTTTACTGGAAACAGAATCCCAGAGAGCAAAAAACACCCAACCAAAACAAAAATAAGTCATCAGCCTGTGGAGTCATCATCCCTGGAATTGTTCAAGAAATTTTTGGTTATACCATGTAGTGTAGCAGTTTAATTGACATGGAGGTGTTCTGTCAAAGGTTTGACTTGATGATCTTAGAGGCCTTTTCCAAAATTAATGGTTGCATGTTTCTCTTCTATAAACTGAAATTTGATCTTCATGTACTTCTCTCACACAGAATGGTTATTGACATAAAGATGTCTCCTGTGAAAGAGAAAAATAGACCATTAGGAAATAATGGCAGGAGGGAACCCTAATCTCACCCACTGTATAAGTGACAACTTCGATACATTGACTATTAAGGGACTATTTTCTTTAACATCTCATATAAATGCCCAATATCAGGCAGAATGAATTGGTCACCACCAGTCATCCTCCACATATTCCCATTATTCACTGCCCCCATCCTTGGAATACACTTTTTGTGGGTGGCCTGCTTGGGATGGTCCTCCCAGTGCTGTAGCCCTTCCTCAACAACGAAACTGAAGAATCTTTCTGTGTACTTCCCATAGCTGAGACCCCTTCATACTGCAGAAAATGCAACTAAAAGAGCAAGATGTTTCTGCTTCTCAGCTCACTGTTAGTCTTGAGGTGGAGACTATTTCTACTAAACTCAGCAGAGTTAGAACTGATTAGCGCCAAAGTGAGGGATTATAAAATCAACAGCTTTGCAAAGGAGCGAGGGGGGGCAGCTCATCTTTATAAGGTTTTCCCTTTAGGAAGTCACTTTAAGCACAGCCTGAAATTACAACCTTCTGTATGTTGGAAGTTGCAGAAGACTTGTCTATATTTTTACTTTGGTACATTCTATCTGCATCCACAGAAACAGCAAGACCATTTTCTGCATTGATGTCTATCACACATCATGCTTTGGATAGTTTAAATAGTATTAAATAGTTTAAATAGTACTGTTGTTTTCTTTTACCCCCATGTTAAACCAAAACCAAATCTTTCTAATCATTTCAGTTACTGTTCTAAAGTAAAGTTTAAAATATGATTATGAATACTGACTTCAAGTTGACCTTTGTTCTTAATGTTAAAAATAGAAAGTTAAAATATGACTTTGCTCTTTGGAAAAACGTATATTCTAGAAAATTGAGTAAAGGAAATTAGACTTTTGTGTCAACAGCATTTTTACAGGAAGCTGATGAAACCATGACGAGTGTCACTGTTTCAAACAGCTTTCATGATTAATATTCTCAGATGGGTTTCATGAGGTCATTTACAAGAAATAAATTCAAGAGGCACTAACACCAGAAAAGATTACTGTAAAAGTATATAGTACATATTTCTTTTTAAAGCAGAAGGTATTTTCTTTATTAGTGGGTTTCTCTGAATTTGTGAGGTCCCAAATAGGTGTGGCAAAATTCCAGTGTGGTCTTGTCGTGTTTTGACACTGGCCCAACACCAGGCACCCAGGAGAGCTGCTCACTCACTCTCCTCTACCACATCTGGGTAGAGGAGAAAAAAAAATTAATTAACGGTTCATGAGTTGAAATAAGGATCAGGAGAAAACACTTCAAGGGCAAAACAGGCTCAACTTAATGTTGCAAAGTGAATTTATTTCTAACAGAATCAGAGGAAGATAAAGAGAAATAAAATAAACCCTCAAAACAACTTTTTGCCCCCAACCCCTCCTTTCTTCCCACCAACAGTGCAGGGAGACAGGACATGGGGGTTGTTGTGTCAGTTCCTTCATGAGATTTTCTTCTGCTGCTCAGAGAGAGGAGTCCTGCCCCTGTGGGACCATGGGGTCCCTCACACAGGAGGCAGCTCTCTGTGAACTTCTCCAGCATGAATTCCTTCTCACAAACAGCAGCCCTACTGCACCTCCTGTAATGTGAATTCCCCCCACAGGCACACAATCCCAAAACTGCAGTGGTGTGGGCCACTCTTCCATGGGGTGCAGTCCTCCAAGGACAGGCTGCTCCAGCCTGGAAGCCCCCTCTCCACTGAGTCTCCCACTGGATCACAGCCTCCTCCAGGCATCCACCTGCTCCAGTGTGGGCACCTCCCCAAGGGGCTGTGGGTGGATCTCTGCATCCCCCATGGATCCCCAGGGACTATGGGTGGATCTCTGCATCCCCCATGGATCCCCATGGGCTGTGGGTGGATCTCTGCATCTCCCATGGATCCCCAAGGGCTGCAGGGGCACAGCTGCTTCACTGTGGTCATCACCACAGCCTGCAAAGGAACCTCAGCTCTGGAGCCTGGAGCAGCTCCTTCCCCTCCTGCACTGACCTTGGCATCTCTGTGTTATTTTCTCTCACATGTTCTCACCTCCTTCTCTTCTCTGACTAGAAGAAAAATGTTATGACTTTGCTTTGATTTTCTTCTTAAATATACTGTCACAGATGTGTTACCAGCCTCTCTCATTGGCCCACTTTTGGCCAGCATGTCCATCTTCAGAGCCATCAGGATTGGCTCTGCCAGACATGGTGGAAGCTTCCAGCAGCTTCTCACAGGAACCAACTCTGTGGCCCCCTGTTACCAAAAACCAGGCCATGCAAAACCAATACAGATCTACAGTGCACACAAAGTCTCCAAGGATTTTTTATTTTCTAAAAATAATTCCTATGTAACAAAAATATACATATGAAATAAAATGTTTCAGAGGAAAAAAAGAGATGCATTGCATGCATGTTATATTTTTTCGAAAACAGAAAATAACAGAAAATGTTTTTCCTACAAAAATATTAGTTAGTAGCTGTCTCCATAAGACTTTTAAAGCCTAGCAACTAGAATTAGCACTTGAAAAATTATATTTATATGTATAATTATAAAAACACATAAAAATAAGAGATACTGGACAGCATGAAAAATCTGGTGTATTATTTATTTATCAGTGTTGACAGTTGGCTCCCAAGGGAAATGGTTGTGCTTAATTAATTAGATGCAGAAAAAGATGCACAAATTTGCATTCATCAATTGTTTTCAAGTGTTCTTCAGCATCATCAAAGCAAAACCTAGAAAGAAAAAAAAATAGTGGGAGGCTTTCTAATATTATATATGCAACTAGTTCTGTACAAATCTATTACATTAATGCATCTTTAAAGTAAAAAATAATCAAACATATTTCAATCCAGTGAACAGATTTTAATTGATATACAAGAATGGGACTACTGATGTACTCTCAGCTTACTCAACTGTGTAATTTGTATGAAAGCCTAAGGTAATTTGATCTGACACCATGATGCAGGGTAAAGCATTTCTGAGATCGGTTTAAAAGACCTCAGTGTCACTCCAAAGCGACACCTTCAGAACTAGCAACTGTAAAAGTCAGTGAATTTTGTCTTCTTGCTCTGAATTGAAAGAGGATTAATATTTCACAGCTGTATGCACCTTTTATGATGAAATCTTTGTCCATTAACTGCATTAACTGAAGAAACAAACTATGGCTTTGAATAATAATCTGTATGAAGCATGGAATACTTGTGTAAAAATATATAAGATAAAAAGAAGTATTTTAATGTATATTAAGGAACGTGAAGACAGGAAATCAAGTTATACACAACAGAAACTAACAGAGAGACAGCAACAACCAATAGGTGTTAGTTCTAACTGTCCATATTTGTCTTCTAATTGCCAATTAGAAATTTCACAATGTATTTAGCAGTCACTTGCTCCATGTGTTTAAATTGAAGAACAGAAAATAAAATAAAGTTTTAAAAGTTAATGAAAGAAAGTGAAATGGCCAAGATACTACAATAGATGCTGCAAAGGATCAGACTTTTTCACTCAAACTAGAGATTTTGCTTAATTACTTTTAAGTGACCCCTCTTCCCTTCTTCTCCCCCACCTCCCTTTTTTTTTTATTTTTCTGGCACTCTTGTGCTGTCTGAAGCACTCAAGTTCTGCACAGAAACCACCTGTAGACACCAGCTCTCTCTGCCACTATTCATATGGTTCAAATTTCCTAGTATTATTCTTTGCTTTTCTCCTCTTCTACTCTGTCTTTCATTCACAGCCCCCCTCTATTTTTTGTAAAAAAATCTCCAACAAGTCAGCCTCTTGTCCCCTTCAATTTCCTCCTTTACCAAGAGCAAATCTGCAGGATTATAGGAAAGAACTTGAGAAGAAATTAGAGTAAACAATACTTTGGGGCCTATTTATGGAAAGGGATTAAGGAAGGAGAGGATGAATCAGCCCACATAAACTGAATCAGTTCCTCTTGCTTTTCTCAGTAGGCAGGTAAAATAATGATTCATGAGCTTTCAGCCTAAGGGAGTCAGAGCAAAAGTAAAACACAGACACTACAGTACGAAACATTTACCATTCTGTAAAACACCTGTGGGAAATATTTTGCTAAGAGGGGTCTCAAAAGTCGGTGTAATTGCTTGAAAACCTTAAAAAGGAAATTGCCATCCTTTAAGAACCATTCTGAAAAGCTTAGATTACTTATTTTTTTCAAAATTAAAATTCATATATAAGCTAAACTTGGTTGGCATTTTCTTTAATAATAAGTTCTGGAGTTCTCATTTCAGATTTTAGGTTTGAAGGAAATTTCCTGTAGTAAGTATTCATTACTTTTTACCAGCTCTGCTAAATGTCTGCATACATCTATGCAATTTATTTTATCTTTTGAAGGTTCAGTTTAACACATAAGCAGCCTGTGATCTGTACTTAATTGAAATATATTGCACACTGAGATATATGGTAATTTGAGACTAAATTAAATGAAAATACAGGCTCATACTAGAAAATCTAAACTAATTCATTGATATAAGGAAGGATTCCCAGACTGGAATAATTTTCTAAAGGAAACTATCCAAAAGAACAACAAAAGGAACAAAAGATTTTTTTCAAAAATAAAAAACAGTGAATAAAACAAATAAGGAGTCACCCAAAAACTTGAAGAAACTATCAAAGCACTAAGTTCTTCAAGGTACATTAACACTTGAAACAGCATTATGTGTATGTAAACAGCTGTATGTGAGGGTTGAAAGGTAACAATGTGATGTCAAATTGTAAAGTAATGTCTAGGGAGTGAGAAATCAACAAAGTAAAATTTCCATACCAAGTGAAATGGTTGAAATTATAAGAATGAGTAGAATCAGTAGATGTTTGGCAACCGTGATATGATGAGGGAGAAACAGCTCGGATACTGCAGTGGAGAATCGTTCACGGCAGGTGTGTTGAGAGTTCTTGGAAGAAATTAATAATGCAATGAGCAACAGTAAATCATGAAATCTTTAAAGATTATTTTATTAACAGTCTTTTCAAATGTCTAATTGAATTAATTCCTGGTTGAAGGATAAAGCAAAAGGTAGCAGTCAATGACATGATTTCTCAATAGATGTTCCAGTGAAATCTCAGTGGCATCTATACCTGAATTTGATTTTGATTATATTGAAGGAGAAAAGGAACAAATAGTGAAGTGACTAAGTTCATTTATATGTTATTCAAGGTGATAAAATTAAAAGTCAAATGTGGAAATTTGCAGGAATATCTTATAGTATTTAGTGACTGGTCAATAGTCTGACAGTCAAGATTGGATGGTGATAAATGCAAAGTAATAGATAGGAGTAAAACAAGCTTCAATACACATAGAGCAATGAACTCGATTCTTACTATTTAAAAATAAGATTATAATCATATTGAAAATAGTTCTATTAAACCAACACATTGATAAACATTTGCAAAAATAAATATTAAGGATTATCAGAAAGCAAACAGTGGAAGACAAAGGAATACATAATTACTGCTGCTTAAATCTATAACACAAATATATCTCGCTTATTAGATGTAATTATTAATTCTGTCCTGCTATTATGACGTGAGAAAAATTAAAAAGATATAGTAAAACATCAAAATGATTGTCAAACATATGACTTTCTGCAACACTAGGAAATGCAAGATCTGATCCTAAGGTAAGCAATGATTGTGCTGTCATTTGTCCAATAATGCCTCTTGCTGTCAAAATGTTGAGGCTCAAATAAATTATTTCAGAATTATTTCATTCTATTTAAAATAATTTCTCATTCCTTGTATCGTCTATTGTTGAAGAAGAGTTGCAGAAATAAGTGGGAATTGAAAGTCTCACATCTTGTTTCATTTGTCCAGGATATTACCAGGGCCCTTTAATAGAGCAGATGCAGTTAGAAATTTTGAGCATTCACTGCAATTTCTGAATGTCACCAGATATCTGATCCTGCTCTTACTATGCTGAAGATTGTCATGGGAAATAAGAAATAAAGCAAGGGAAAAGTGATCTCCCTAAACAAGATCCTCAGAAGAATGGGAAGGCATTCATGAAAACAGACAGGACAATCTCAAATGAAAGTCAGAGATTTTACATTCAGGACTGCAAATCAATAGTGGATAGTTATGTGGGTTCTTGATAGATCTTAATCTGGATCTCTTCAGATCTTTCTAACTTGAAAATTAGCTCTATTAAATTGCAAAAATCCCACAAAAGGATTTGAGACTAAACTGATGGAAGGATAGCATGATTAAATCATTGATTAACCTGAATGACTGCAGGAAATTGAGAAGGAAACTAGTGCTGAATGAAAAGAAACAAGACCCTTTAATTAGTGATCAAAGACAGAAATGTATCATGTGATTGCAATTTTGAGCCATGAATCTGCATGGAATTACTTCTTTAGTTCTTTGAGACTTAACCAGGGGATGTCCTACAAATGTCTACATAATCATACCCTTTTCAAAAAAAATTCAGCCATTTTGATGTTGTTTGTGCCTGTGGACTTCAAACTCATTCAGCAGTTCTCATGGTGAAAAGCTTTAAAAAGATCGTGGCTGATCTGCTGATATTTACACAGTTATTTTAAAATGTCATAAACTCATAAACTGCACCACATTTCTGGTTTTAAGACACTACACCATTTTGCGGTATAATCCATTCATTTCATCTCGTGTTCATTCAGAATGTCCAGGCTGAATTACAGAAAAAATAATGTCTTTTTTTTTCTGACACTTCATGGATTTTTAGGAAAGAAGAAAGAAGTTTTGCACCTTAAATTGCAAAAACAATCCAAATATAGATATTTAATTATTTCATAACAATGCAAAATAAAATTCAACTGTACGTGGAGATTTTTAAGAAACAAAACCTCATGAATATTTAAACTTCGTAATTTAAAAGCACAAGACATTTTTACGAGTTGCAGATACCCAGGCTCTGTCAGCAGCGGCGGCCCCATGAGAGGAGGCCAGTCAGACTGGCCCCAGCCAGACACAGCTGGATCCAGCCAGTTCCAGCCTGTTCCAGCCGGTTCCAGACAGTTCCAGCTGGATCCAATTGCCCAACGCAGGGTGGGGCTGAGCCCCGCACACAAGGTGCAAGTGGTACTGGGGAAAATATTTAAGAAATGACAAAATCACCTGATGACAGAGAGGTGCATGGGGAAAAAAATGGAAGAAACAACTTTGGGAACACCAAGACGTGAGAAGAAGGAATTGGAGAAGACAATCCATGTGCTGGAGCAGAGATCACCCTGCAGCCCATGCATAGGCATTGGTGAAGGAGGTGTTTCCCAGCAGCTTGTGGAAAACAGAGGCAGGAAAAAGTGTGAGGGGAAAGGAGCAGAGCAGGTCTTAGCACAAACCTCATTCCTCACCCTCCTACACCTCCTTTAGGTAGGGGACTGTCCTGGGTTGATGCTAAATTGTATCCCCAGTCGTCTGTTTAGCTCAGTGTTGTACCTTTAAAAATTGGATCTGAGAGTGAAGGAGGCACACTGGAATGCCTGAGGTAGTTGTTTTCAAAACATAAAGATAAAAGTCTGCAGCTTTCCTTCACACACGGCTGTGTTGTCGGCAGTGTGTAGACAGCAGAAGAGAGCTCTCCTTTGCTTTTTGTTAGTTTTTTCTGGCTAGCTGAGGCAGAGAAGTTCTCCGAACTGCGTTTTTTTCCTTTTTCTTGGAACTGTTTGAACCTGCTCTGGACTAAACACCCAAAAGGGCACCAGGAGCTCAGCCCTTGGCCACCGGGCCTGGCCTGGGCCCGGCCTTTCCACCAGAGGAACCGACAGCAACTGAGCCAAGCTACAGCCACGAGAGAGACTTTCTGGCATCTCTGCAGAACGGCGAGAGGTTTTTGTTGTTGTTCAGGGTTGTTCCTTCATTTGTTGGGCTGGGGAGTGCTTTGTCTGTTAAATAAACAACTTTTTTCCACTTTCCTCCAAGGAAATTTATTTTTCCTATCCCGATTCAGCTAAGGGGAGGGGTGGTCCATACAGAGGTTTGTTTTTTCCCCTTTCCCAAATTTGCCCTAAACCAAGACAGGGAGGTACAGGAATTTTCAGTGGAGTGAGACTGAGCCTTACAGGGGAAAAGACAAAGGTGGGATGGAGGTAGTGATTTAGTTTATCTCTGTTTCCCATTGTACAAATCATTTCTACTTGACAATAAACGTAATTGTCTGCACATTGAGTCTGTTTTGCCTATAAGTGATTTCTCTATATTTATTTCTATCCATGAGCTTTTTCACCTTTTTCTCTACCCTTGACATCCTCTTGAGGAGGGGCAGTAAGAGAGCATGGAGGGTCTGACTGCCAATGCCATGACACTACACATCTGTTGAACCTGTAAGTCTAAAATCCAAGTGTGGTTATCTGTGAAGACATAGCAAGATTAATCTTGAGATGCCACATATAAAATTTAAATTCACAACTATGCGTAGATCCAATGGACAATAAATTTGAAGAATTCTGAGAATTAAGTTTTGGTGTATGAAATACAAACAGAGGAGAATAAGAAAAAAATTAATTTGATTATGAAATTACAATGTAACCCTTAATATTTTCTCTTTCAAACTTCAAAATAAAAAGATGTAATATTTTTAAATATGTCTTATACTCAGGACACTCACTTATGTTTTCCAAGTGATTTTTCAAGTCTCTTGGGAAATGTTTGAGTTTTAAGAATCCAAAGTATTACAGCGAGAGTTATAGCACAGTTATTTTAACTTGTTGATTTTAAGTTATACTTATTTTTGCTCTTTATTGGATGAAAAAGAAATATAGGTTAAAAAAAGTCATAAAAACTGAATAGCATTCTATAACAGTCAATCAGAAAACAATGACAACCAGTTGCTATTATCATTTAACTAAAAATATTTACAGTGTTTAAATACTATAGATAAGTGTTTTTCATGTCATAAAGTGAGATGCTCCAATATTTTAGTATTGTAGCATTAACTTTAAAAGCTTTAGACTCTGTGGCAGCTCTTTTCTATGTAGCTGATAGTTGCACTTTGCTGTTGGATCCTTAGGGGAAGTATATTTTAGAGTAAAATCATTCTGGAGCCTATTATAAGCCATTATATAGCAAAAAATATTATTAAAATCACATCAAACTTATGGCTGCAGTTGAGGGAACAAAATACAGAGGTTGAAGGATCCCCATGAGTGTAATTACATTCATATGGGGTGAATATAAGAAAACTTGAGAGGAAGAAAAGTGATTCCATCTCTACTGAAAATGAAAATGGTGAGAAACCCTTTTGGTCTCACATGGATGATAATAGTTGTATTTAAAATTAATTTCAATCAGAACTCACATTTTCAATCTAAATTAGTGTTTAATAAATTTTGATTTTATCATGATGAGGGTCTAACATAAATCTGTAAACCACATGATATATCTTCTTGTAGTTACTGGTGCTCCAGTTACTTGTTACTGGTACAACAACCAGAAAAACAATCTTAATATTAATTGGTTTGAAATATGACATTTTAGCTTTCATTTTTCATTGACAGCAAAGGTCTTAAAGAGGTAGTTTTAGTTACATCTTTACTTATTTTTAACTATACACATACACAGACATAAATATGCCAATAAGCTGTCTTCATCTTTTATTAATTACTGGATATAATAACATATGTTAAAATCAAATGAATATATTTGGAAAAAAATTTGCCTGGAAAGGCTCAGGCCAAAAGTGTGTCAGTAGTCATTCAAGAAATATTGCACTACTGACAAGAGTACCCAGGAATGCTTGACTTACCAATACAGACATAAATTGTTCTTCTCTACGGTACATACAAACAGGTTAAATATTCTGACTGCCTGTCAGTATAAGTTGTGCCTTAGATTTAGCACTGATAGGTGGCTCTGTGAGAACAGATGTGGCCTGGGCATTCAGTATACATAGGTTCTGAACTCCAGAGGTTCTCACAGACTTCACTTCTACTAAATGACCTAAGTGACAGGGACTGTGATTGATGCCTGCCAAATGTTTACTTTCTTATTCTTGTCCGTGAGAAATAGGGTGGAATACGCTTTTGAGGATGTTTTATTTTTCTTTTTTTTTTTTTCTTTTTACTTTTATATACTCATTCATTTTCTGAAATGTGTTAAGGATATAATACGCACAAGAAAAAAGGTCAGATTGCTGTGTCAGTGGGAGCTATTCTGTGCCTTGCTGTCCGATGGCATCAACAATTGAGGAAGTTTTCTTTTTCGCACAAGAAATTTATGCTCTCACTGTTCTATGTTCTGGAACTGTATGTGGTGGTATTCAACACATAGAGTTAATCACACTATAACTTTAATTAATCTTTTGGTGCATTTGCATCTGAGTAGAGGAGTACATTGAATGCAAGGAGCAAGCAATTGACTGTAGATATTGCAGGCAATGCTACTGAAGAGAAAATTATTATTTTCTGAAAATGAAGGACTACTGCTGGTACTGAGCAGTCTGTATATATAGAAAGCTTTTAACCCAAACTCCATTCTTCCAGTGTCATCACACTAGGCATCTTGCCTCCTGATATCTATCTCTGTACAAAATACAGGAAAAAGAAAATTTAGTGAATATATACTTGGCTGACTTTCCACCATTTCTGGATTTTTTCCCAACAACAGAGTCTTCCCTCATTCCTTGATAGTTCTTTAAAAGCAGTTTTGACACCAGTCTTGGTTTGACTTTGAGATCAGGTTTAGATGCTTTGAATAAAAATTTTTTTGCCATACTTATATGGCAAAAGTGACCACTTTGCCGTACTTATATGGCACACTTATATTACTTAAACTATAAGCACATTCACACTCATTAATCCCACTCCTTCTCCTTCCCCCAAAAAATTCCTACCCCTTATTCAATTTCTTGACCAATGCCCACATCCTGTAACCTTGTGAGCATGGACAATATTAATAATATTTTTCAGATTTTTTACTCAAATCCCCAGTCCCTACAGATAATGAAATTTCTAGCAATGACCCTTTGAACCTCAGGGAGGAACTTCCACTCTTCTAGAATAAACTCTCTGCCTGGAAGGAATGCCTTTGAAGTTTTCAACCGGGAGGTCTTGACATAAGTCTGCAGTCTCAGCATTTATGTAAAAATGGAACAGCCCCCAGACTCCACAGTTGGAATCGTTCTTCAATGTATTCAAATTACAGTTTGAGTACAACCCTCAATTTCAAAATATTTTCTATTTTTATACTTGCAAACCAAAATTATTCACCGAACTGATTTCAGCCATAATCGAATGACCCCACAAGCAAAATAGCTTCTGAGAATCATCAGGGGCTTCAGAGCAGCTTTCTGCATCATTGCAGTTTCTTCACTCACAGATCTGGACTTGCAGAAGCCATCTCAGGAGAGCTGATACCAAGAGGCAGGAAGTTTACTGCACACTTGCACATTCCAAATGTCCAATCCTGCAGAGTGAGGTCACTGAGTCCTGGAAAGACATCTGAGAGAATTAAACTAGTCTCATAAACTGACATCATCTGAGAGGAATTAGAGAAAGATGTACAGGAAAAATAAAGTTATTAGTATTATAGAAAAGCCACATAACACAAATGAAAATAAGCATCTAAAATGCCTGCAGGCAGCTCAAATGATAGGCTGAGTGATATTTTATAATTATCTATGGGATGTTTTTTGTTTAATTATGACTTCACTTCATCAAGTTGAAAGCTAGAATCAGTATGAAAAGCAGTAGGAAGTCAGTTTTAAATGTTCAGCAGAGGAAGCTGAGAAATATTGTCAGAATCATCAGCTTAAGCCAGAAAAAATCATGCAAACTGAAGGAATTCAAAATGGGTCATGCACTTCAAGTGACCTCCATAGGACCCTGTGTATTATGTATGTACTATATGGCAAAGGCACAAGCTGGTTTCTGTTTTGTTTTTCCTTATACAGTACACTGTATTTATGAATTTAAAATAGGAAATTGCTGAGGGCAAATACATTCACAAAATATCCATGTCATTTGGTTTATCATAAGAAAGAGAAATTTAATCTCAAGTCTGAACAACACAGCCATCCTTTTTTCTGTGACTTTGTAGCTTAATACAATTAAGACTACATTATATTGGTATAGCAAATCACTTTCTTTTGTATATAGAACAATTTTATAAAACAAAACTAATCTGAAGGCAAACAAAAGAAACATTGGGATTGTAGCTGTGTTGAAAACGGGAAAGCATCTATACAATATCTGGACAAATTTCCACCTCTTCTGAAATTTGTATCTTAATTCTGACAAAGAGACACATGGATGAGATTTTTCATATACTTTCACATCAGAAGACACAAACCATGACACAGTCCTGGATCAGTTCGGACTGAATGGTTGACACATTCAGGATTAAACCCAAACAAGGTAGACTGAATGGAGTCTATGCAATGACAGCATGCAATTCTTTCTAAAATGCCTGCTGAGATGATCTTTGTGAAGGATATTCTCTAAATGTAATATAAATTAATATATATTTATATTCTTTAAATGAAATATAAACATTTGCAGAGATGTGTAAAGTCCATTGGCTTTAAAGATGTTCACAGAGTACAAAAGGCCTTATTTTCCACTTTCCTGATTAAATTGCATCTTAGTGCCAGCAAGGTAATACAGAACATTTATGTAGAAAGCCCTGCCATGTAGAATCAGCCTCAGGTTGAAGCCACAACCATTGAGTTTTCAGAGATCTGAAATAAATTCATAATTCTTAAGTGCAGTATGGCATCCATCACCACAATCAGAGAAGACTGAAGCATCAATAAGTAGACTTCTAAAATAATAGACTGAGGTTAGGCTTTACCAAATAGCCATGGCAAATAAGGCTATTCTACGCCTGGGGTCTGCATGCTGCTGATAGCAGGAGAAGACATGATCTAATGCTTCCAGCATGTTCTCTTATCCTTTGAAATGGTGTTAGAGAAAGCAATTGCACTGGCTGTTGTAGTTTCCTTGGTGAACTCTGCAGTCTGAGCTGAAAGCAGAGTGTTGCTCTGCTTGTGAAATTATATCTTGAAGAAAAGGAGATGAATCTAAAGGATTAAATTAGTTAACAGTCATTCAGACAAGAATAAACCTAAGCACTTAGATTTAGTGATGCAGAATTTTTATAAACACTGGAAAGGTAAAAATAAATTTTTTTCTATTGGTAGTGTGACTTCAGATCACCGTCTTGAGAAACTTCCTTATGAAATAGATAAATAAGAAATAATTGAAAGAAAAGCAGTGAAAACTCACTGATAGCATTCACAGAAAATGTTATGAAAAGTGGAATGACATATTAAGCCTGAAATAGAGAAGAATAACTACATCAGTAAATCACAAATCAAAGCTTTTACCTTAGAATAGTGGGAAAAAAATAAGACAGCACTGTCACTTTATATACAGTAATTTTTTTAATGCTGTTGGAAAAAAATATTCAGTATAGGCTCATGAAGCAATGGATGAGGAAGCTCGACCAAGAATAATTAATCATATTAAAAATAAATGGACTAATAATTAACCACTTCAATCTGAAGGTTTGTGGGATAGGCAGTTTAGAAAAACAAACTCAGGTTCTTTGAGTCCTTCTCTTACTATCGTCTCTACATTTCTTATGCATTAAATTTTAATTTATAAGCTATAAAAATATTGTAATTTCATATGTTTTTTGGAATCCCAAGCAGAGATTTTTGATTTTATTAATTTCACTATACGTTATTAGTATTATGTACAAAGTATGTCTAACTCTCAAGACTGTTTATTCCAAGGTGATTTGTAATGATATATCCAAGGTGCCTCCAGTTCCCTCTCATCAGTATTTTCTACCACATGAAAGAGAATAATTTCTCAACACTCCTGGTATGGGGAGAGTTTAATTCATATGAGAGACTGTAAAATGTATGGGACAATGTTAGCTAGTTTTACTTGATTTCTGAGAAGTTTCTTGAAAGCCTCTTTCCCCCTTTTTTGCTTTCTCTGAATTCTTTACTTCATTCCTTTTAAGGCAACTGGACAAGGTAAGAGTAAGCTGGTAAGAAAAAAAAATAGTAATCTGTGTAAGAGAATGAAAAGAATGTACATGAGCTCCAAGATCTATCTACTTTTTCAAATGGCCTTTTCATCCAGACTGGTGCTGGCTAGAACAGGAGGAGGCAGTACTGCCTCATGTCTCTGAAGCATTTCACTTTGATGTTAGTAAACCATCCTGTCATATTGGCATATATTCCCCTAAATTTCTCTGTGCAGATTTAACACAGACTAGAAAAGCAGTTTTTCTCATTGTGAAAGAGATATCTGATGACAGGTAAGCTGCATAATTCTTTAGAATACACTGATCATGCTGACTAGTTTTAAAATAACAACATAAGAACTTTAGCATGCAGTGTACATGGCAGTCCCTAAATTTAAGAATCTGACTGCAAATCATAGCCTTGGGTCTGTAGTAGTAACCTATGCAATAGAGGTTCAGTTTTACTGCGAATGTAATTTGCAATTAATGTATGTCAGTTCTGTATGGACAAGAGTTATGGAGAACGTATGTTATATATAGTAAGACATAAGGCTACAGTTATCACAGCTATTGAAAATTAAAATAAATTGTCTACTCTCTATTCAAATTCATGTAAATTATTTCCAGTTAATCCGATAGTTTTGCAGTGGTTTTACTCTGTTGTAAAATGGAAGAGAAAGAGGCTCTAAAAGTTAATTCTTCTGTCATCTAGGCTGGTTTTACAGAATTGAAGCTTTGTTAATTTCAACTGTGTTACTTCTGGTTTATATCTATGCAACCAAGTAGAGAAACTGAGATGGAGATAGTTTTTTAAATAATATCTAAGAAGTACTGGATATAAAAATATCACATAAATTGAGGGTTCATATGCAGTTATTGAGAGAAGTTTTAGCAATGCAATGTATTAACTCATGATTTCAAGTTAAAAATTCTAATACCCAACTGAAAAGATATTATAATTTCTATTTGCTTGGAATATTTATTTTTTGCTTATTTGGGGGTTTATTAATTTGAGGCCCATTGTACAGAAGCACAAAACAAACCATTATGACATAAGGTGATTTTTAGAGTATTCTCATCGTGGCAGAATTTCCCTGCAAGGCATTTGCAGGAAATCTTACTTTTGCTTGTGATGCTTAGAGATGTTACCTAGGACAGAGTCTAGACAGTATTAAAGGAATGTAGTAGGCATTTATTCAAAAGGCCTTCAAAGGATACATTTTGGGCAGTACAAGAGTCTGGCCAAGGCTACACCCAAGATGGGTGATGGGTCATGAGTTTTCACACTTTTATAAGTTTGCATATTGGGGTTAATTGTTCCATTAAAGCTGCAGGTAATGAAGTCACATTCTTCTAGTTTTGCTTTTGTTTATACTTTTTGGGGCCTGAAGCTGAGATGGTGACCTTTATTCTTGGGCTAACTAAACTATGAAGAGAACTTGCTAAAACTCTATATAAAGTGTTATATACTAACACAGCACAGAATCTGAAAAATATGAAAGCTAAAACTTAAGGCATCACTGGTTCATCTTCAAACTTGAGGCTGATTTTACAATTTAAAATAGGCCCCTTTATAAAAATACACTCCATTGCAGATTTTCACTCTAGTTTTCCCTTGTATAAAGTTGCTATTACTACTTCTGTTGTGATTACTATAATACTGTAGCATGAGCAGAGAAACCTACAGAAGTGGAAGTTTCCTAATTCCATTAATTTGGCTTGATTCTATTGTCTGATTTGTAGAGCACTAACAACTTTCTTGCCCATCTCTTTGTAAATGCAGCCTCTTTCACAATTTATACCGTCTTGCAAGTGAGGAACACAAACTTACACTCTCCACTGGACTGCAAATCATTGCTGTGAATTTAATTTCTGTTCACTTAAGAATCAAGCTGTTCTCTTAAAAATCTCAAAATACTATCATGAACAAAACAATGCCTTAGACCCAGCAGCTGAACCAATTTGTGCAACTTGAGAACTTTCTGATTGACGGATTTTATATTCATATTATCCAACTGCATACACACACAATTCTCATCTCAGATTATATATTTTAACATATAAAACAGTAAAAATAATCCAAATTTTAAAATATCAATTGTTTTAAGTCAGAATATTGTAAAAAGGTACTTGTAGTAGAACATGGTAGATATTTGTCAATATGTTTAGGTAATCAATGAGGACTCCACTAGTGTGTTTACACTGCAAAGGATCTTACCTCCTTGGGTGCTCCTGTGAGGTTCAGAACTGCAGAAAATCTCTGTCACTGAATTGCTCAGACATTTACCTGGAGCTCTGATGGCCTCTAGTCTGTTTCTCCTGATGCCACTGTTCTCTTGGACTGCTCTGTACAAATAATTTTACCTTCCTGGGCAGCAGTATCACTCCTCTGGCAGCTTGACCAAATTACTGCAATCACTTGCCTGAAAAAAACATTTCTGAATGTGACAAGGACATATTCTGAGGCTATAAGGTATTTTTAAAATTATTTTCTAAGCAATAGTCATTATTTTTAACTACATTATATGTGCTATCTTAGAGATTGTTATTCTGAACTGGTTTAACATTTTCCTAATTTTCTGGCACACTCTCAAGGGCTGAAGTCTCTGGATATACCCCTCATATAAATTTAAATGTCATTAAAACCTCTGCAATGGTAAAAAAAACCAACAAAACCAGCAAATTCCAAAACATAACCAAAAATTTAGAAGTTTAAAAACAAAAACTGGGAGGTGGGCCGCATATCTCTAAGAGAATAAGTGAATGTCCTTAATGTTGATTGTGCAATGGAATCAACAGAAGGAAGTCTCTGCTATTTAAAAGCTGTTTCATTACCTTCAATGTAATTCTAGATAGACATGCCACCCTAGCAGCTCAGTGACTCCAATACTTCTACCCAAGGCCATGATCTGACAAAACAGGCCTGAGAAAACAAAATTTGATCACGAAAAGTTTTATAGAGGTTATAATTTCCACTGGACAAGTCTGCAGAGTGTCCTTGGAAAACTCTGCTTTTTGTGCCAGCTGTAACTAAATTCACATGAACTGAGAATGAGCTGCCAGGTGGCTAGGAACATAGCTTTTTCAAAAACAGAGGCTGTACTGTGCAGAAAAGTACTTGGCACTAAATGTAGCAAAATGTGATTATTTTGAAAATTATTATGTAATATCAGTAAAAATAATTTTAGTCAATTTAGACAAAGAGAAGAGCAACAAAACATTGACACATAAAACCAAATAAAGATATTCAACCAGAGTAAGTCTTTGTACATAACTTTAGAGATGCATCATTTGTTTGCTTATTACAATGTTACATCCCAAATAAAATAGATGCCAGCTTGTAACATTTATTTCAGCACCAAGGTAACAAAAGGAAAGCAGTAGATTCTCTGCCAGGTCCCTGCCTAGTCTCATCCCAGTAAAAGAGAGTAAATTGATGTAGTTTTCAAACACTTTAAATGGAGTCACAGGAGAAGCAGGTAGCCTCTGCTAACTGTTTTCAAATTTCTTTTTCATTGAAATCAGCGAGATTATGAGTTTATTGTTCTTTAGCTTCTAGAAACTTGGAAAGACATTTTTCTCCCTGGATTCCTCATTGCTCAGGGCAGATTGCATAGACACAGTCAGTAAAGCTCATTTTATGCCTGCAACAGCCAAATATACCTTTAATGAAGACACCTCAAAACTCTAGACACAAGAACGTGTCAGCTTCAGGCACATAGCCTGACTACAGCTGAGACTCAGAAATTAGTGCCAATTTTTTTTTTTTTGCAAAATTTTCACAAGCAGCTAAGTCTAACACCAAGACATGGAAACACATCTCTGCAAGACAGTCTGGTAGTTTTTGCTATATTTTTTGAACTTTTGCTGCGATTCCTAAGAAGATTTTTGTTTAGGTGACTATTACTCTTATATAAAAAACAGATTGCATTATCCCCCGAGGCAAGGATCTGAAGCAGGGAGCTAGAGAATCTCAGGGAAAACATATCAGGTTCTTTATATTTATCTTTATTCCCACTGAACTATGAAACCTCTGTCTCCATGGGTGCTGTTGTCCAAGAATGCAGGCTATTTCTGCAGCCAGCAGTTCCTTTGCTCTCTCAGGCCAGGTTTTCAGTACTATATCCCAAGTTACTGAACACTCCGGAGATGAAGAGACAGGTTCTGCACTCACAGAGTAAAGACTTTGCATTTGGATGCTGAAGCCCCCATACCCAGCAGAATGCAGGACCTCAGCAGCCACCCTCTCTCCTTGCAGGTGATGCTCTCCCTTATTCAGCAGGAGCCATGACACCAGGAGAGCTCAGCAAGGACAGGAGGTAGCTATGATTTGGCATTGGTAATGGACTTGCCAGAGCTGGTAACTCAAAGCTGCAGGGCACTTCTGAGATGCTCCCAACTCCTGCCAAACTCTGTTGAAGCTGGAATCAGACCCCTGCTTTGAACACAACATGGTGCTCACTGAAGCTCTTCCTGAAATCCATTTATATCCCCTTGATTAGCCCAGATTGAATTGCCATTTAAAGACAGCAGTTTATTCAAGATTCTTGCAATTATAATGTGCTTTTTGAGGGTACCAGATATCCTCAGCTGTGAGAAAGTAAAAATCAAAAGCTGTGAAATGTTGAGTTATGCTTCCAGAGATCAGCTAATAAAGGAAACTGAAAACCTCACTGGCAATAAAACTGCTAAAAGTAGTACTTCTGATGCAAGTCTGCTGCAGGTCTCTATCATATTGCCCGACCTTTATACTGAGCCTAGATATATGAGGTTTTTAAGTCCACAAGCTTCAATCCCACCCTGAGAAGTAGGGTAAAGCTGCACCAACATAATATATTAGGTGTCTCCTGCAACACATTTCTTTACTGCCTTTTTGATATTTAAAAGAAATAAATTCTTAGTCTTCTTTATGCATCATTTCCATGCTTATTTATGGTTTATTTCAGAATAATAACTATAAGATATAGATAATTCCAACTGCACACTGTTTGTTACATAACACAAGCATTTGCTAAACCTACCCATCTTGCAACAACAACAAAGATATTTTTAAAAAAAATTAAAACAGACAATAACAATCTTGGTACTGATTCAAGTTGCAGCCATTTTTTACAAGATGCTTACATCCTATCATCCTGTTATTATAAAGCCTTTTGAAGGAAATACCATGGCCAAATATCCAGTGCCTTCACACTGTCACTTTTCAGCACATGGACAGGTTATCACACTTACAATTCATATCTTATCCTATTCCAAAAATTAAACTAACTTTCAAGTGTAGAAAAGTCTCTATTTCTGCATAATAAATATGTGATAATGCTTATGAATTGTTGTATAAGAATATGTAAGATGACCTACAGCAATGTATGGAATTCCTCACACTGGAACACGGACATTAAAAAAAACAAAACAAACACAAACCCCAACTTCATATATTTGTAATAGCTGTACTGGAATAAAAGATTCATTTAACTTTTGGAAACTGCTGAGATGCCAAGTCTCTTAGCTGGAAACAACCAGCTGATAAGGATCACAGTCTAGATGTCCAGGAATGAATAAGGCCAAAGTGAACAGAAATGCTTATTTCAGAGTTAATAAGCATACAGTTAAGAGATGTGCTCAGAAAAACAGTATTAATTATAATCTCTAACATTCCTTTATAAATTCCAATGATCTTTATCAGAAAATTAAATGATGAGACTGAGGAAAGACTGAGAATTTTTTGTATCCATTTATAGACTATTGTGTATATATATGTGCATTCTTTTTGATTACAGAACATACTTCTTATTGACATCAAAATTTCTTTTGAATCAAAAATAAATTAAAAGCACCCTCTTCTCTGTAGTAAGTCATGAATTGCAGTTCAGGAGGTTTATGGGAAAAAACTGGTATGCCACAAACTGATTATCTTGTCGTTATAAATAAGCTGCGAGAATAAAAAACCTGGAGTTTGAAAACTGGAAAGAGCTGTTGTTTTACTTACTTTAGGTCTATCAGGTCTGGAAACTATAAATGTTATAGAACACTAAGATAATTTTACGTTTTTACTATGTACAATATTAAATTATTACTGATAGCTGTTTTCATGAGAACACACTTGTGTTGCTGTTTTTCTATCCATTAGAAGTAGAGAATTACAGAATCAGGCTTTTATATCAAAGTCATTGAAGCAGGAGTATTGTTAAACTGCTCATGTAAAGCTTAAAATGGGCAAAAGCTAATGCAATCAAGTGCACATTTCTACTTGACATGCAACAAATAAATATTGGCCAGAGGCTGATAGCCACAGTATCCAGGAGAAATAATACTGTCAAATGGTGATGGTGAAGCAAAGATAAGACAAGAAATTTAGTGACCCATTGTCCACAGGGTATGTATAGCTTCATTAGAGTTCCAAGAAAATTTTTGGAGGAGAGTTCTTATAATTCTGAAACTTGCTAAGCAATGTCAGAAAGCTGCACAAACACAGTGTACCTCCAACTGTATTGCCACATACCACGTGCTCTAACATGTTATCCTCAGATCAAGCACTAAAAAGTGTTCAGTGTCTGAAAGCAAAACTAAATTCATACTACAGTTAAGATGTACATTTTTAAATTTTAAGTGTGATTAACCACAGGATCAACTTCTTATGGATACAGTGTTTTCTTTCTCACTTAAGAACTTTCATACCAGATTGGCTGTACCATTTTCAAAAGATATGCTTTAGATCACTCAAAAGTGATCTAAACTATGAACTGCTTAATGAAATTACGTGGCTTGTGTGCAGCACAATCATAACCTGTGGCTTATGATTTCATAAGGCTTAAGAAATCATGAAGCCATTTACAAGTTATTCATGCTTAATCTGATTTTGATTTAAGGGATAAAATCATTCATAAATGCATATGGGTAAAGAAATCATGTGAGGAATAGGCAAACTTCCTCAAATGAGAGAAAAATATTAAAATAATTTTTTAATGACATTTACTTTCATGTCCTCCCCATGATGAATATAACATCTTCATTGATATTAATACATTTCAGGTAATGCTATTTGTTGTTTGACAGATGTTAACACAGTACAACCAGTAGGAAAAAAACCCAAATAAGCAAAGTGATCCTATTAAAGCATGTGCAAACATGCTGTGTAAACAGCTGTTTATTATCTGCATCAAAGCAAATCCTCTTCTCTTAGCAACTGAGCCACTAGAAGACCTTCACCACCATGTCAGATTTTTCGCCAGGCAGAAATGAGTTGTATGTAAATAACAGTCTGTCACTCACAGTGATGAGGATGTCACCTTCCATGATAAGATATGTTTGGCCAGTAACTCTGGAGATAATACAAGACTTAATTTTTTCCTCCACTGGATCTGTACACTACTTTTATTAATAATACCTGAAGGAGGCATTAATGAGAGGATTTCATGCGACCACCTATGGGTGGTTGGTAGGCAGGGGCAGGATGACAGCTAACTACTTCTGCTGCTTTTTACTTTCAGCTAGTAAATTGAAATTAGCAGATTAATTATTATCAATTATATATTTGTAATACTGACTTTACCATCATTCTTTAACCATTTAAGACTTGGCCTACAGAGTCTGGATTAATTGTATTTAAATTAGAACACAATCTTAAGAAATTTACTGAGTCAATCATGATTGAAAAATATTGCTTTCCCAATGTTGACAAGCTTGAAATTACTTCAATTTCAATTTTTTCTAGTGAAAGATAATCAAATGTTGGCCCTATCACTATCCTGCTTTAAAAAGATGTCCTATACTTAAAAATATTATATATAGGATATATTATAAAAATGTGTCCTATATATCAGAAACCTTTAATCTTCTTAGACACAAACACTTTTGATTTCCAGGGCAGAATACTTGCATGGCAAGAAGAAAGATTTATGGACCCTTAGTAGTTATTTTTTCAAAATAAAAGATGATAAATTAAATACACTGGTCTTCCTCAATTTCTCACAGTAAAGACAAGTTTTCTAGGTTCCAGATAATCCTTGTAGCTGCTTCTGAATCCATGTCAGTGTGAAAATCTATCTGTGCACTTTTCTTTGTGTGGATGCTGGACTTGGACCATGAGTTCTGGACATATCCAGGCCAGCACCCTTCATGATATCAGTCTCACTAAGAAGGTCTGCCAATTTCCACTTCACATTTCTCAGCTACCAGCTGCTAGTAGTATGTCTCAGATTGGAAAAGTGGCTCCCAGTTCCATGTCTGCCTTCCATAATCCTATCAACATATGCTTTCTCATTCAGCCCTTGGTGTCATTTATCTCAGAAGAATTGTTTCTAAAATGATTCCACCAGCTTGGATGCATCTGTCTGCAAGACCACACTCTCTACACATCATTTTTGATGGATGTGAGCCAGGTCAGGTATCAGAAGTTGAATTTATTTCACCTAGGTTTTCCTCTATGTTAGTGGATGGTCTGCTGTCATGTTAGGCAATTTACTAATCTCCCACAGGTTTGAGCTTCAAGACAGAAGGTCAAGTAGCAGTTTTATTAATGCAGTGCTGGGAAAATGGAGAAAGAAGCAATTGAAAAATAAGGAAAACAGGAATTAATTTCATAAATAATTTTAGACATAATTTCAGAAATAAAGCAAGGCAAAGTGGATCAATGTTCTTGGATTCTGGTGGATTAAAAAAGTCTACTTTAATTAACTAATTCATTCTTGCTCAGATGATGACAATATTCTATGTGACCATATTTCCAGTTGTGATGAATTACCCTACCTGAAATAGTATTTGCCATGTGTTTTACCATTAAATGTGTAAGCTCCTGAAATGTCCTTATCTGATGAGTATTAAGTCACAAGATAGGATATGAGAGTCTAATCTCCAAGAGCTGCATGTCTTAAAGGCCACAAACTTCCTAACCTAAATACTGCCTTCCTAACAAGTACACATCCTTTCTATGTACAGAGGGCAAGGTGGGCAGTATTATCAGTATAAAAAGTATTTCTTATGCAATTTTTTTACCTAGATAATTTCCTCTGTTTCTGTTTCAGGTAGGATAATTGTACTTGGCATGAAACCACTTTCCTTGGCACACATTAATAATTGAGTTTTCTCACCACTACAGTTGCTGAAATTACCATTACTATTGTATACTAGAATCATAGGATTGTCAAAGTTGGAGTGACCTTTAAGGTCATCAAGTCCATCAACCCAGTGCCACCATTTTTAACCCCTAAAGCACAAAAACACATCATCCAGTGCCAGACCCAGGCACCTCTTAAACACCTCCAGGGATGGTTAACATCTCCTTGAGCAATCTATTCCTATGCCTGTTCACTCCATTAGTGACATTTATTTTCTAATATCTAATCTGAATCTCACTTGTCCCCTCACTGCAGGCAGAGCAGAAGAGACCGACTTTCACCTCAGTGCAGCCTCCTTTCAGGGATTTGTAGAGAGCCATGAGATCCCCTTGAGCCTCCTCTTCTGGAGACTAAACAAACCCAGCTCCCTCAGCTGTTCCTCACAGGACATGTTCTCTAGTCCTTTCACAAGCCTTGTTGCCCTTCTCTGGACACACTCCAGTAGTTTAATATCCCTTTTGAAGTGAGTGTTCCAAAACTGAATGCAGTGTAGCCTCACTAACGCCAAGTACAGGGGGATGACCACTTCCTCGGTCCTGCTGGTTACACTGCTCTTGGTCCAGGCCAAGATGCCATTGCCCTTTTGCCCACCAAGGCCCACATGGGCTCATGTTCAGCCATCTGTCAACCAGCAGCCCCAGGTTCTTTCTGTGAGCAGCTCTCAAGCCACTCCTTCCCATCCCGCAGAACTTCCTGGGTTTTTTTTGTGACCCAAATACAGGGCTTGGCACTTTGCCTGATTGAACTTCCTGCAGTTGTCCTCAGCCCACTGATGGAGTCTGTCTGGGCCTGTCTCTAGAGCTTTCCTACCCTCAGGTTGTTAAGCAAGCTCTGAGTGCATTAGGCCATTAGAGAGCTCAGCTGTAAGAACTACTTGAAAAATCTCAGGCAACCTTAAGTAGAAGATAAATACTGTCTGTTGATCCCCAGAATCTTGGTGCACCCAGACTTAAACAGTTCGGCCTAAGGAAACAATGTAGTAAGAAATACCATTGCTATGGGCATTGGAACAATTTTAATGGTTGATTTTTGGGGTGTGTTTGTCTGTTTTTCTGTTACTGTGAGATTCCTACATGCTTCCTATATTGAAATTCAGCACAAAACAGCTTGTGAAATGGAGCCCAAGTCATCGGGATATAAACCACTCAACAATTACAGTCATTGGCACACTTGCATGATTATTCTGTAGATGGCAAAAAATAATAACACCAGTCTTCCTGTAAGGTTCTTTGTGCTATCCTAGTATCAAATGGCAGTATGTTGTATGTTAACAAAGGCATCCAAAGGTCATAGTTATACAGCAAGGAGCACATTTATCAGAGGAAAAAGCCCAAAATTTCAATGCAAAGAGCAGCATTGGAAAGAGCACTGGGATTGCCATCGATACATTGTCTGGTCTCTGGTGGCTTTATTATGCATTGTCTGTCTTTTACAACCTGTCTAACAAACCACTTGTCTGCCACAGTTCCTGATTAGGACAGTAACTATTCCACTGACAATGTCCTAATTAGGGCTAAAATTCATCCACTGAGACTGTATGTCTCTCTGGTGAGCCAGTCACTAAAAGAAATGTTCACATTCTATTGTTATCTGCTCCTGCTCCACTCCCCCTTATTCTCACTTTCTTTCACCTAATGCATTATTTGGGGACTGTAAAACACCTATCATAACCAAGTCCTAATACAATATAGACTTAGATTGTCAGTGAAAAGAAAAAATGTAATTAACATTAACAATAAAAATTGTCAGAAGCAGTTGTAAAACCCACAGAGGAGAATTCTCGTACAGTTTTCATGAAGGTATTTAACTGGCACAATACTCTGAAACAGTATTGCATATAGTTAATGCCATCTTTTTGCACATTATCTGTTTAACCTTTAAAGTTGAAGCTGGAGTCAGTACTGCTAATACTATCTAAAATTTCCCATTGTAAAATCCTGGAATTTGGTTCCTACTTTTTGCACTTTGAGCATTGAAAGATTTCCTTTGGAGCCCTGTTACTCTCTGAAAATCGTATCTTCATTACAATATAGCTGCCACTTTTCTGGCTTATGGATTTAGCATTTTCCAAGTGTGAGGTTTGCTGCTGTTCCAAGTGTCGTTGTTTCTCTGTTCTCAGTGCAAAACCCAGTGGTAAAACCTTTGTCATCGCTTGTGTTTGTGGCTGTCACCAAAACAACCCTTCTGACGAGCTGAAGTGACGAAGGGATGTGCTAGGAGCCTGATGGACACTTGCAAAATCACTGTTCACTCAGGTCATTCCATAATATCTGATCTTAGGCTTTTCTGCTTCAACAACACAGAAATTGAACACAAAAAGGTGAGATAGCAATACTAAAATAACACAATAGGAACTCAAGAACAACCATGATATCTTACGGAAATCAGTGCAAAAGCCTGCATCAAATTACTGATGCTAATTACATAGTTATTATGTCTTTTGGGATAACTGCCCCGTTCCCTCAAGAGTACAGAGCAACCTCAAGGGACTAGGGGAAAGCTGAATTATGTTCCTTACTCCAGGGACTTAATGTATTAAGGAAGTATTATGCAAAATGCAGCAGTGTATTTTGCAGCAATACTGAAAGAAGCAGCAGATCCTAGAAACAGAGGACAATTCATGTTGTAGAGGACATTGGGAAGCTAACTAGTTCAGGTGCTTCTTCAAGGTGAGGTCAGCACCAAAGTAAGACCTAGGGCTTTGTCTAGCCATTTCCTGAAGACCTCTGAGAGCAGAGATCCTGGAGTTCCTTGAGTTGCCTTGTTCCTTGTCTAAACATGTTCATGATGGAGATTTTTCTGTATTTACTCTCAGAATTTCCCCTTATTTCAATTTATAATAACTGATTCTTGTTTTCCTTCTACACACTTTAAATACTTGCCTTCTTGATATCCTCTCCATTGCTCCTGGGTTGCTCTCCTTCAGTCCCCTGAAGCCCCTCTCTGCTCCAGGCTGTACAAGTCAAGCTCTCTCAGACCCTCTGCACATGATAAGTGCTCCAGACTCCCAAACTTCCTGGTGCCCTTGGCTGAACTCCAGTTTTTTAGTGATTGTCTTGAACCGGAGGCCCAAACCAGCTCCCAGGTGTGGTCTAAGTGGTGAGTTAAGGAAGGACAAGCCCTACTCAGTACACTGGCTGTGCCCATGCAGACACAAGCCAGCATGCTGCTGGATTTCATCACTGACAGGATAACAGCACTGGAATTTAAATTCTGGCTGAAGTTAAACTTGAGAAAAAGGACCACAAGCCAGAACTTTGTCATGATAAAACACTGATCTTATACACAGGAGCATGACAGAAAAATAATTTATTTTATTTTACAGCCTGCCTTTTTGGTCTTTGTTTCAGACCTCTGGTTATGTCCACCAGGCTTTGCTACTGGGTAAAATGTTTTTTGTAATATGTAGCACATCTCATTTTCCTGTTTATTTTTTAAGCATTTTAAACCTAAGGTGTATGTCTAAGATAAGAAAATGTTTGGTAATTAATTTTTTTCACTAGTATGAGAACATAAAAGATTTGAGTAAGCATCAAAAGATACATGCTTTCCCTGGAAGCAAAGTCTTATTTTAGTGCTTGGCTCTATGTCAATCTGCTTGCTTTCAGACTAACACTCTGTCCAGCACCACTTTTCATATTTGTAGGTAGAAGCAATTTAAAAAGCATGTAATGGTTTTAAATAATTGGTAAGCATATACACAGATATTTTGGAGTTATTCTGGGCAAATCTATTGTTCTTTTTAAAGTCATTACAAAATTCCAAAAATATAACAAAGGCTTCTTTCAACTGTTGTAACTGCTTCTGGTTTTCATCTGTTCAATTTTCATTTAATTTATTTTTCCCTTATTGAAGTAAAAAAGTTTATTTATTACTAAAAATACATAATGTGTAAACACATAATCTATATGTATTTGTGTATATATATATATATATAGCTCAGTATCTATACTTTGTATAACTCCAAAAAGCTTAAGGCAAAGAAGACTTGAAGATTTGCCTCAGAAGAAGAGAAAGACTTATCAGACCACAGAGTATTTTTAATAAGTATATCAGAACATGAATTCTTCTTCTTTAAGAAGTTCAGCCAACTGGCACAAGCTATGAAACTAATATTTGGATCTTTTCATAAATAATTTTTGCCTATCAGGCCTCATATATAACAAAAATGGGTGATTATGAAAATATTTTTACAGTAATATTTTATTGATTTATTTGATAAATAGATATTACCTAATGAAGATAATAATAATTCCCATCCTTCCTTCCTTCCTTCTTTCCTTCTTCCTTCTCTGCCTTTTTCTTTCAGTTCCCACAGTACTAAGCTTGTAGATCTGAACTTGCATTTGATTTGTTGCTACAGGATTTAATAGTTAAAGAAGCATTAGAGATTTATATTGATGGCTTATGTTGTACAAGTCCAAATGCAAACTATTAATATTTCTAAAGTCCTATCAAAAATATATTTTTCTGATTTATTTTGTATTTATTAATTTATGATAAAATGATCAAATTATCTCATGTGTTTGACATGAAGGTTTTTAATCACTTGAGAAATCCTGGATCAGTTACCATCAAATTAAACATGTCCACGTTTAATGTCTGATTCAAAATCACAGAAGTATAAAATCATAAAATTATTTTGGTTAAAAAATTGTAGTCTTTAGATTAGAATGTGTCATATACACTCCCTCTAAACAGGATCAAGTGTCACTGTAACTTTGATGAGCATGCTGGGGGTTTTTAAACCAAATCTCATTAGTTGTATAGAGTATCTGGATGCCGGATGGAATGTTTATGTTGATTTCTGTCTATCTTTGCTCTTTCACAGACCAATAAAATACCAATCAAAGTTAATCTATAGGCAAAGTACATTTACAAGGGAATTTCATTCATGGTTGATATTCAAGGGGTGAGGAAGAATTAGAATAATTGAGACTATGGATCAACTCACTAAGAGGAAAGTACCTTGAAGATGTGAGCACATACACTCATGTTAGAGCTGTGTTGAAGGGTTATGACTATTTCAGATAAGCATATGGAATAAGAATTTTCCTCACTTTTCCCTTTTCTATCTGGTCATAATTAAGAAGAGTGGTTGTCGTGGGATAGCATTGTTCGATAGAACCAATGAGGTTGCTGCATTTTTTGTAAGGACACATTCTTGAAACAGAAAAAAAGGTGTAGGGGATCTCACTTCACTTCCAGCCTTGGAAGGAGACCATGGGCCCACACCAAACAGGGTCTGGGTCGGCTCTGCTTAGCCCGGGGTGGCTGGGCCTGGGCTGATCTGGTCTCCCTGGCCCAGATGAGATTTTCTTGCTCTCAGAGGGGTGGTGAGAGAGCTGCCAAGCCTCTCACCGGGGAGTTTACCAGGCCCCAAAGCCAGAAAAGACTCTGAGACAAAAGAGCCACGTGCTCGAGGATTGCAGCAGCCAGGACGGTGCCGAACAGCCACAGCCACCTCAGCGTGGCTCACAACGAACCCTGTCTGCTCAGCTACTTTAAACCAACTTTACTGCAAGTAAAAAAGGACAAAAACATCGGCTGCAGTTTTTTTTTCCTCTCAGTCTCAACACTTCAGGAGGACGAGGCTGACATGCAGCTAACAGAGACCACGTGGCAGCAAGGGGACACAGCAAGTTACGTTCCCATACAGAACTCGAATCAGATTAACATTTCGACATTGTAAGACTCTATAAAACTATTTCAATCAATGATAAAACCTAACCCTTGAGGTCAGTAAGAAAGATGTTTGATTTTAAATGGAAGGATTGAAGAGAATGCTTTGAACTTAGATTTAAATTCTTTTGTAAAGCTATAGTAAAAATATGTATAGTTGATATATCAGACTTTGTTTATTTTTTCTGTGACGTATAGAAATGTATTGGGGGAAAGTGGCAACTTTTAGTGCAACTGTGGGCTGGAATACTGGTAGTTGAAACAAACAGATATTACTGTGATTTGAGTAGAAACTTAAACAGATAGGAGAAGAATGAAAAAAATAGTAAGGAAACCTTTTTTTTTCCAGAGATAAATGAAAAGAAATTGTTGTACACTAAAATAGCTCATTCTTAAAAATAACACCCCAGTGGTAGATGTAGTCTATGAAAGCAGTTGTATAAAAGCTGCATAACGAGAGAAATGCTTTTCCACTACAAAATAATTTTATTTTTCCAGGTGGTTATTTTTGTTTGTGACAAAGCCACAAGAAAACCTGTTTTCTTGTGGAAAAAGTCTCCATAGCACAACAAGAGAAACTCTTATCCCCAAGTGAATTGAAGATCAGATTATTTTTAAAGGTAGTAAACTGACTAAAGGTCATGAGCTTTATCTTTGCATTCTTAGACAAAAAAGAAAAAGGTTGCCTGGAATTTTGTTCTGATTGCCTCATTATTATTATTTTCCTCCTTTAGCTCTGTTAATAAAATTTTCTTTGTATGTTTTCAAGTTTGAATCTGCTTTGTTTTCTTCCCTCTTAATCCTATCTCACAACAAAAAATAAACCCCCAACAGTGGTGGTCACATCACTCCATTGGGGGGGAATTGCAAAGCCTTTTGAGGAAAATGCTACTATTACTCATGTAGGGATCTAACTCCTCTATCTGGCTCAAGTAAATCTTGATCAAAGATACACCTTTTATCCAGATTTTAATATGCCTCCTTCATACAATATCAGATATCCTATTCTTTATTTTAAATAGGCAATTCAAGAGACTGTTTGTCTATAGAAATAAGAGTCTAAGTAGTTAGATGACCCATATGAAAACCATGCTTCTCAGTTTTTTTTTGGTAATATATTTCACCAGAGTTAGTTCAGGTAAGGAATTAAGCCATTGAGGTGTGGATTCTAGCAGAAGAGAAGTTCTGCATAATCAGCAAGCAAGAAGAGCATAATACTATCCTGGGTACCCCATACTCAAATTAACCTATTTGGTTATCAATTAGCTTTCTGCTTCCTGTGCATGTTTTTTCTTGCTGGCATAGATGCAAAATAGCTTGTTTGCAAAGAAATCTTTGTCAAGAACAAAGGAGGGTATTTTTGCTGCTATCACCATTAACATATTGTGACCTGAATACTAGACAGAGGTAAAGTGACCCAGGAAGCCAACTGAAAGTAAAGTTTCAAGCACAAACTACTGTTTTTTAAGCTCTCATTTTTTACTATATCCTTCTCAGCTGTGCTCCTGCAAATGCGGTTTCCAGTGCTTAGCAGTTTTAATCAGGGATCAGACAGAGCCTAGCCCAAGCAAGGGCTGCCTTGCTCAAAGATCCTGAGCAAGTGGAAGCTGAAACTGTACACAGCTTCTGAGCAGTTATTATTGCTATTTACTTTTATGTTTAAAATAGTTTATATGTTTTGTTTAGTTTAGTTTTCTTTCCCCTTCCTTTCTGGACACATTTATTACAAATCAGGTTTTAATCCACTAGTATCTTGGAAATTTCTGTTCTACAGCCGGAACCTCCCACTCGTATATTCCTTAGCATACCATAACAAAGCAGAAAAACCTTATCAAAGGAAGCTTTTCAGAGTTGCAGGACATTCTCCTGAATTTGAGGATGGTTTCTGAGAAAGGAAGAGTACATTCCTATTACAGCAATCTATTTTGAAGTTTCCTGAGGGAGACTGTGACTTTTTAGCATGGCCTTGAGAAAAGAACCAATGATCTACAGCACATGGCGGGGGAAGGGATTGATTATATTATGTGGATCCTTTACAAACTCTCCAAGAAAACAGTGTTTTGAGAAACAGGATCTATAAATATACTAAATCATTCTCTTTTCCCCAGTACCGACCACATATTACATCTCAGGAGGGATTATCTTTCTGTAGCTACTCTGATCCAGCAAGAAGCAAGAGGGGAGCTTTTTCCCCAACACCCTCCATCAACAGTCCACTGACCTGTTTGGGATAAATTGTTTCTGTACCTCCTGTGCATGAAAAAAACTGAATCACTGATCCTAACTTTTGAAGTCTAGGGCATATTCTGCTGAGCAGAACCTACAACCATCCCAAATTTATGCTTGAGAAAGAATTTAAAATGCAATTTACCACAACGGCTTCCAACAAAAATCAAGGGGTGGTGCAAGAGTAATGTAGTCATGAGAAAAAAATAAAAATGTGTGTATATTTATTTCCTTCTTTTTGGAAACTGAGTGAATTGCACTGTCACATAACTAAGTTGTCTTCCTCTTCCTGTTGGTCTAAGAGAAACAAAAAGAGCAACTTCACTGGATGCTTATCCCTTTAATGGAGTCTATATTATTCTATTTGTGGGAGAAGATTTCCAATGCAACTTTCCATTTTCTGCATTTTCACTGATAAGGTCTTTTTGAGTCACATATCAGGTAGGAAACAATAGCCTCTTCTAGCCTCTTCTGCCAGCCAGGCTTCTGCTGTTCTATTGTGACAATCTAGTGAGAAAGAATAAAAGTTGCCAACTCTCAAGTAATGAGAACTACTCAAGATTTACTAAAATTTCTGAAAAATATCCAGAAACTTTCATGTGAAAAATAGAGGGTTTTTATAAAGAAAAGATAACACAGAAGTGTATTTTTGTGAAGAATGGTTAAAGGGATAAAATATGCAAAATTGAGGTGATCTCCCTACACCATTTTGTGACAGAAACTATAAAATTAGCCATTCACTTCCTGATTGATGCAAAATAATACGTGCCTGACAATCATACAGAGTCTCAGGCTTATAAACTCTCATGGAGCTGCACCTCCAGGAAAAGGATCTTTCAAGGTATCTAAATTACTTTTAGTACAAAATTATTGGCATGACAGAAAGGAAATAAATTATTAATCATTCTCAAGGTCCTGACATAAACGCTGAATGAATTCTTAAAATCACAGCAAAATACATGCATGAAATCAGGGTTTTAATTCTGCCTTTAATGGTACATTGCTTTCAAATTCAGGTGATCTCTTTACTTCCATTAATATATATTCCCTGGTGTACTCTCTGATACATCCTGGTCCTCTTTTCCACTTGTGTGTATGCAGCACATGACTTTGATTTATCTCAGTCATAAATGTAGAAAGCAAACTGTAAAATTATTGGTTCAGGAACATTTCTAAAAAAGTTTAACACAAAGTGCTGTTTTATTGGCTTAGAAAATATATGAGACACCAACAAAGTCATTTTTCCAGGAACCATATCACCTCATCAGGATCACTGATAAATAGATTTTTAGTTATCAGAATGAAGAAGTTTGGTTGCTAATTACCACTCAACTGCAGTACCATGGCTTGTACATGCCTAGAATTTTCTGTCCCTCCACTGCAATAAACTCACAGCTGTCTGCTTGAAAATTCACTCGTAGCTATAAAATAATGATACAAAGAGTAAAAGTTTTTCATTCTATACTAAAATATAAAAACACCCAATTCTATTATAAGACCATAAAAAAGAAACAAATGTATTTCAAGTATTGAAAACCTCACAGTAGGCATGAAGAATGCAATCACACTTGACACATTTCTTCTGTGAACAATGAAGCATGCAGTCATAACCAAACTGCTATGTCTGCATCCTAGCAAATACATTGACTTTTACTATGGACCAGATTGCATCTTTGCCACATACCCCGTGTCAGAATGAGCAAGCTGAGAAGTGCTTTGATGGTTGCATATGTTGTTATCATGCAGCCCCAACGAACAGCAGTTTCAAGAGAATGAACTCTCGGTCTATTTAAATATATGTGCTACAGTGCAACCTCTTTCTCGTTCAACATATGTCCTATATTGGGCTTTATATCTCACCATGATAGTTAATTCCTGTATTTTTTTCACTGCAGAGCTTCTTCTATGGAAACAAATGTACCTATGAGAGCTAGAGATAGCATTATATCTAAAGGAAATATCATATTACTTCTGAGGCCGCATAAAGCTTTAACTTATTTCTTGACTTATTCCTGTCGAGCAGAGATTCAAATAAAGTCTTTGATCAGTGGAAGACCATAAGCAACAGCCAGAAAAGTAGATGTGGTTAACAGTTGACATCACTGTTGCTGATCCACAAGACATTAAGTGCTCACTGACAGAATGGTGGAAATAAGGCTGACAGTGTCTCACGTAGTGAACAATATTGTCAGCCCTGCAGTGCAAGGCTAAGAATGAACTATTCTCAACTGTCACCATCTAAAATCTAGGCTTCCCAGCTAGCTAATAACAACTGGAAACAGGGAAACAAAACAAAATCAGATAAATGAATAAAGACCTTTCAATACTTTTTTGCATACCAGCTTGTGTACCAAGTTAACAAATTTTCTGGGCTATGATACTTCCAAAATTTACGGGCAATAAAACAGCAATATTGAGTGAAGAATCTCTTCAGATACAGCATAACTGGTACTCAATTCTTTTTACTGTAATGTATTCTTTACATCAACATAGTAGCTGTTTGAAAATATTAATCAACATTGTTGCTACATTTCGATGTTATGGATTCATTCTCTTTAGAGATTATTTGCTGAACATTCTTGAAGTTCAGTATTGGTGTTTGTTTTTTGTTGGTTTTTTTTTTCCTGCAAAAGGGGCCATTGTTTATGTAACACTCATGCCATTACATAAAAGTGCACCACTGCCCCACAGCTGACTTTTCCTGAAATAACAAATTCTAGGAAGAGAGTTGAGGTTCAGCATGTTCCTCAGATCTAACTCCATCTGCCCATATTGACCTTAAGGGCCAATTGAATTACCTGAATTCAGGTTTCTTTCAAAACCAATTTGTTCTAACAGTAGGCACATCCTCTTAGGAAGCTTCTGAACAATTTTTTTTTTGCCAGAAATCAGATACATGGAAGCACCAGGGAGCATATGTAAGATATAGAAAGATGAGCTATAGCGAACAAAGTCTTTTTTCTATTTTATAAAATCACTCTTGGTTTCAAGGACAGTAATGGGATTATATCTCAAATACATATATGCTTATATTAAACATATATATATAGTAATCTGGGATTGTCTAAAACTTTAGGAAATGGTTTCAACAAAGATAGTTTGTGTGTGTAAATTTGAAATTTTCTCCTCTTAAGTGTCTGCACTGGTAAACCTCAGATCTCATATACAGAGGCATCTTGGCTATATTCTTCAAACTAATTTCCAAAAATGTTTTCTCCATCTGTTCATTACTAGTAAAAGCTATCAGTCTATCATAATTTTCCATTAAAGGAAAAGTAATATCACATTAGTTACTGTCATTTTGAGATGCATAAATCCAGTAAGAATATTTCAGTCTTTAGGCAAAAGTGATATAATTCATAGTGCTTAAAAATGTACAGGCTTAAGTGCTTAAAAATGTGTTTTGTTTAAGAGGTGCTTTTTTCCTATTGCTTGGATGTCTAAGGCACATCTCAAATCAGCCTAATATTTTGCTGAATTTTACTTTTGCATCACATTTAGTGGCAACTAGCAATCTTGTCTCTCCTTTCTTTCTTTTATTTGTTATTCCATCACCTTAAATACTTATCACTGTCTTTTCTTTAATCTTGATTACTGTTTTCCTTTTTCTAGTCACACTTTATAAATTTTGGTTATTACTTCTGTTTGATTTTAATGAGAAGGCAAAGGACTGCCAATATTAATTTCCTCTCTCAATAATTCTAGTACTTGTCTCATTCATACTGTAATTATTTTTTGTAAGACTTATGACAGCTGCTACTATTTTGAGATAACAGTAAATCAGTTTCTGCACATTTTTGATTTGAGAAAGAGGTTGAGCATGACAAGCATCACCCAGAGTCAGTTTTTCTGAGCACAGTTGCCAATATAAGCACTTGAAACACAAAACTTGCAAATAGAAAGATTCAGAAAAGGTGACCAACCCTCCTAGCATTACCAATTGAGGAATTTCCAGTTCCCAGCCCCAAGGATAGTCTGTGGAGAGATATTGCCTACTGCAAATGAAAGTTTCCCTATACTAGCTAAAGCAACCTGAGTATGAACAGGCAGGAGCATTCAGATCCTGGAGCTCCTCACATTGTAAATAAACCACAGTGTAATACTGAAGATTAAAAAGTAGGTCAGACTTAATAAATGCATTTTTAAGTAATCCTCACTTCAGATCCTGATATGAAATGGATGAAGTCTGTGCTCTATTCAGTAACTAGAGATTCATCCTATTGGCTTTTATTATGCTAAAATTCTTGTGCACACAGAAATGGCTTATGCATATTTGCATCAAAAAGAAAATTAAAGAAGCTGCAAAATTAAACCCTCAATTCTAAATAAAAAAACTGCACAGAAAAGATAGGAGTAGGGGTAAATGTAGTAAGAACAGTCACTTTTATTTAGCAGATATTGTATGTGGAAAAATTGTAACCTTGCCTAGGAACAGTGGAAATGTCCAAACTACTCCTTTCTGCATTTCCTTCCTCAACTGCAAATAAAACACAATTCTTATTACATGCAAAACAATATATTTCATTCACTATTAACAGAATATTTTTATGGGTAGTATTTTATGACTGAAATATAATGTATAATCAGCTGCTCCACAGATCTTGCTTTGTGCTAGAAAGGACTATAAATTTTTAGCAGTTCTCAGCACTGAATCTGCCTCTGGATGTTGACACTGGAGCTGCTCTACCTTAGCTTCTTACTCCAGATATGAAGCCAAAACATCCTGCTGTTAGTGCCAGATATAAAAGAAGCAAAGGCAGTAGAAGGATGGCAGCACACTTACTTGGAAAAGCAACAGTATTAAAACATGATTGTGTTCCACATGGAAAAAATATGATCTTATGAGTCTCCACTGCTCTTTCATTTGCCTGTATTTACAAAGTTGGTGCTCAAGGTATTTTTATACTTAAATACAAGTCCTTGGCTCTCAGTGGACCTCCCAGGTAGTACATGTGGGTGTTCTACATAATACTTAGTCCCTTGCTTTTACAAGTAAACAGACACAACTTCTAAAGATGCCTGTAACCTGTGAAACCAGTCATGCCATTAAGGAAATTCATAGTAATAGAAACCAGAGGAAAAAAATTAGTCTGGTTGTCTGTCTATTACTGACAGCAGATCAGAAGCTTGGGGTGCTTCAGGAGGGCTGATACTCCCTAACAAGTAGAAGAGATCCCTCAGACATCACACTCAACCGAGACATGCACATTGTCCTCACCTTTGCTTAGCTCCTTTCTTATTACCCTTTACATATGGACAGCTGAATAGGCCCAGAATAAACTGCTTCTATAGAGGCAAGGGATTGAAACAGATCAGACATTATAGCATCCATATACAAGAGCAAGTAGGTAAAACATTTCCCATGTTGAAGCTTGAAGTGACAATCAAGTTTGCAATATTTCATGACTTTCAAGCTTCCATAGTTCCATTTGAGAGTGAGGCAAATCACAGTCACATTTTTTACAAAGAAGCCAGTGTTGAAGTGAAGATGATTTTACTCTGTCCCTTTTTTGTTTTTGTTGTCCCTGTTTTGTTTGAAAGGATGGGGGCCCTGGGAGAGGATTGGATGACCCACTGTGGCTTTTATACCACAGCAAGATGCACAGAAAGCATAGATTCTCTGAGTGTAGTCCTGAGCAGACCTTCCCCTTTTTGCTGTCATCCTGATGTGGTAGAATGTCCTTGCTGCAGAGAACCCAGCGGGGGCCAAGGGCAGAGGCAGCTCTGATTCTGCAGGTCACTGCAGGGTGAAGAGTCGTGCCGAGCTCAGAGACCACGACTGTCACTCAAGGAATCATTAGCAATGAAAAGAGGCGGTGAAGCTTGTTGTGTTGTCATCACACTGTAAGAAGGTTGGCTGCAGCCCAAATTAACTTGCTTAGGGAGTGTGAATCAAAATGACATGCAATCTGAATGTTAATGAAAATTTTCTTGTACTTTAGACTTTAGATTCCATCCAGAAACCTGTCATCTGGAAGACATCATCCATCTCCTTTCCCCTTGCTCTCTTCTTGGGATATTTATTTGCAAATATAAATAAAAAAAAAGGAACAATTTATTTCTCTTAAAACCTGCACTNACCTTAGCTTCTTACTCCAGATATGAAGCCAAAACATCCTGCTGTTAGTGCCAGATATAAAAGAAGCAAAGGCAGTAGAAGGATGGCAGCACACTTACTTGGAAAAGCAACAGTATTAAAACATGATTGTGTTCCACATGGAAAAAATATGATCTTATGAGTCTCCACTGCTCTTTCATTTGCCTGTATTTACAAAGTTGGTGCTCAAGGTATTTTTATACTTAAATACAAGTCCTTGGCTCTCAGTGGACCTCCCAGGTAGTTCATGTGGGTGTTCTACATAATACTTAGTCCCTTGCTTTTACAAGTAAACAGACACAACTTCTAAAGATGCCTGTAACCTGTGAAACCAGTCATGCCATTAAGGAAATTCATAGTAATAGAAACCAGAGGAAAAAAATTAGTCTGGTTGTCTGTCTATTACTGACAGCAGATCAGAAGCTTGGGGTGCTTCAGGAGGGCTGATACTCCCTAACAAGTAGAAGAGATCCCTCAGACATCACACTCAACCGAGACATGCACATTGTCCTCACCTTTGCTTAGCTCCTTTCTTATTACCCTTTACATATGGACAGCTGAATAGGCCCAGAATAAACTGCTTCTATAGAGGCAAGGGATTGAAACAGATCAGACATTATAGCATCCATATACAAGAGCAAGTAGGTAAAACATTTCCCATGTTGAAGCTTGAAGTGACAATCAAGTTTGCAATATTTCATGACTTTCAAGCTTCCATAGTTCCATTTGAGAGTGAGGCAAATCACAGTCACATTTTTTACAAAGAAGCCAGTGTTGAAGTGAAGATGATTTTACTCTGTCCCTTTTTTGTTTAGTTTGAAAGGATGGGGGCCCTGGGAGAGGATTGGATGACCCACTGTGGCTTTTATACCACAGCAAGATGCACAGAAAGCATAGATTCTCTGAGTGTAGTCCTGAGCAGACCTTCCCCTTTTTGCTGTCATCCTGATGTGGTAGAATGTCCTTGCTGCAGAGAACCCAGCGGGGGCCAAGGGCAGAGGCAGCTCTGATTCTGCAGGTCACTGCAGGGTGAAGAGTCGTGCCGAGCTCAGAGACCACGACTGTCACTCAAGGAATCATTAGCAATGAAAAGAGGCGGTGAAGCTTGTTGTGTTGTCATCACACTGTAAGAAGGTTGGCTGCAGCCCAAATTAACTTGCTTAGGGAGTGTGAATCAAAATGACATGCAATCTGAATGTTAATGAAAATTTTCTTGTACTTTAGACTTTAGATTCCATCCAGAAACCTGTCATCTGGAAGACATCATCCATCTCCTTTCCCCTTGCTCTCTTCTTGGGATATTTATTTGCAAATATAAATAAAAAAAAAGGAACAATTTATTTCTCTTAAAACCTGCACTGCCTGGATCTCAGTTTCCAGAGCACTATATTGTTTCCAGAAATTTCCCTGTGTTGTAGCAGATAAAAAAGGAAAGCAATAGAGAAAACGCCCTGCTTTTCAGGCAAGAGAACTGCTAAGGTTTCACGGGAAAATAAACATCATACCTCTCTCTAAGTGCTGTTTTACAGTAGTGCAGCTGCACTGTCACAGAGAAGATTCCCATTTATGTTACCAGAAGACTGGACTATTCAGATGTTATTTGTGATATTCACCCATGTGTGACCATCAGTGAAAATCACATGTTTTTCCATCCCAGACAATAGAGCTACTCCAGTGTGAAACTAGTCTACAGAGCTGGAAATAAAAGGGAAGCCTTTAATGTACACACAATCATCCATTTCCTGACTAATGTGCAGTCATATGCCTCACCACTTGGCAAGGAGCATAGTTAATTTTAATCCATATCATTTTTTCTAACAGCTATTGGAGGCTCTGTGACTGCTAAATTCAGAGGTCCTCTTCTCTCCCTCATGCACTTAAACTGCAGTTCAAAATTGAATTTCCTGTCACATTGTCCTGGTTTAGGGCAAATTTGGGAGAGGGAAAGAAAGGAAAACAAACAAACCTCTAGGTGAACCGCCCCTCCCCTTAGCTGAATCGGGATAGGAAAAGAAAATTTCCTTGATAGAAAGTGGAAAAAGTTGTTTATTTAACAGATAAAACGCTCCCCAGCCCAACAAATGAAGGAACAACCCTGAACAACAAAAAAACCTCTCGCCGCTCTGCAGAGATGCCAGAAAGTCTCTCTCGTGGCTGTAGCTCGGCTCAGTTGCTGTCGGTTCCTCTGGTGGAAAGGCCGGGCCCAGGCCAGGCCCGGTGGCCAAGGGCTGAGCTCCTGGTGCCCTTTTGGGTGTTTAGTCCAGAGCAGGTTCAAAAAGTTTCAAGAAAAGGGAAAAAAAACGCAGTTCAGAGAACTTTTCTGCCTCGGCTAGCAAAAAACTACCAAAAAGCAAAGGAGAGCTCTCTTCTGCTGTCCACACCCTGCCAACAACACAGCCGTGTGTGAAGGAAAGCTGCAGACTCTTATCATTATGTTTTGAAAACAACTGCCTCAGGAATTCCAGTGTATCTTCATCACCCTCAGATCCAATTTTTAAAGGTACAACACTTATTTCTGAACTAAACAGATGAATGCGGATACAATTTAGCATCAATCCAGGACACACATGATGTCCACCATGAACTTGTGGTTTCCACACTACATTTCAAGGAAGCTTCTGTATATGTTGCAAAGCAAGTAACATGTTATCAATAACCAAAAAACACAACCTCTTTCTTTTTAAAGTCAAAAGAAAACGAAAAAAGCTTGAGAGATTTGAGATCATAAAATGGTGAGCACTACTGGTCTAAATTATAATTTAGTCAGTAAACTATCCAAATCCCTATTTTAAATCAACAAAGAAACAAATTCTTTCTTAAAAAAGAACATGAATGCTTGAATCTAGTAAAAATAGTCTTAGCAAATTCAAACAATTCTTCAACACAGAAATGTGAACAGTGTGATCACTGAGAGACAATTCAACATTTGTTAAAGAATTAGGATAAATTGTGTTTTAGAATCGTACTATTAATCCAAAAGGATTCAGATTTTAATAAATATCAACACAAGAAGTCTTGGTAAACTTTGAACATTCTGTGTTTGGGCTTTTTTCAAGTTACATATTTACCCTTTAAAAAAGTTGGTGGAAACACTTTTTTTCTGCATTTGAGACAGTAGCACACTCAAGAACTAATGCAAAACAGCGTGAAGTCAATCAGGAGTGTTCCAGTTTGGAAAAGATGTCTGTAGCTGCTTAAAGTTGAGTTTCTGATTCAGTATTATGTTTAGTCAGAGTGTACACTTTTGTATTTTGAAATATTGAATCAAGAACTTGAATTGGAATACAAAATGATGAGTTAGTTCACTAAACAAAATTTCAAACATTTTAGTTCAAAAATTTAAAGCCATGAAGTGCTGAGAGACTCCAAAATTTTCATAGGCAAGTTTTCATAGTCTTCATAGCCTTCTGGGCTGACAGACATGCACAGCTGTACATCACTTTTTATGTGGAATAAATCAGACGTTCTCTGAGCAAACTCAACCTTTAAAGAAGCAAGAATAGATCAAAGATAAAAAGGCACCACATGGACATCAGCAATGAACTGAGTTTGCAGATCTTTAAGGACAGAGTACAATTCTGGAGAATAAAATTTCACTGTTCTGCATTCCTGTTTTTTTACTTAGCAATAAACAACTTTAACCACTTTCCTCCCTCCATTGTGACATCTGCCCATCCCAGTGCACTTTGTAAGAAAACATTATAAACCAGAAAAGTGAAATGACCCAAATAAAATACAAAGATTTTCTTAGCTGACATCATTCACTGAGGCTGTCTCCAGAACAATGTACTATAGATCCATCAGCATAGTAAAAAGCAGCAGAAACTGCTGTTTGGTTGGACAAACTACTTTCTTGTGGTCCTATAACTCACAATTTATTTCTCTTTACTGTTAAAATATGGTCACTAAATCTTATTTGGGCTCTATTACCAAGCTATTATGGCTAATCTGTCCCTCTGATACCTCCTGCATGGGGAAAGGAAAGAGTTGTTTCTCTACACCTAAGGGCAAACACAGTTGAGAGCTTCATGTACATTTCAGCCTTTTTTGCAGTTCTTGTGCAATGTCTAGATGTAATGATATGAAGCTTAGATGTGATGATCAGATAAATTTGAAAGTGTGCCAAATTAAGAAGCAATGTATGAGGAACTGTGACTCAGGCTTGCTTGCAGTCACTTATGTCTAATTACAACCACGTTACTGGTGTGAAAGGTAGTCTCATTATAATTTACATGCTTAGAACCGGAAGGAAGGGTAACATAAAAGAGATTGGTTACTTTTTATTTCCATTTTTCTATATCCCCTCAGCATGTCATTTAGACTAAGACTCTTCAACACATGGGTAGAGATGAAGTAAGGGAGACTTAAAGAAGTGAAGAAAATCTAATTCCTATCCCTTTAAAAGCTCTTTCTAAAGCAGGATCATTGTATTTAATAGATGCATAAAGATTGTGTACAGAAAATGCTACTGTAAAATTAAATAATTTGTGATGAACGTTGGCAGTTTGAATAATTTCAAAGTTAAGAAATACCAGACTTGTTTTCAAATAGGTAACTTATTTACTCACTTGTACAACCCAACTGAGCAGAGAAGAGAGGGATCCTGTGGAAAAGATGGTATACAAACCCACAGAGAAATTTAATGTATTCAAAATGGTCAAAAGCTAGAGACATATCCTAATCTTCATATGCTTGATTATGGAAGGTGAGGAAACAAAGTATTTTTGTGATTATACATGAATTTCCTTCTTTTTTTTTTTTTTATTTTTAAGTGCTAAGAGGAAATCCTGATTGTTTCAAACCTCATCCCATCCCTGGCATGCATTGCTGATATCCTTCTATTCTGAACATTGCTGATATCCTTCTATTCTGAACTTTTAGCACTGCAAGACAGCTGTGACAGAAGTCTTATTCTAGCACACTGCCCTGCAAAGTAGGTTGCTATTTAAGTGAGAACTAAGCATGACCAGCTCTCTGTCCTCTGCTTCTCCTCTTGCTCTGCATCCCTTTGTGTTGCCTTAACCAGAAAACTGGAATAAACATTTATGGAGAGAAGTCATTTGCAGGGCAGGGAATAGCCCAAAATTTCCTATGCCATTTGGTACCTTCCAAGGCTGCATCTGTACCAGAAATAAAATGGGATACATATTATTCTACTGTCCTGTCACAGCACAGCTTTACATCTCCAGGATAAGCTATGCCTTCTCCAGGAAGAGCACTTTGCACTGCCTGTTGAGAAGAAATCTCTCCCCAAAACCCACGTTTAAGTTTGCTTTGAAAGGATGATAATTGTCACAAGGCAAAACTTTGTGAGGAGACATCCCTGCTAAAACACAGACAACAACAAACAAGGGTCAGTCTTACTGTTCATTTGCTTGTTTTATTATTATTAGGACTTGAATTTAATAAAAGTGTGACTGAAAAAGGTAGAAAAGTTGTCTGCTCTTCTCCCTTCTGCCATCTCTCAGCAAATCCTGGAAACTTTCAATAGCCTGCTGTTGCTGCTCCTACTACTTCTCTGGCAGTAATACAACTCCAGCCTCTGGATGTTCCTATATTTAGCTATTATTTCTGCCATTGCCAAAGCATGCCAAGGAGTGCAAACTAAAGTAATGATGATAGAAAACCCAGCAGCAGCTCACTAAATAATCACAGCATTAAAAACTCATCTCCCTACTTCTTGTTAAGCCTAAGGGGATTTCTTTTGGCAGCAAAACCTTGCACCTGTAAGACTTTAAATGGAAAGGTAGCAAGAATCATTTATGAAGTAAAACAGTAGGCAAGTTATAAAAACGGCTTCTATTTGTGTAGTCTACACCCATCTTTGCCAGGTAATAGACATATCCTTGACCTATGACAGCTGTCAAAGCATCTTAAAACAGAGCAATGCAGTAGATCTATGAACCAACATCAGTGTATTAGCCAACACCCTGATGCTGCAAGTGCTGCTCTCAGGAAAAGTAGATAATATGTCAAATTTTTTGCTTTTAGTTTTCTTCTTGAGCAAATCAGTAGGCAGAAGTACAAAGATTTGACTACCCAGAACTATTGCAGGATATTTTAACTTGCATATACTTTTTGCAAGTTCACCACATCTTTTGGAAATCTTATACCACGCAGTGATCACTGCTGCAATCTCAAACCCACACTCCCCATGCACAATGATTACAAATTTGCCTATACAACACTATTTCATGGTCCTTGCAGAGTTAGTGCACAAGGGAATAGGGATCACATACCACATGGCCTCATTTTGTGCCGCCTCAGGTTTCAGTGCATGAACTTCAGTCAGAGGAAGCTTAAGGCCAGTTTACATAGGAAGGATATGACTCAGTTGCCCATAATTACCAGTTTTTATGTCAGTGCTGAGACTGACTTGTCTGCAAAAACTGCTGATGCAGACTACTACAGCACAGGCAAATTTTACATTTGCAGGAAAAACCCAGGGTGGAGCTCTTTAGAGTCTCTGTTTTGCCTGCTGTTTCTGCAGGCACAGTTGTGAGCTATAATATTCAGACCTGAGCAGGCATATTCAGAAACAAGAGTGAAGTCCAAAACACAATTTGTTTAAAAGCACTTCTACAAAATCTCCCAGAACTTAATAAAAGCTCATTGAGACACCCTGACAATTTTTTGCAAAGGTTTAAGCAAATACTAAGGGCACCCTGGAGGAGGTTGAATATCTGCACATGCTATCTTAACTGCTTCTTTTTGAAAAAACAATATCTTTCAGGCACTTATAAGTGTTAATAATATTCCCAATCTCACTTGAAAGAAGCACCATTTATTTTTGAAATATACCCTCTTGATATATTATTATAAAATTATTTAGATCTAATATCAGTGCACTTAATTCAATCTTTGATGGTTAAAATTTAGCCACTTTTCAGATCCAAAATTTAAAAAACTAAGGAAAAAAAACATATTTAAAATGTAATATTATGACTGATCATATGATATATTTAATGGTAAGCCTTTTCTCTCTAGTGATAGTTTCCTTAAGAAACATCACTTTTCTACTTTAAATTCCCTTCTCTTACTTGGTAGGAGTCCTTCACTCAAAATATTGAAAAAAATAAGTAAAAATGCCTCAGCTTTTCTTCTGCAAAGCTAATTTGGTGCAGCAAAATTTATTTAATTGTATCAGAAAATACAAAAACCACTGCTTCTTTGATATCTTGAATCAAAGAAATATTACAACTAGATGTTTTCAGAGTCAAAATACACACACATCCACCTCTGCCAACTCATTGTTGATTGTGTGTCAATGTGACAGACAAAAATTATATAATATATTTTGCAACTTTTTAAACTTCTAAATTTCTTTACTGCTAGAGATTGCCTTCTTCCTTCTTTACTTAGTTCTAAATGTGCTTGTCCGCCTGATTTATATAAGAATGTCAGATATCTGATGTCATTAAATGTCTTTGTTCTGGGTTTTTGGGAGAAGAGACTTTCTGAACTAGGACTAGGACCCATTAAATAATTAACATTCAGCAATTAATTATTTGAAGGCTTTAAAAGATTGCCTTAAATTTTCTGAATATAATTCTACCTGAAAGGCTGGGAAAAATGAGCATTTACATCCTTCTGCAATGATAGAAGCTCCAGTGAGGCAGTAGCTACTGTCAAAAGAATGACTTTGGAATTCTGCAGGACATCACAGAAGATGCCAACAGGCAGGATAAGTATGGGAGAACAAAGTCTTACATTGGTTGAACGAAGGGACAAGAAAAACTCACAGGAGGCAAATTAACATCCATGCTTACATTCATCTTCATACATTACCAGCCATAAGTTGGACAAACCTCTTTCTTAGTTGAACAAGTAAGTGTACATAAGTAGCCAAATTCTTGGACTGTTGTGTCTGTAAATGTGTCTAGTGGCTGTGTTCCTCTCCTGTACTCTCATTATGCAACACTTCTCCCTAGTAAAGAAGGTTAAGGCATGTATTTATTGCCTTTGCCAATTTTCAAGTCAAATATAGGTAAAAAGTTTTAACTTTTTTCTTTGTTATTTTTTTTCTGATATTTCCCAAATCAAGGGGAAGTATCATTGATAGTTGTGAGTGTGTACAATTTTGGTGTCGTTGTTGTTGGTTTGGTTTTTGTATCTTGCAATTTCTATTGGAAATTTCCACTTGAATGCAAGCTATTTTTTGTTGCCACTTGTACTTCTTTGACTTCAGTTTTGAAACCATGCAGATTAACTTTGATCATGTTAGTAGCCTCTCTTAAATCCATCACATACGTCTGTCCAAATGTAAATTTAATTCACTGTCTCTGAAAACCAAACCAGACAAGCAAACAATAAAAAATGATCATCCCTTGTAAAATAAAGTCATAAAGCATAACAACTAGAAATGCTAACAGAGGAGAAAGGGAGAGAACTGCTCTGAGAACCTATTCTCCTTGACAAGTGGTATTTATTTAAACAGTCTTCTGCTTCGTTCTCCTGATTATTACACAAATATTTTATGCTCTGGTTGTTTTACAAGTGCATTAGCTCTTAGGAGAAGTATAGTACTTTTATTAGTGCTCTATGAGACTGTTATACAAAAACCCACCTGGGAGGCTTAAATTTTATATCCTCAGCTCTGCTAATTGTTCTCTAAGGGATTAATTAGAGTAACTTTTTAGCTTTCCAAAAAGTCTGTATTCACACTTACACTAAGTTAAGAAAGAGCTTGCACAGTGATCACAGAAAAGTTCCATTTGTTTCTTATTGTAGCTAAATCTTCTGATAAGGACTCACAGTAATTACAGTAAAAATAAATGTACATAGAGACATAAGAGTTTTAAAAAAACATATTCACATTTCCATTTGGTTTTGTCCCCTGAGTTCTCTGGGCAAAGATAACTATTTAAAAATAATATAAGGAAGAAGTTGAATGCACTTAGAAGTCATTCATGTTTGTGACATGTTCTGGTTATTCAATTAGTTTGCAAAAGTATAAAAAAGTATATCTAGCAGAGTTATCTCTTGTTAGTGTCTTTCCCTGGATGTCCATTTGTACTGTGGTTTTAAGGCTATCACAGAATAGGCCAGATTAAAAAATAATCTCTTTATTCACACGAATGAAGCTGTTAGCTAAGTTTCAGAAAAAAATTGTTGAGATCCAAGTGTTATGTCTGTATTGGACACTGAAACATCTAATTCATAGTCTGATATTCATACACAAAACTGTTCTAGACATTAATATAGACTCCCAGCTCAGAGTCCATCTTTCCAGAGAAGTTTCCTGAAGACAGCACCTTTAAAAAATTGTTTACCACTATATTTCTTTAAAACATTATGACAATTTCAAGAAAGATGATATTAACCAAGAAAAAAAGATGAGATGTTAGCATTCAGATACCAACAGTAAAACTCTCTGCTGGAAATGGTCCCTGCCTGTGCTAATTGCTATTCTGTGTCCAACATTAGTTTAGGACTGTGTAAATCAGCCTGGTCCAGGACCAAGCTTGGGACCATTTGAATAATCAAGTAACAAAATTCTTGAGTTAAATTTTATTATTATGAAATACCCTCCAATTTTTTATTATTATGAAATGCCCTCCAATCTCTGTCCAACCCACTCTCTTCCATGGTAGTTATGAATTTCCCTTTTAGAGATAGTAAACTAACTACTTTTAAGAGTGTTCAAAAGTGAATTTCCAGTTTTAGATCCTCTCTTATTTTCTGTTGCTTACTAGAAAGCTGGCAATCAACGTTTGTCATGGGTGAAATTTTTTTTCAAACCCAGGATATCAAGGCATCAACTGACAACCTGGCTCCTGCACCTTTGTGAAGAAAGTTCTCACTATCCCTGGTCTTCCTTGTGATCATGTAATCTGCACTTTGATAGCAATCCAGTAATTTTGAAAATTGACCCCTTTTTTTGTTTGCCAAACAAATATGGCAACAAAAGCACAATATAATGCTGATGTAAAATTGTGTTAATGCTATAAATGTCAGCTAAAAAAGCTATCTTCCGCATTTCAAAACAGGGAGAAGTCAAGAAATTTTCTTTATATTTATCTATATTAAAATTTAATTTCAGGATCCTCTGTGTTTTTCTTAAAAAAAAATCTTATATCTTCTTATCCTTAATCACTATCCATTGGAACTGCTGATTGACCTGGATATAGCCTTCAAGGATGGACCACAACTTGGATAAATCTCCAGTCACTGAGGATCTCACTGACTGTGTAAACATCCTAGGGGGATTTCTTTAATCTTGATATAGTCAGACTCTAGCCTATTTCGTTTTTTTTTTAAACAAGGAAACTATGGCTGGGAGGTATTGATGTGACTGGAGACACCGGGCTGCAAGGCATTTAGTTTGTATAGACTCAATCTACAGAGCAAGGTCAGGTTTATCTTGCAGACTGCATGTAGCTTATTCAGAGTTAGTTTACATATTTCCAGGCTTTCTGGTCTGTTGAAGGCCAACTTCTCTGTAAAGACTTTTCTTCATTGAACAGTTTTGTTTCTCTAACACTTTAACTCTTACATAATTGTTTTTTTCCCCTGGAAGGTCCCAGGAGGCTGCTAGCTATGGCTTTAGCAGCTTTATAGAGGAACCCATGCATTACAAGGAAATCTCCCTCTGGTGATCCAAGCATACAGGCTGATCTTAATGAATAGACAGGTTCTGAAGTAGGAGGCAAAAGCTGTTTAGATAAGGGCCTTATTCTGTGGGAAGACATTTCTATGAAATTTTTCAGTATTTATTAGAATGGTAAAATGTATATTCTATAAAAAAAAAAATTAAAAACAGAAAAAAACAACAAAAAATAACAATCAAAAACCCACCCAGAAAACCCAAAAAACAAAAACCAGGCGCTTTAAATTATTTCCTCAGAGTTAGGGGAAACACTAACTCTCAGATTTGAAGAGTATGTAACAGGCAATTGCCTAGCCTGGAAAGGCAAGCAAAGCACCTCTTTAGATCATGGGGCTCTGTTTTAATTAAAGGGATTAGAATCCTTTAACATTTACAATATATTTGAATCATGTACCAAACATCTACCCACTGGCAAAAATATGAAACATTGGACAAAGTTTAATTTCATGATTTACTGTAGTACACCCAGCAAACTATTGCAAGTAACTGCATGCAGGAGCTGCTGCAATGTCAATTTTACACTTGGCAAATTTGGAAATCCTAAAGATGATGTACTTTCTGCTTTCCTATATAAGACCTTCCACCCACTTGCAGTAAGAGTCATGATGTTTAAATTTAATTTTCTCTAATGTAATCTTTTTTTGCCTGCTATGTTTAAGGCAATTTGAATCAATATCCCATGCAAGTCATTTAGAGTCTATAGCTGTAACCGTTGCAGGCAGTGAATCATCTAAAGAACAAAATTATTTGGGCTGAATTTCCTACTTTCTCTCACTGGTTTATTATGATGGTATTCACTTAGTTTTTATTTGATTTTTTAAGAAAAAATAATAATATGCTTAACAATAATTGCATAAAAACAAATGTTTCCTGTTCTACTACTCGACCTTGAATAAAAATATTCTTAATTGAAAGAACAAGTTCTGCTCACTTATCCTCTTATCAAGTCTTATCCTCTTGTCAAGTCTTACACTTTGCATTTAGCTCAAAGATCCACTCACATAACTTCCCAGAATATGACATTTTCCTTATGCAACACCTGTGGCTGCACTTCTACTGCTTCTGGACCTCTCACAAGGAATTCCCCAGTACCAGTGAATGCCTTCAAGAAGGAAAGGCCATGGCACCAATCAGCCACCTGGAAGGTCACATACATTCTAAGAGGGCCTAGGCCAAGGAACAGCCTTAGAGCTATTTTGTCCCACATATGATTGTTTCATATAATTGCAGTGGAGAAGGTGAAAGATGGTTCCCATGCAGAAACCATCTTTTATTCAGCCAATCTTTTATTCATTGTGGAGTTGTGTCCCTGTCTCATCTCTCTCTAGAAGATAAAGCATTACATCCCTTCAAAGACAGTCTTCTCTCAGAACACAGGTGCTTCCAAATTGGGAGAAGATTCACCAAACACTGGAGTATGTATGTCTTCCTCCAGAGAGAAACTGTGTGCAAAATGCACAGGTTGTGCTGCTCCACATTATTTGAAATTCTATGGGTATCAAGGGAAATAGGTCAAGATATGACTTGACATTTTATAAAGTGGCAAGATAGCATTTCCCCTAGTGTCAGAGACTTGTATATTTTCCTTAAAGCAAGGGGTGAAACACATCATTCTATTGCAGTCAAGGTTCTGGCTTTGGTTAAAAAATTAAATTTTCAAAGAACATTTTTTAAGCAATGCAACCCACAGGTAGACCAGAGAAATACTTTCAGTATCAACCTTCACTGCAGCACGTGAGACACATTAGTTTAACCAAGCTGTTTTTCTTCACCCATAAAATCAAAATCTCCAACCACAGACAAAAGATATCAAAAATTCAAGCACTGAATGATACAGGATATATGATTGTTCTAACTACTAAGTGGGATGACTGGGCACCAAAAAAAGAATGGTTTATGAGCTGTATAAAAGAATTGAACACTATTCTTATTCCACTCAAAATTATGTAAGATGTAAGAATAAAAAAAATACTAACGCCTGTTCTTTACTCCTTAGACTTCATCATAAATAGGATTAGAGAAACACAGGAATAGCTTCAACAGGCATGATAGACCCAAAGAACCTCAATCAGATGCTCAGAGGAAGAGATCTTAACAAGTACTTCAAGAAAATTTTTATCTAACCTCTTACTCATGCTGTCTTTGTCTATGATAGATCAAACTAATTAATAACTGGGTTAAAGGATTAAAATTCTTTTATGAGTCTTTGACAAACATAGTTTAAATTCAATACAGCTTTTATTAAGTAATCCTTAATTATATGATTTTATGTTCCAAATCTTTAAATGTAATATTCTATGAATCTGCAAAATGTATTGTTCAGGGGCCACAAGCACAGACAAATAAAATCCCCGAATTATGGAAGGCTTCGTGTAAAGGTGTTGCAAATACTGACTTACACTGGAAAAGTCTTTAAATTGGCAATCTCTTTTACTGCTGGGAAGCAATAAAATTGTTGCATACTTTCTGGTATCTAATCTCTTAATCAATAAGAATTCCCAGTAACAAGCAATGAATTCCAGTCTAATTGAAACAATTAGCCTAACACTGTTGTCAAGAAAATACAGTATTATAAATCATGACATATTAAGTATTAATTTCTTAATCTAATTTGAAGTATGACTGCACACAGTCTCTCCATGATACTTACTGTTGATAATACAAATGTTGGCTGTGAGCCTGCAAAACGATCAGTGTGAGTTTATATTGGCATGTAAGGTCTGCAAATTCACATTATTTTGTAGAATGTAGTGTACACGGAAAATGGAAATGAAGAAATACTGCAGAACTTGTTTATGATTGGCTTTTTCAATCTGGAAATCTTTTCTTCAGAACTCAAGATTTGTAAGTTTTACTTTGTAAAACTTAGGAAACAAGGCTCTGATGCACACAGAAATAACCATGAAATAACTTGTTATTAAAACAAAAATTTTGCCTAATTTAGTATCTTAATTAATTTTAGTTATTATGAATTTAATTTTTAAATTCTGAAGATAGAGCTCTTAAACTGCAAGACTCAAACATTTTATTGTATTCATCCTTGTATTGTGTATTTACACAAAATTATTCCTATTAGGCAAAAGATAATAAAACATAATAAGCCATAATAAAAGACAACTCCCTGTGAAAAACACAGTCTCTAAAAAGCTAATGTAAAATAACAAGGATAATAAGAAAAGATTATATTCTCCATAGTATTTTAAAGAAAAGACAACTGAGAAATGAATTTCAGCAAGATGACTCTCATTTACACTAATGCATATAACTTGTCCTCTAAATTTCATCATAACAAAACAAAAGATCTATTCCCTTACCTCTCATGTACAGTTCATCTCACCCAGAGGTAAACATCAAAATTAGCTCAGTAAAGTCGTACTAAAAAAGTGCCTGTTACAGGAAATATTGTGTTTTTAGGTCACATCTAAGTCTCTGGTGTCCATGAGTAACTGTGTCAATCAAGGAAACCTAAGAACATTTTGCTTCATCAAATTTTTATTATTAAAAAAATAGATATCTAGACTTAGCTAATTTTCTTTGTTCTTACTATAGTTAATAGAGAGAGAGAAACACGTCCAAAAAGTAATCTTCTTGTCTCTGTCTTTGAATGAGATTACTTCTAGGAGCTCAAACAATGCATTTTTGTTTCACGTCTTAAGTTAGAGAACCTCATACACTCAGGCTTACTCAAGCCTTTACAGAAAAAATACAGCAAATTAGGAAATCAAGCAATGTGTCAAATCCCAGATGACTGTTTCAGCCAAAACAACACATTGCTTTTCTGAGGTGACTCTTTTGATTTGCTGCCTGATAAAACAGTAGTGAAATACATATAAAGGACCTATCTTGTAGTAGGAAGATATTAAAAATCCTTGACACATAAACATCTCTGTATGTACACCAAGGCAACTTTCAGAACATGTAAAATATAGCCAAATATAGAATGATATTTTATGTCATGTAATAATGAACAGAATATTGCTGCAGAGAATGGTAAGCATCATTTCCCAAGAAATTTTTCATAAACTGTCATACATCCTGAAAGAAATTGTATAAGGATCTATGTCCTGTCCCTTCTGTGACCACACTTTTATTTTATTTAACAGACTTACTGGCTGTTTTAGGAACCACTTATCTAAAAAAGTAGTAAAAGCAGATAGATAATTTTAAAGAAAATTTTGATAGAATGAAATACTTCAGTTCAAAGGAAACTACAACAATCTCATGATTGTCCAACTGCCCGACTGCTTCTGGCCTGACCAATGGTTAAAATGTTGCTAAGGGCATTGTCCAAGTGCCTCTTAAACACTGACAGCTTTGGGACATCAATCACCACTCTAGGAAGCCTGTTGTAGTGTTTGACCACCCTTGCTGTAAATAAATGCTTCCTAATATGCAGTCTAGACCCCACTGGTGCAGCTTTGAAACAATCTTACATGTCCTGTCACTGGATACCAGGGAGAATACCTCAGTACCTCCCTATCCACTTCCACACCTCAGGAAGATGCAGAAAGCTATGAAAAGAGTCATCTTTTTACACAAAAACAAAAAGTCGCCATATGACACATCATATCTCACCAAAACATATATCTGGACCAGTATGTCATAATCACTACATATAAAAAAAAAAAGAAAAAAGTTATATGAATATATGAAACAGGATGATCCAAAACAGAGTGTTTTGTTTAAGGTTTTTTTGTTATTGTTTCAAGGCACTCTTCAAGTCTCTACAAATTTGTGAATTCTTGAGTTATATCAGTCAAACGATCTTTTATCCTTAATTTAATTGCACCTAACATCTTTAGAGGAATTTGTACTTAGTCCATGATTCTACATTGCCATTATTACTATTAGACTCTTGCCACTAAATCAATAGCAGCCTAATCTGCCTCTAGAGATCACGGTATCTGCAAGAGCTTATTCTTGTTCATGGACCATTTGAGATCTGTCAGTAATGATGAGGTTTGTGACATAAGAAAACAGCCACACATAATTTTATGAAACAGTAGGCCCTCAAATGAACAGCTTCAAATTCAAAGCAGAGGATGCATTAAAAAAAACTTGGCCAAAGTTTGAAAATGTAGAATCTTAAGTGCATTGGAAACTAAGCAAAGAAAAATGTCCTGTCAGTGTTGATCTAACACGCTAATGGGAGAAACTTTTCAAACTATCTCTGAGAGCTGAAGCATAATTCTTCTGCAAGTTTATGGGAATTGTGATCTTAAGCTGTGTAACCATGATAAAAATTGTAGACTGCATATGACAAATTGCAGAATTTCTTAATGGTTGAGTTTGGAAGAATTCTATAGAAGTCATTTATTCCAAACCCCCTTGTCAAATAGGATGACCCAAGCCAGTTGCCTGGGGCTGTATTTGTAATATGTATAGGAATAAAGAGTCCATAGCCTTCCTTAGCAACCTGTTCCCAGTATTACATCATCCTTTAAGTAAAAATACATTTCCTGATGTTCAGACAGCCCATCCTGCATTTCAGTTTGTGCCTTTTGTTCCTGTCACTGGGAACCACTGAAAAAAGCCTCCCTTCAGATATTCACATACATTGTACCCTCCTTTTAGGTATTTACATAGATTGATAAGATCCCTCCTGAGCCTTCTCTTCTCTAGGTTCAATGGTCCCAGCTCTCTCAGTCTTCTCTCACATATGCAGTTCTCCAGTCCCTCAACCACCCTTATGTCCCTTTGTTGACGTCTCTGTATGCCCGCGCCTCTCTTGTACAGAGAGGCCCAGAACTAGACACAGGACAAGTGTGGTCTCACCAGTGCTGCATAAAGGGGCAGGATCCCCTCCCCTGGAGTCTCATGTAGCCCAGGGTACCATTTGCTTCCCTGCAGCAGGGGCTCCCTGGCTCATTTGGACTAGGTGTGCATCAGGACCCCCAGCTCCTTTTCAGCCTTGCTGCTTTCCAGCTAAGCCCCAACACATATTCTGTACAGAATTGTTCTTCCTCAGGTACAGAACTTTGCACTTCTCCTTGAACTTCATGAGGTTCCTGGTGACCCATTTCTTCAGCCTGCATCCATTAAAAGGAATTTTCTGCTATGTTAAATGTTTTGCTCCTTGTAACTGAAATTGAACTCATGTTGCTGGATCTTCTTTCTGAAAGAAAAACAAATGCATGGCTTTCTTCCCTTCATGGACACGTATATTTTTATTTCAGTAACTCCCAATAGAAAACAATTCAAATTGTAAGATATGAATACCCCCTTGCCTGTGCAACTTCCAAAATATAACAACTTTTTCAGTTTTCAGGAGATAGCAAGCAGTTGTCTCCACACACTCGACAGAAGTGGTGGAAAGGACACATATTTTGTTAACAAACAAACATTCAGACATAAGGTAAAATTATGCTTGAGTGCACGTAATTTATCTTTTCCAATAAAGATTTAGTAATAAAATGATGAAAGACTTATTAGTTCTTCTTAGTGGAAAAGTGATTTAGATTATTTTATGATATGGTACAGATTGCTCTTCAGTAATATATAGAGCAAACTACTTGAACAGAAGGGTCACATGAATCAAAATACAAATAGCCTGCTGGGCTATATAATACTTCTTTAGGGGTTTTGTTGTTGTTTATATTGTTGTTATTTTTTTTTTGTTTGGTTTGTTGGGGGTTTTAATAGAGCAGGTATCCAAATTATAATAAAGCTACATTAATTTGACACACTTGAACTGGACTGGAACCTCAAGGGTGACCCAAGGGAGAAGAAGGATCCATTGATGCTGTTCAAGTCATCAAGCACATCTCTAGATAGTCGAGGTTTTAAATTGCTTCCTTCATCCTCACTTCATTGGTGCTTATACTACTGAAAGATACGTCTTCAACATGTACATGGTCTGATTAATTTCATGGTACTTATAAATTTGATTCCATTATACATTGCATTGCAAAGTTCTGCCTTCAGCTAAGATGAATATCAATACATGAACATGCATAAATTCAGTGGCACTGACTAGACCTGCAAAGCAATAAAATGGAGTGTTAATCTGAAGGGTCCTAAAGGGACATGAAAACAGTTTGTATGCCAGCAGGTAGGAACAGTCAAACTGTGTTACACTAACACTGTTCTTTTGTTCCAGCCAACATGCAGCAATGTAAAATTATAGTAATCGCCTGATCCTTATATTTCAGGGTAGGCAAAATATTGTATTCAAATTAGTGGTTGAGCAGTTTCCCCACCCCCTGTTTTGTTCTAAGCATTCTGAATTCAAACCCGCTAATTGAGGTGTCAGTGCTAAAGGATGAAGCTAGATTGGCTTGATGGACTTAGAACTTTCTAAATATGAGAGAAATTTCCAAAAATTAAACTATAAGAAAGAGAAAAAAAAAATCTTTTATGCATCATTTTCATCTTCTCCTTACATATAATAAAAAAGCTAAATACAAACCATCAAGTCATAAAAACGCTTACCTCAAATCAGAGGTAAATTGCATCAGGAAGAATTTATTCCCAAGACATTTCAAAATGGAAAATCACTGAATTTTAAAACACAAATCAATGTGAAGATAGTGGAAATAATGACATGAGACCTTTCTAAAGCAAGGAACTCTTTTAAGAGCTTTATTCTCTAATGCATGCAACACAACTTTCATTTATTAATTTAATTTACTATCAGCTGGAAAAATTAGGAAATCTTAGAATTTAATTTATTGGAATTATGTTTTGGCATTCAAAGCTTTGCAGCTGCTAACTGCAGTATTTTGTTGAAAACCTTCTTGCATTCCAAGCCTGTTTCTTTTTCTTGTCCAGTCACATAAATGCTCCCTGAAGATACCAACAGAGTATGTTTCACTAGTGAACTTTCCATGGAAAAAAATATCTGCCATGAACACCTGAAATTTCCTCATCACAACAAAGCTGTTTTAGAAGTGAGCATTCTATATGAATTTCTAATGTCCCTTAAAATAAAGCAAAACCCACAGATTTTTTTTTCTAAATATTCCATCACACTATATTTGTGTCCATTGTCAAAATTTTGAGTCCTGTGGCTGACAACCAGAAATGTTAGCCTCCACAGTATGATTATTTTCAGTGTCTGAACAAGTACTTTTCTGTTTTTGCTCTTCCTTATTGAGAAGTCTCCGTAATTATCTACATTATCACATTATCATCTTGAAAAAAATTCTTCCCTCCATCTCCTCTTTTTCCATGACTTGTAGAGAAGCAGTTACCTTGTCACACTGATTAAGTTTAAATCTTTGCTTTTCTCTTCATATTATCTATCATCTCATTTCTTGTATAGATTTTTCAGAATACATTTTAATATTTGTGCTAAATAGGTTTCTGAGATATTTTTGTTGTACTTCATGCAACAGTAACAAAATACACCATTAAAAAATTCTGGGTAAGTTCCTTTGAAGAAGATACTTTAAAAAACTAATTTTTTTAAACTGCATATTTAGAGGAATCTTGCATTCTCTGTTGCCACTGTCTATATTTCACAATGGGAGAACTACTCTGGTTTTCTAGTATAGCTCTGGCATTTGAAATTCTAGAAAAGTGCTAACTGATAGACAGTATTAGTAAACAATTGTCATTAAAAAAAGTCATTTGGACTTGTAAAGAAGGGGTTTGGAGCCAGGGGATGCCTTTTGAGGATTTATTGTTGAGGGGAATCCCTTAAGAGACTGGTAGACAACCATTTCTCATAATGGAACCACAGTGTAAAATAATAAAATCTATGCCAGGTTGTACTTTACAGAATAATCTGAATAGTATAAAATAGTTGGATTTCCTTCTATTTTAAAATTTTTGCAACTATTAATAATAGGAAAATAGTTACACTTAAAAGAGTGATATTCAATTTATTTCTAGAGTAAAAAATAAGAATATCAAAGTTTTATAAGAATTCCATATTTATTTTAAATTTATTAGCAAGCAACTGAATTCTTGAAGGGTACATAAAACTGAGTAAAACCTAGAATGTGGTGCCACTAAACTTTATATATATTCATGCTCAGTTGGGGGAGAATACACATCTTTGTTCAACCAGCCAGTGTATGTTGGACTCATTTTCACAAAGAAAAACTCTAAAGATTTAGAAAAGATAATAAGATTACTAATGAAATAAGAGGAAAGGGTCAATGTACATTCCTGGTCAGATCAGCTCTGTTTAAGTGAGCCATAAATTATTTCTGTCAAGTGAGGAAGTGTCTTAAGCCTGTGAATAAATCACAGTAAGTTGGTCTGTTACATTGCGTACACTTAAATTTAAACAAAAATTTCTGTTTAAAATCTCTCATATAACAGATAATTCAGAAATGCTAGTGTTTACCATAAATGACCTTCTTAAATAAATTTTAACCAGCAGGCAGGTGAGTACAATATTATTGTGACTGCACCATATTTAAAGCTTTCAATTACAGCAATATTTTCAAAGGTTTCATCTTGTTCTGAATACTCACACTGGGCTCATTCTGATAAGGTTAATAACTACAACAATTCACACTTATGAAACATTCTTCATGTTTCTCTGTCTTGGCCTCTTTTGGTAAGTTTGATGTATGATTCTTTCCTACCTTAAACTGTAAAAAATAGAGTGACTATTGAAAGCTGTACAAACATAAAACTTCATAGGCTACAACATAACATTTTTCCAGGCAAGAAATTAAGAGCTTAAGGTTAAGGAAAGTACCTCTAATATACTTTTAAAATTTCAATTTAAATTTTCAGGACTGAAGCCTTTTTGGTTAGTTAGACCTTGACTAAATTTATTCAGAGACTATGATCACTCCAGCAAAAACTGTGCAAGAACCTACACTTCCTTGAGCAAACACATGAGGAAAAGAAAGAAAACAAGCTTAAAAAGCTGGTACTATCCAGCACAAGTTCTTGCTTGACATTAAGATCATTGATTAAAACAGTAGCTTAAATTATCTTCAAAAGTTTCAAGTCTAAGCTAACTCGGTCTGTTAAATGAGCAATTACCTCTGGTCCTTTTTTTGCTTTTGTAAAATCTAAATCTGAAATTAATTTTCCCTCATCTATGGATAAAGTTACATGTTTTCCTAATGAAAGTGAGATCTGTCATTTTGCTGCTGCTTAAGTTCTTATAGATTTGGTGTGAGCTTTTTTTCTGGTTTGTACTGACCCAGCTAATGTGATACAGATTTAGCTGCTATTTGCATAATGAATCTTTGGACCTCTATTAAGATACTCATTATTACCTTTCTGATTTTTAGAACCTTAATGTATGTGAGAAGGTTCTTGTAGGGTTTATTTTACACCATAAGAAAAATAGGACTTTTCAATCAAAAATTTAGATTCAGAAAGTGTCAAAAAACACAAATAATTTTTCCCTCCGTAATAGAAGAAAGTCTTGTGTCAAACAGCCAAATTGGAAGAAAAAAATTGAGGTATTTGTTAAAACTATCTGACCTGTGATTTGTTTTTCTCCTAATCTAATTCTTATCTAAATACCTTTGGTTTGCTTCCAAGAAAACGTATTTTGCCTACTGTGATGTTTAATTAGTTATAGCTGGCATAACACTTTGAAGATGTGTTCTGTCCACCCTAAGTTACTTCTATCATCTCTGATTAACTGCCTGTCTAAACTAAACTAAATAAAATATCATGCTACTTTTTTTTGTATTTTTCTAGAAATATGAATCCTAAAAAAAATGTAAAATGTTTCTGTGTTTTTGCATAGTGAAAAAGAATTATTCCATAGATGTATGTCCCTTTATTTACCATTCTCAGTCATCAACAGCAGAAACACCAGCCTTTCCACTGAATGCCAAGAAAGCCAATATGACTTGATTTATTTTTATTGGTAATACTGAACCCAACTTAAATCACAGTTCTGTACCAGACATTGCATATACACATTTATTCCCAATCTGCAAAGCTTGCAATCTAAACGAACATAATAAATTCAGAGACATCGGAAAGGAACTGAGGCAGAAAGGTCAAATAAGAACCCTTGACCAGTTCATGTAGCAAGATTTGTTGTAAAACTGAGATTCAACCTGCCTAGATTTCTCAGGCTTCAGATCACGTTTTAACGGCAACACATATCAGCTGGCTGGGGAAAGAGTTGAATTGCTAACATGCAAACAGAAAAGTAAGGATGAATACAGCAAGTCTAATCCTTGAATGCATCAGTAATATGAATGTGAAAATCACAGCTGTTCATCAACTCAGGGAAGATTTGCTTGAGTCAAAATCCATGCTAGGACACTTCAGGAAAACTTTGAATCAGTTAGTGTGCAGTAAGAAATGAGGAAATGTTCAGGAAACGTTGACAGCAACCCACAATAAAATAATGATGAACAGACGCTTATTTAATCTAGGAAAAGAGGAGGGAGGTTGGAAGAGAGGTTGTGGTTGCTCACCCTTGGCTGGCCACCAGGTGCTCATCCAGATGTTCTCTCATTCTCATTCCCCAACAGTAAGGGGGAAGAAAATAAGTTGAAAAAATTTGTGGGTCAAGATAAGGACAGGGAAATCACTTACCTATTACCATCCTGGACAAAACAGATTGAACTTGGAGAAGATAAATTTCATTTATTGTCAATTAAAAATAGCACTGATTAGTAAGAAACAAATGAAAACTAAAGAGACTTTCTATGAACCCCAGCTCCCCCTGTTCCCAGACCACCTTCACTCCCTCACTCTTGCATATTCTGTTCGTTCCCTTCCCCAACAGTTCAGCGGCATGAGGAATGGGAGTCACACTCAGATCATAACACATTGTCTCTGCTCTTCCTTCCTCACACTTTTTTCCTGATCCAGAGTGGGGTGAGTCTGGCATAGACTATTTTCACAGGCTGCAGTTCTTCAGGACAAATCCATCCTTTTCAGTGTGGGGTCCACAAACTACAGAGCAGACAACTGGTGTAATCATTCTTGGGCTGCAAGGAAACAAACTGGTCTTATTCATGATCTGTGTGGAATCTGTGGTGCCTAGAGTGCTTCTTCCCCCTCTTTCTTCCCTTATCTGGGTGTTTAAAAGGCTGTTTTTCTCCTACTGTTCTCACTTATTTCTTCACTCTCATGGTTTAACCCCAGCCAGAAGCCCATCCCCACATAACTACTTGCTCGTTCCTCCCAGGTGGGATGGGGGAGACAATTGGAACACTTAAAAGGAAAAAAATCTTGTGAGTAGAGATAAAGAAAGTTTAATAGGTAAAGCATAAACTGCATATGCAAGAAAGCAAAAAAATCCATTCACCACTTCCCATGGACAGATAAGTGTTCAGCCATACTCAAGAAAGCAGGTCTCCATCACATGGAACAGTGACTTGGGAACACAAATACCATCCCTCCAAATGCTCCCTTCTTGCTCCACCTTACCCCAAGTACACATGTTGAGCATGATACCATATGGCATGGGATATTCCTTGGGTCTGTTGGGCTCAGCTGTCCTGGCTATGTTCCCTTCCACTCCTCGTGCACCCCCAGCCTCCTCACTGGTGGAGTGGGGAGTAGAAAAGGCTTTTTATGTTGTTTTAGGGCTGCTCAGAAACAACAAAAATATGCCTGTATTGTCAACACTGTTTTCAGCACAGAGAACCCAGAACACAGGACTATACAAGTTATTGTGAAGGAAATTAACTTTATTCCAGCCAAAACCATTGTACTTCTCTCTCTTGCAACTGCTGCACAGCAGTTTTTACCCTTTCTAAAATGTTAAATAGTAATTACAACATGTATGTTACATATATATTGTATGTGGATAATGGAGGCACCACCTGCATCACTAATGGGCTCAGCTTTGGGCAGCAGTGGATCTGTTTGGGACCCAGCTGTAACTGGCTTTGTCTGACATGGGTGCAGCTTTGGTCTCTCACAGAAGGCATCCATAAAGTCCCTCTACTACTAAAAATTTATCACCTAAATACAACACAGAGGTGAAATTTTCAATTCTTAAACTGTATTAAAATATATGTAATGGAAGTTAGTAGAGAAATAAACATCATGAAACTTAGGGAATCTCCTGAGCTGAAAATGCATGGAGGCCAGGAAATCATTAGGGATGAATTAAGGATGCTTGCCCCACATCCTGTAACTGTCACACTTATTGGAGGACACGAATGTTCTTCAAGGCAGAATACTGGCTAAGTGGCCCACTCTAAACCAGAGCACCTCTTCTTGTATCCCTTTATTCAGAATTGCATAAAACTTATCTAACATTTTATTACTTTTCTCTTAAATGTCATAAATAGAATTCAGAAAGGTTTGCACTAAAATCTCAGGATTTGAATACATCTCTTCTGTATCAGACTGAGGACTTTTCAAAGTATATAAATAGTTACAGAATGAAGTGCTATTTACTCAAAACAACCAATAATAGCTATTAAAGTGGTGGTGCTTCAAGATAAATACATTAACCTAAGGATTATTCTGTGTTCTGGGGGAAATGAGAGTCTTCCTTGTTTCAGAAATTCCATCATTACTGGAACTGGTAAAATCTTGCTGAAGTGTCCTGAAAGGTTTGACTAGTCAGAAATATCATCATTACACATGTTCTTACACTTCTTCAAGCTAAAATTTTTAAGGAATAGAGCATTTCAAATCTTAGTGGAAAAGAGCTAATGAAAATATCTTGGATTGAGGAGGACATCTAAGGCTTCTTTATTCACGTTCTTAAAATGAAACAAATGTTTAAAATGTTCCTGAAGTATGTCAAATGTAAATAGTGGCTAAATCTTCAAACACTTCCTTAGGTAAGACAAACCATTTATAATGAACAATCTAAGAAAGACATAACAGAACATAAGGCACGCTTGCACTGTGATTATGTGCATTGTGCCACAGGCTAAAATCTGAAACTTAGCTTCTGCTGAAACTTTGTTAAAATCAATAGGGACACACAAGAAAAAGAAAAAAAAAAAGTTAAAAGATTCAATAATCATGTTTTCCCCATATTTTTTAAAGTCTTTTCTGAAAGGTGAATAAAAGATAAAACAACTTTCCTTCCTTCCCTTCCCAAGTAATAGAATTATCAAAGAAGAACAGCTCAAGATTCTTATACATGTTTCTGATACTTCTTATACTTATATTCTTACTTTCATTTCTTATATTTAGTAACAAATGTCATTGATATGCAACCTTTTAGTGCTAATAGTAATTTGCTAACTACTTCTATGATGTAGCTGGCCTATAAATTTCTGTTCAGAGATACCCAGGGTTGGTACCGGGCAGAGTAAGCTATTCAGAATTCATAACTGGCATTAGATAAATAAAAAAGAATTTAGAAAATGTTAAGCTGATGTTTCACTGTTTTACTGAAAAAATAACAAAAATACGACAAATAATTATTTTAACAGTAAAATTCAGGATAATTATTTATTGGATATTTTATGGCTATTGAAGAGGTAAACTCAACCCCATAGCAATACACTTTCAAAGATTCTTCTTCCCTCCCTCTCAGTACTTCCTTTTAAAGTGTGGTCATTCTGTTGACACACAGTCAGCAAATGCCAAGCACCAGAGCTTTAAATTGAGTCAAATCTGAGTTCCAATTTTGCATTCCACACTTACAAAAAAAAGTAGGAAGCTGAAATGCACCCACTTTCACCACTTCAGGCTTTACTTATTTATGCTTCCAGGAACGCTGCTGGAAGTCTTAAATCATGTTAAACTTGGTCTCTAAATAGGATTTTCAAACTTCAGAAGAAATGCATAAGCAGTGTAAAGCTCTTTCTTCTTATCTTGCATCACCAGTGCTTACACTAATTTCAACAAAATAATCTCTAAAAGGCACAGATTTCGTAAATTAGCAACACAGTACCCGTTGGAATCCATCCTTTAGATCATCTGGAGGCTTTGCATTAAGAGGAAAAAAAAGAGAACAAAGCAACAATGTAAAAGTTAAATCTCTGCCTGGAGCACACAGGATGATGTGAGCATTGATACCAGACTGTTTTAAATTAAAAGCAATTTAAGGAAGTTCTTTATAAAGTAAACCAGCTAGGCTGCAACTGAATAGCATAATAGGCTTTTACTGCACTGTTTTCTCCTGTTGCCATACTCGACTAGTGTTTCTCAGGATTTATAGGACTTTCTTGGAGGTCCTCTTAAGAGTTCTGAATTTTTGGATTTCTTTGCTTTTTTTCATCATCCTTTGTAAGTTACTGTTGTCATGTCACAGGACCACAATTGTTTATTGTGAAAAGTCACTAATGACCAAATGACCCTGCCACCTGGGGAAATTACAGCCTCATGTTAAACTCCAGCTATATAAAAAAAAAAGATCTTCCCAGGCTATTGATTCTCTGGCAGTGTTTGATTGTACCCTGGAGGCAGGTGACAGCAAGGCAACTGGACTCTTGCAGTTTTACACTCCCTATTACATAAACCAAATAAATCTTCCCTAAATGAATTCACATTTTTTTCTCATTTCTCTTCTGTGTGACAGTTCAGTATTGAACAATCTGTATACTATTTGCTTCTGGGATATTGAAACCAAAATCTTAGTAATCTTCATAACAACAAATTTCTAGACCCTCAATTTAGCTTTAAGATAGTGGCAACATTTGTTGTGCTCTACACTCTACAGATTTTTAAAATGGTCAGGTCCAAAGCATGACTCCTTTAATACTTATCACGGTCTCCTTGTGCTACCCAGATTATCTCATTTTGGAAAACATTTCCACTAACTAGAAATATGGGCAACTCCTACAATATCACTTGTCTTATACAGTGACTACAAACATAGCAAGCTGGCCTCATTGAGAATGAAATGAGATTTTAGTGATCAAGCTAGTTTAGAATATGAATGTCTTGAAGAAAAGCAGCAAGGTTCTTCAAAAAAAGGAATTGAAAAAAAAACTGCATTAACCTGCCAGCTTGTCCAGCAGGAAAAATAATGCCAAACTTATGCCTAAATAACCACAGCAAGAAAAAAGCAAAGGATTGCAGAGTCTGTCTGAATTTATGTTCAAGAGGTACTAGAATAAAACTTGAAATTTTTCTTTTTCATTTGAAAATCTCATTTCATTTAGAGTGTACAGTGTCCTTTACTTCATGGTTTAATGTACCATAGTGCATACCATGGTGGTCTTAAAAGCAAAGTCATCTTAAGAAAAGAGCTTCAGTAATGAATAAGCAATGGTGCCAGATTATAGGAGTCACAGGTGTGGTCAAATCAGGAATGTCTGAATATTCAAAACAGATTTTCTTGAAAGATTTCTCTTCTGATTGCCTGTTTCCTCCAGCTCTTTTTTCACTATGTTTTAAGTTCATTTTCTTTTTATTCCTAAACCCATGATCTGGTCATCTGCCCTCTCACCTTTCTTCTCTTCCCTTATCAGTTTACATCTTTTTAATTCCCCGTCTTAAAAAAAACCTGTGTATTATTGTGGGTTTCTTGGCATTGAGAATCACTTCTTTAATCTTGAAGCCTTTTATCACCTTGCATCTGCCATCTCTACTTCTATGGATTTGTATCATCTGTGACTCTAGCTGTGTGACCAGCTGAGTTTGATAATCAAGTGTAAGGAATGGTTTCTTCACAAGGAATTCTTGTGTAACTCAGGGTTCTTCCATCTGGAGAATAAACAGTGTTAAGGAGGCCATAAAAGAGGGCATCAAATCTATGGCTGATGTGGGTGTGTTGGGATTGACCAGTGACAGGCTACTTGAAAACAAGATGCCACCATAGGAGACCTCAAGGAGCAAGACTGATCAAAAGGCAGCAGTCCTTCCTAAGCCCAGCAGTAGGTCTGGAGAGCCCTATCAAATATCTGTACACTCTCTCTTTTGTTCATAGCCACTGGTGACAAAATATGGACCTGATCAAGACCAAAACAGTTTTTCGCATGAATATCAACAATGTCAACCACAATGGAGTCATCCTTGAAGACTTGCAACAAGCTAGTAAAGACCAGCAAAGACAGATAGTAAAATTAAAAAAAAAACAAACAAATAAACAAAGAAACCATCAAAACAAAACAATTTTCATTTCAATTTCTGCCAAAAAAGAAGTTTGGTTGGAAAATTTGATGTAGTCATACTCAACGGACTATAGATAAATAAATTAATTAGACAAGAAAAATATATTTAGCTGAATTTTAAAAACACTCTTTCATTGTATACTTTGTAGTTATTTCCATGCCTAAGTCCTTTTTCTATATTAATCTCACAGCTGGAGTTTTAGAACTTGTCATCACATTCGAATATGAGGTTTTCTGGAAATACAATATTTAGTATAAAGTGACAACTTATAACCTTCTGTCATCAGTTCTGTCAATATTATGTACATGCCTTAATTGAGCTCTTTGAAGTGCTATTATTTTAAAAGATAATAGAAATGTTTGCAATTTCCCCTTTTTATACACATTGCCTCAATTAAGCTACTGTGTCATGACAATTCTCATTTAATATAAAGTAATTTAGGCTTGTAAAAGGAAAACATGCAACTAGCAGGATATTGTGTTACTAGAAACAGGAATTGCTCGTGTTTTGAGGAGGCATCAGCCAAGGGAAGTTGTGTTAAACCTGATATTACAATAACCAGAGAATAGGCAATATTTGTGTCCCATGCACTCCATTTGCTCTCTCTGAATCGCCATCTGCCTAAGACACTCTAAGGGCTAGAGGTAGTCAAGAAAATTAGAAAGTCTTGGCTGGTCTCTCACTGCACTTAATTCCAAACAAAAATGGCCACCAAAATCCTAATTGTTTCAGTAATTTATATTTTTTAAATTAAGCTGAGCCCTACCTTTAGTTCATACATGCCATTAACCAATTTTTCACATCCAAATACTGAAGTTTTCTGCCTTGATTTATGTTAGACAACAGGTTAACTGAATTCACTGATGAATCTGTACCAAGGTTTCCAGCACTGAAGTGGGAACCCACAGACCTTTTTTAAAGTTTTGTTGGTCCTATATCGAGAAACCGTGTAAATTAATCGAGGATTTATAAAGTCTACTGGAGTCTTTGAAACTGTTCAAAAGCTTGTGATTTTCCCTGATGAGGAGGGAAGGATAAAAGGTAATAAAACTTCTGTGAAGGGCAGAAAGCGTAATATGGGATTGTTTAAGAAAATACTATACGCTGCATTGACGTTTCAGTGAATTAAAATTAATGTTGCTGAGGCCACTTTGGATATTCTCAAATTTCTTATAATCACAGAGAAATTCCAATAAAATACAGAAAGAATTGTAGTTATCTCTATTTATGATGATACACATATATGTGCGTGTGCTCATACATCTGTATTCATGTTTATACAAAGACATTGATTCCATTACATTTGTCCCGGCCAGGAAGTACCAATTCACGTTACTTGCACAAATGAAGTGATTTTAAATCAATTAATGGAAATACTATCTCCTCTTGAACTTCCTATAAACTTCTCTCTCCTCCTATGCAACCACTAGTCAAGGAAAAGGAAGATCCAGCACTTTATTCTTTCAGAAAGGGAGAACAGAAAACTGGGTGCACCTGCTAGTGACAGACTACAAAGCTCACCCTCCCTCCTCAAGGAACTAAGTTATGCAGGCACGTAACAGCAGTTAGTTCTGCTAACTAAATATTTGCAGCCACTTCTCATTAACCTCTCCTGAGGAAGTCACTTGTTTAGCTTAGCTATAAATTATAATAATTATTTTGCAATATTTTTTACTTTAACAGCATTTCCAAGACAATAAGCATTTTAAACACAGACTTACACTTTCTTCTTTTTAGCCTTCCGATCTCTATTTGACTCTTACTGTGGCTGTTGGCTGTCTGAGCTCACAGGGTAAGAAAGCTGCCTTGGCTCGGAGGAAGCCTCTCTGTGAGGGCCAATAGCTGCAGAATCTGTCCTTCACTTTTTAGGAGCTCAGGCTGACTCCATTCAAGCTTAGGAACGTTTGTAATGTAACTCTCAGTGCATTACAACTTTTCCATTTGATAAGTTGACACATTGCAGAAAAGACTTAAACCTCTTACACCTGAAAGTGACAAATCCATTATCCCAAAGAAAGGGTGCCTAATGGTGTTAGCAAATAACCTAAACTAACAGAAGTTCTACAGATTCCAAGAAAAGATAGTAAAATATACTTTTTCTATAACTATAGAAAAAGTATTATCTGGCATAACAGGTTTTATAAGTCAGATATGTATACAACAGTACAATTGACAGACATACCAGAGATGATGCATGGCATAGCTTTATAGTATATTAAAATTGTCTTTCTTAGAAGAAAAACAATTTAAACTCTTGCCATGCTCACACTGAAATATGAAATAGCTAGTATAACATCAAAAATTATGTACGCTTTCTCCAATCCACAAAAGATTTTTTAGGACTAGTGACAGTCTTTAATGTGCCATTTATGCCAATTATTCCATGTGTGTTCACATGTCCTTTCTTCTCAGAAGAGTCAGAAGAGAAAACCATGCTAGTGATTTATGATCTATTACTATTAGATGGCTTGAAACTTAAATAAAACTGTCTTGATATACACTAGCCAGAAATTCAACCCTAAACCAGAAAACTATCCCAGACTTTTCCAATTAAATTCTTCCACTGTTCGTGAAAAGTTACCCTGCTTTTTTGAAAACTAGAAGAAAAGTCCCCTTCTTTAGGGAGAAAAGATGGTGTTTTCTATATAAACTGAAACTGTATCCCTGTTTCACTAACAGAGGAAGAAATATTCTGACTTTTTTTAATTGAGTGATTAGTAGAGTAAAACCTAGTCCCTTATAACCATGACTGACATTAAACAACAGGCAACATGGACAGCTTCCCACAAGATGCAACACCTAAACAGATGGCATTTAAAAAGTGAAATTTCCAAGTAGCTTCAAAAGACCATGTAAACAAAACTATCAAAAATGGAATTGAAAAGAAAAAAGCTTTTTAAAAAATTCGTTTAATTAAATCAATCTTGCATTTAAAAAAATATTCCTCCATAGTCACTTTAGTAGGTCAAGGTTAAGATAGTAAAGAAGTGCAAAAATTATGTAGAAGACTTCTTCAAGCAAAACAAAACAAACAAACAAACAAACAAAAAAAAACCACAACCAAAAAAACTCCTAGTCAAATCAACAAAAAAAAATTCTCATTTCAACTACTTTATGTTTCTTCATTTAGTCATCCCAACCACAAGCAGGCTGTCTTGATCACATTTTTGTCCTGGCTCAGTCTTTCTTCAACAGCTTTTTCTGGTTCACTTTTCTACTCAAAAGACAAGATTATCCATCTGTTAATCATTCCTGAATTTCCTCTTCCATTAAGTGACATATGCAGTCTTCAGTGCTTCAGGAGTTTTTTCTCAGAAAGAAAACCATATCATCACAGTGCCTACTATCCATGCAGTCATGCTGGGTTTCAAAATGGAATTTGAATTTCAGAGAGTATTTTCACAAATGCAGACGGGAACCTCTGAATATCTTTTAATTGTCAATGGAATTTATTAAAATAAAAAAGAAAAAAAATGTATATAACAGTATATAGGGTTTACACACAACTTTTTCACCCAATGATGAGCAGCCAGTTCATTAAAAGTTCTGACAGTATTAAGGTGTTATAATATTGTTATTATACAGCGGTCAGATGACCTCTGCTTGTTAGATGCTCACCAAACTTCTCTATCACTTTTCCTTCTACCAAAAAGACAGAGGGGAGAAAACACGTCAAAATGTTCATAAGTCAAGATAAGGACAGAGAGATTGCTTACCAGTTATGATCATGGGCAAAACAGGCTCCACTTGGTGAAATTAAATTTAATATAAATGAAAAAAAGAGTACAATAGCAAGAAATAAGAACAAAATCAAAAAACACCTCTCCACTCCTCCCTTCTTCCGAGGCTCAAATTCACTGACAACTGTTTTACTTCCTTGCCCCACATGGCACAAGGGGACAGGGAATGAGGGGCTTTGTCCGTTCATCAGAATTTGTCTCTTCTGCTTCTTTCTCCTCAAGAGGATTCCTTAGAGTCTTCCACTGCTTCAATATGAGGGCCCTCCCACAGGAGACAGTCCTCCATGAATGTGTCCAATGTCAGCCCTTCCCACAAGCTGCAGTTCTCCATGTTTTCCTTTGGGTCCTTCAGGCAGAGACTGCTCCAGTGTGGGCTCCCTGCAGGATCACAAGAATTGCCTGCAAACCTGCTCCATGGGCTCCTCCCTTCCCAGGCACACAGGTCCTACCAGGAGCCTGCCACAATGTGGGCTTCTCGAGGAGTCACAGCCTCCTTCAGGCATCCACCTGCCCCAGCATGGATCCTCCATGAGCTGCAGATGGATCTCTGCATCCCCCATGGATCCCCAAGGGCTGCAGGGGCACAGCTGCCTCACCATCTGCTGCATCACGGGCTGCAGTGGAATCTCTGCTCCAGCATGTGAAGTACCTTCTCCTTCTCCACTGACCCTGGACTGTTTCTTTTACTTATTTGCACTCCTTTCCCAGCTGCTGCTGTGCAGTGGATTTTACCTTACCTTAAATATATTTTCCCAGAGGCTCTCCCACTGTTTCTGTCTGGCTCAGCTTTGGCCAGATCTACCCAATAGCAGATGCCTCTTTAAGGCAGCTGTGTCACACATGGGGGCAGATTCTGATATCAACTCACAGAGTCACCCCTGCAGATTTTTCCCAAAACCTTGCCACGTAAAGCCAATACAAATGCAAATGTAAATGTATCATATTGCTGATGTAATCAACTTCCAAGGTTTTTGGGAGAGTAATATCTGCATATCACCTCAATTATATTATATTACAGTACCACACACATGAAGCATGCAAAGATAATAAAAAGTCAACATTTTTTATCTAATTACTTCATTTGGCTTTCATATAAATGATTTGGCTGCACCACAGGGCTACAGAATAACACTGAATCAACGTGCATCTAAGTCAGTGGAAAGATGTCTATTGATTGCAAGAAATTTGTACAAGAAATTGAGTGAACTCATCACTTGTAACTTCACAAAGAGATTAAAATTTAAAAACCTCAAAAACATAGAAGTTAAAATTTCTTCAATTTTTTTCACCAACCTCATTCCCTTATTAGTAATACCGATTTAAATAATTAATCTAATGAATTTTAACATTCTCTAACCATTTGAAAAACACATGCTCCAAACAGATCATATCCATGCCCATGAAGGCCAATGCAGAAAAACATTTTATTTTATATGTACAGTACAAATTGTCATAATATTTGTGTAAAAAGAAAATGTTTTAGTGAGCTTTTAATAATGGAAACATTTTGTTAATAACAAGCCTGTGGAAGTGAAGTCAGGAACGTGAACTCTGGAAAAATTTCTAGACATGTCATATATGTTGCTATTATATATGTTGCTCTGTTAATTAAATGGGAAGTGGTCTTGATGAGTCAGGCCTTTGGGACCAATGGTCTAATATGGTGACAATCAAATATCCCATTATTGAAGATCTGGTCTATTGCATTTGCTGGGCAGTATTGTTATTTTTTTTTTTTTTAATTTTATTTTTTTATTTTATATGCTCAAAGGATATTCATGAAAGAATTACTAATAATCTGACGGTAATTATAGTTGAAGCACTAATCTCTGGGGTTTCCATAGTATCCCCTACTATTTACATAAGTTATTTCTCTACAGGAAATGGATAATGTGGCTTTCCAGTGTAAAGGCAGCATTAAAACTCTTATATACTCTGAAACACATAGAGCCAGGAAAGCCATTTAAATATACCACCTGGTAAATGTCTGACCATTTCATATCTAACCATAATGTATTATCAAGCAAAAGATGTTTTTCTATTTTTAGATGTCCAGAGAGGAGTTTGTGCTTTTGAGAGGTCTTCCTACCTTAGAGTTTGCTTGAAGATGAAGTTTTAACTTACATGGAAATTGATAGATCTAGACTACAAGTAGAATTCCATTTCATGGGAATACAGTTATTTCAAACCTCGCTTTCATTCTGACGCAATATGAATCATCAAGTGTCGTTTTCTACACAGAAGATATGTCCAAAAGTGGATTTCAATACACATTCATATATTCCATGTCTCATTTTATTTCTGTTTCTTAAAAGAAAGTCTCATTGAAATATATATATGTCTACAGACATTTTTATTTCTGTCTCATCAGGAGAACCTTTTTAGCTAGCTCTGAAAATGACACTCTACCTTTGAAAAGATATTAGATTTAATAGACTGATGTTATTTCATTTTGGTTTTCACAATCTTTTGTTCTATTGCTACTCAGCAGCCCACTCATTTCTAGAAAATTTAATTATATGCTGATTCATTTGATTTTTTTTACTTACTGTTACAATCATGGCTTCCCAAATATGTGCATAGAATTCCCAAGCAAAACTTTAATTCTAATTTTACTTTTCAATGGCCTCCCTAGAAACCAGGTCAATGATAGATGTTTTGGTAGAAGCACAAATATATCAGCAGATGTTAATGTATATGAACCTTACTTGAAAAACAAAGGAGTCCACAGATCTTGTGTAAATTAGAGGTTTGATTAACAACTCATCAAAGTTAATTAAATGACAACAGTCTTTACTACAATAAGCTTTAGATCAGTTTTAGTCAAAATGTTTGATACTTCTAAAGCAGATGGAATGTGTTCCTTCTTTATTTCTTTGAATTTTTACTTTAGTAGGTGCTATATTTTTATTTGGATTTTATCAGGTGTCAGGATTCCCAGGGATCAAGGACAAGATTATGGTCATTTAGAAATATCTATGATAAAACTATTTTGAGTTGTGTGAATTCTAGTAATTAATGTTTTCCACAAAATAAATCAATTTTTCATTTTAATAATGCTAGAAGTGGCACATAATTGCCCTCCAGAAGTTATTTCTTTTGTATATATATGCACATATATGATATGTTTGTGTGCAATGTATATCTTTCAAATGCACACAAACAATATATCTATTGAACTATAAAAAAATTTCCCTATGGGAAAGAAATAAGTCTCTGTATTTAAACTCAAATCATACAATAATTTTGTTTAATGTATTTCATTCTTTTATAGAATACTTGAACAGTTTAAAATGCCTGGTATTTCCTTTCTGTTTATGGGTGATATAGTAATAATTTTATCTTCTTGTAGAAATTTTTATTAAATATTTCTAAATATTCCTATGTCTTTATACAGGCACAGACAAATCATCTACATGTCCCATGTTCATTAAAATCAAGTAAATAATAAAACTTTTTTTGTCCTCTAGTAGTTTAACTATAAAATATTCCTTTTCAAAAATAACATCTGTTAAACTAATGTACAGAAAATGCAATTTTTACTTTAATTCTAGTTTTGAAACCCAAAGACAGATGAATCCTCATAGCCTAAAGAAAGACTGCAGGCACACAAATAAAATGTGATTATCAGTTTAAGCCTTCCTTAAAAAGTAATCCTGTGTATGACCACCTTGTGTTAAAAATCTTCCTAATTATTGTGTAAAATCAATCATTGGACTCCTTCTGTTCTCTCTCTGTGCTAAGCATGTGGAAACTCCAGATTTTAAAAACCATCAGGACCTACATAATGGGACACTCTTGACAAAGAATAAGTTTATGTTGTGTCAAAGCTACTTCAGAGCAGCTGCTTCTCATGAAGCAGAATTTGGGGGATGCTGGTTCAGAAAGTAGAGTTTCTTTAAGTTTCCCTCTTGCAAAAATAAATGTTAACTTTATCAATACTTGCAAACATTTTTGTCTTAAAACTCCTTTTTTTTCCCTTAGATTTTTCACCTTGGGTGATAGCAGTGGGTGATATTCATTCCTGTTCCCACATCAGAACAGCACAGAAAGGCAGTTTGAGATGGTTAATTCTTTTACTGCCTAGAAGAAGAGAATGTTACCTCAGCCTCTCTCCCATCTGAGTCTTGTTGATCACTGTTAACCAATCTAGTAAAATCTAGTGGTCAAGCTAAAGAAATAATCCATATTCATTAGAGAAACTGAGTCTGTGATAGCCAGGAAATTTGGGCACTTGAGGCTCATTCATACTAATCACACTAGTACAATACTTAGAAGAAAACTGTCTTGGTTGCCATTTCATTGCTGCTAGGTTGTTTGGTTGATTGGGTTTTTTTTGTTTGTTTTTTTTTACATAACACTTAATTTCTGTCTTGATTTGTGCTGGACTCTTTGGTGAAAAAGATAAAGGGAGGGAATATAGCATATAATATCATTTGAAATCAAAGGCTCTGTATTTTTGCTTGGTGCTGCAGAGCCTAGCATAGACAGTGCTAGAGCAAGAGCTGGAAGAAAGATTTTAAAACAGAACAGCTCCAGATTTAGACAATGTGACCGTGTCAAATACCAGGAATAAAGGTCTTTCTTCCATAAAATATTATGGGTATTCAAAAGGGGAAAAAAAGCTCTCCTGAGGGTTAGGTGTCTTAGGAGAAAACTTATATTTCATCCCCTCTTATATAATTTGTTACTCATACAATCACCACTGTCCTTGCAAAACTGTTAGTCTGTGGCCAAAATTAATTGCCATAATGCATCCATAAGTAGAAGAGAGCTGTCTTTGCCAGTTTCAGAAAGCAATCAAGGGCACAACACACTGTGTCTGCATGTCATATGGCTTCCCTCAGAGTCCCTGTAGTCTACGTGTGAAGAACTGATGCAAGCTGTTGTGGTTGCCTGTGCAGATACTGGACATGCTCAGATATAAGGAGTCCTTTGTTTCCTAATGGGTCTTCTCCAGCTGCTTGAGGTTATACAAGCCACAAACACAAGTTCCCTGGTCTTGAGCTCAGCCTGGGCATAAATCTCAAAATGAAAATTACAGTTATCTAGAGAAACTCTAATCTGTTCTATGGAGTAGTAGACTGGAGACAAAGAGTACAGTGCTCCCATTTTCAACAGCTCCCTTAGGCAATGGAGAAGCCTTAAAAGAAGATCTTTGACCTCAGAAGAGGAAATCAGGGGAGGAGAGAATATCAAGAGATGGAGGAAACCACTGTAAGCAAAAGGAAAGGAAGTCATCAGTTAGAAAAATCACAGTGACCTCTCTGGCGCAGTCCAAAAACTGAAAATAGAAAACTATTTAATCATATTCCTTTTCTGACCACACAAAACATTGACCAAAATTTGACCCTTACTCTGCTGGAAACATCAACAACCTATCTGCAATACAAGCAAAATAATGCTTTCTGGCTTTCCAAAAAAGCATGCTGTAGCTGTGCCCTGCAAGGCAGGCGAGATGCACGCAGTCGAGGAATGGGGACTGCTCAGATTCCTGTCAGTGCCTTGAATCACATCATCTCAGCAAGCACCCATGAGTTATGGTTCTGCAGTAATTCTCAGTTTGTCATGAGAGAATTAATGTAAAGCAGCAAATTCATTTCCCTGAAACCTGGTCTTAGCAGCTTCAAGAGATACAGGTACTAAACATTCATACACAGAAATGATGAGTTCTCGCATCTTTGTGAAATGGTATTGTTTAAGCCCTGGACCTCTGACCTATACTCAAGCTCACATTCCCAATATTAAATGCAAGGATGAATTGCTCCAAATTTCCTTTCAAAATTTCATTTTATGAAGCCATTATTTTACTGTTCTTCACACACATGGAGTTTCAGCCTGATGCACCAGAAATTATAAGCAATGTCAGCTGCAAATGAGATTCTCATACACAATTAATTCCCTCTTCAATAAATGAAGTTTCTAAATTTCATTCCTGAAATTCATGTTTCTTGCCTCCCAAAGTGATTTTCTAATATGCCTCAAGAGAAAATTAAATTTCTAAATCTCATAAAAATTAAAACAACATTCCCTTGTCTTTACCACTCAAGTTTGGACCACAATAAATCAATCACAGGTATGGAATGAAGGTTCAGAAGTGTCAGTTTAAGAAACTACCTTTTCACATCAAAATTACACATTTAGAAACCAGAATGTGTCACAAACTGGCATTTAGGAGAAATAAATATTATTAAAATATAATAATCAATTTTTTACTTAATTCAAATTTTATATTTCTTTGAAAAATGCTAGAAAACTTTCCTTGTGTCTATTATTCAAAAAAAGTTATGCAAATATCCATGTGCATGTTGCCAACCAAGGAGCTTTAAAGAGAACATTTCTCACTAAATGTAGGCGTATTAATGTCCCTATTACTTCCCTCATTACCCTCAAATTTCCTTTTGATCCAGTTTCTAATAATTTTCTGTAGCATGCAGAAACCATGCTCAGTGATAACCATGTATTGCCTATGCTTCATATAGTTTTATAAAATACAGGTTCTAGGGAACAGCAATTTTAATGGAGTCATATACTGTGGCATCTTACGTGTTAGATTATTCACATACACTAGCATGGTCTAGGAAGTGCACTGCATGAGTACTTGGAATTCTGGGGTGGTTTTAATTGTTTGAAGGGACTGTTCTTAAGACATCAGAGACGTAACAATAGTTTTAATTTATTTTAAGATAATACCTTCTCAACCAGTAAGTTTTTCAGCCATTGACAGAAGCAAAGTGAATTTTGTGTGTGTGTGTCTGTGTGTGTGTGTGTGAGTAGGCAACACTGATTAATGCATTTCTGTCTGAGAGTATGCTTCAGTTACAATGACTCACAGTAAATGGCAGAAAAATCATAATCCACTGCTCTCAGCCACTGGGAAAAAGATCCTGAAAGTAAGGAAGATGCATGCATTTAAAAAAGGCATTTACAATGCATTCACAAGAATAAGAATGATATATATATGCCAAGATTTACTAATGACTGTGGCTTTTATGGAGAGGTTGGTATTAGCTAGATAAATCATCTGCATTCCATTTTATCAGGCTTTCAAATGCAATTGATATCATCCATCTAGACCACACAGGTCTATACTTCAGGTAAAAATCAAAACAAAGCTGTGTGGTCTAGTTTGTTAGCACTGTAAAGACAACTTATTGTTAAGCTTAAGATAAGCCTCTGCATTTAAATCTATTTATAGAAGTCTTCAATAAGTATGCCTGAGCTCTTTTTTACTTTCCAGGTCAAAGTCACAAAGGCTGTCACAGGAAGGTGTAAATTACACTCCTCTGCTACAGCAAATCCCTTTGCATAAGGGATGGAGTACATTTCAGCTCAAAACAATGAGCTATTTCACTGCTACCTTCTCTCAGGATTTCTACTACAGAGTAGAAGAGTGGGCAATTTAATTTTGATAAAGCTGTCAGTGTAAGTCATTGAAGAATCACAGACCTTGACCACCCCACTTTTATGTCAGAATTGCCTACTTTTAAAAGCTTATACTAGTCCTTCATGTCAGGTAAGAAAGAGAACTATAAAAAGAGATTGCATCTTGTTTGTGATCCCATTCCCTCTAGGAAAGGCAATTAAAATAGCTTTCACTTGCTTTCCATGGAAGAGAATCAGTAAAGTCAGAAGAGTATTGTATGAATCCACCAATTCAATGTTTCTCATGGAACCAAACTACAAATGTAGGAAAAAAAAACCAACATAATAATTAAAGCACCTTCATCTGAGGGCCTATAGAGGTGTAATAGTCTTGGTATCCACAAGAAAGTGAATTTATTTTCTGCCCTGTCACCTTAGTTCTTGATATACTATTCCCTACCCAAACACACTCGCTCTCCATAGCACTCTCCCAGCATAGACAATAGAACAGCAATCGGGCTCCACAATACTTCAAAAACTCAAAATAACTCAATCTGTCTTGTTACAACAGAAAAAGCTACCTCAAACAGAGAGATACTCAAGACTTCTAAAATGATTACTTAAGAAAGGAGAAGAAGGTGCTGAGTTCCAGTTCCATCCCTCAGAGCCTTCTAATGAAACAGAACATTTCTGTCTGAGTTTCCATGTGCACACTTGATGTGCTTCAGAAAACCTGGGCAGATGACCAAACTCAGTTTGCTATCCTTCTTTAACAATTACAACTGGTCAAGGGGGCTGACTTATGTCTGCTATTTATAACATATGTCCCACGGCTTCTTGTTAGAGAGCAGGCTGTGCTGAGAGCCGTGTGATTGATAGTGAGTTAATGATTCCATTGTCTGCAGTAATGCAGAAAGTACAATTCTCATGCATCAAACTGAACAGGAGCTTTATCACCAAGGCTCTGTCCTTTAAAGTGGTGCTGTCACTTAGACTCCTGAAAGGAACAGCAACCAGGACCAGAGGCACTAGGATGAGTCTTTGATATTCATGTTATTAATACTTCTGTTAACTCCTCAGGGTACAAAAGTTGTAGAGGAGGACTCATTAGAGTTTTTATGATGAGTGCATTAGGATAAACAGAAGAAGAGCAATTTTTCACTTTGCCTAAGGTAATGTCTTGGGGTTTTTTGTTCAGCACTGCAATTTCAAGTGCTTGCAATCAGTTACTCAAAATAATTGTTACAACTTTTTTAACTGTCTTAATGCATGCATTGTGTTTTCCCCCCTACTTTACCAGCCCTATGACACTGTACTTTCTTCGTAATTCTCACCCTCAGTAATGTGATTGGCAGTGCACACACAACTGAGTGGCTTAAAATTCAGACATTTCTATGGAATTCAGGGAGCGCTCATCAGTTTTTAGATAAATTTCACCTCTGCCTTTAATAGGAGAGGAGCCTTAATATCACTGTCACCATTCTACATCTCCTTCAAAACTATCAGCGAACCACAACTTTGGATTCTGCACTGTGTGTCAGGTACAGATGAAAAGCTGGGAACTGATCTGTTGACTTTCACCTGTCTGCAGAGATTTCTTCACATGATATGGAGCAATATTACAGCCACTCACATTGGATCTGAAGTAATGCCTCCAAGCATCTGGAAGTGTCAATAGCTATAACTTCAGAGTCTTAGAACGGCACATCTGTCCTACTGAGGGTATGACTTGATGAAAAGGACAAAAAGCCTTAGCATACTGCATTTTATTGGTCTTTGCTGAGACCTGGGATTCACAGAAATTCATAACCTTAGAAAATTCATAGGTTTGTGTAGATATACTTCCCATCATTATGTTTTTGAATATTTAACTCAGTGAATAAGATGAAAAACATACTACAGCCCTATATGTGAAAAGGATTTAAGTTCCAATGCTAGTTTCATATTTTTGACCAAAAGAACGTCAGTAAACTACTGCACACCAGTCTTGCTCAAGGTGATATTCAGTGTTATTACCTTCTCCCTTAAAAAAAAAAAAAAATTGCTCAGCAATATTTTCGCAGAAATATGTTACCCAGTGCTGTGTAGAGTGTTGGATTTGCACATTTCCTGTGTGTGCACTGAACTCCTGTGAGCTCAGACACAGCAGACATGCTAGATACAGCCTGCATTCCCCAGAGAAATGTCTATATGTTTCAATCTCTGCCCAGAAACAAATTTCAGACAGGTAAACAAGGCATGTTCAGGTAAATCTAAATAGATTGTGTTCCTAATAAATATCAGCATCAGAGTTTATATTTCACTTTTATTTGTCCATCATAATTTTACATACAATTTTTCTCCCACTGTGAAGAAACGCAGTCCTGAAATGTTTCTGTAGACATAATGTGCAATAAAAGCTGATCCAAAGTCCCCAGTGTTGATATTACTGGCAGAACCACAAAATGAAAAACAGAATTTTTTGATGCTAACATTGAAAATTTCAGACAAAGATGGGTTGAAGTTATGGCTGACCAGGATGAGATCCTTCATACCTAGGTACTAGTGTGTTTGTGGTGCTAATTTTCTTAAAATTATTTATCTCCATAAAAGGTGACACAGAGTTCCACAAACTGTGCATTACACAGAACTGGCAACAGAGCAAACAGGGTAAATGTGATTTAAACATAATGACAGTGGTTGTGCTTTTCATAAAGGTGTAGATGACAACACATCACAAAGGAAGAAAAAGAAACTGTCCCAGCCGCAATTTTTTCACTCAACATCAGTGGAGGAAAATCAAGCCCCTTACTATATACCCTTGTTTAGCCCATTATTACCAATGTTTGTAGTGGCAAAGAACTAAACCTCAACTTCTTCCCAGAAAGGAAGTAATGAATGTATTAGTGAAAAGAACTTGCAAGGGACTAAAATAGATATCTAGCAGTAAAATAAACCCTGCTAGCGTTCTGTTTTACAAACTTCCTAACTCCTTCTTAGGTATTATTCATCCTTATAACTCTGCTTGTCATGTCTGAAATGTTGTCTATATTTTTCTGTTTTCTAAATATTATTTCAATAAATCCATTGACTAGAGAAAAAGTATATCTGGAAGAATTCAGATTTAATTAGAAGTATGCATAATTTATCAGAGTTCAAAATTTGGAATGTTTTCTTCAAATAAATACTGATTTTTCTGGTTGAACTTCTATAATTTATAAAGTTTGGATTGATAACTCATGGAGATAGAAGCAAGGTAGTATAAAAATGTTACAAGAGGTCTCTTTTCAGAACACTTTATCCTGATTAAAAAGTTTCTTTTACCATGCTCCACTCTTAAAATGAATTAAAAAAGAATTTTAGAATATGGAAGCTTTTCCTACACGTTCAGTGTTAACATTAAAATCATTACATTCCCAGAGCAACAGAATTTACTTTTCCTAATTTGATCATCTGCTGCTCCTTTAGAGTGATATGCAGATATGAGTACATTGACATCTCACTTTGTTCAATCATATGTTAATAAGAACTAAGAAGAAGGTGAGACACACATTTAGCATTTCTGTAGCTCCCAAATAATGTAAATAAAGTAGTAAAAGACTTCTCTTCCACTCACATAAGCTTGTTTTTAAAAGCTGGAATAGAGATATGCCTCTTGCCAGTGCTAGTAATTTTAGGACATCACATTAGGAAAACAACTTTAAGTGTATACCTTTCACTTCAGTTATGTTCAGTCTATGTTTATTTATTACTAAACCCTGATGTACTTTTGGTACTGTGCTTTTTATTTTACCTTGCCTTTTTCCCTTAGAAAATATGCAGTGCTCCACACACAGAATCATTAAATGTCCCTTGATTGAAGTTCTTTCTCTTTGACATATCTGAGTATAATTAAAGTGCAACAAAGTCCTCAGAAAACTATTTCTTATTCCACTTTTATTTGTTCATCATGCTTTTTCTTCTCCTTTGGCTTTTTAATGTCACTTCCCAATTTCCCCCTTCTTTGAGAAAAAGCAGTTCTAAAATAGTTCTATGAAGACCTACAACTTGCTAAGGAACAGTCATTTTATGTGGTATCACATTACAAACATAACCCAAGACAGAATAAGATGGATATAGTGTGTGACTTAAAGTCATGCACATTAATTACAGATTTAAACCAAAGCATAAAAACTTTTCTCAAAACACTTGGTATCTTCACCTATTCACTAAGCCCAAACTTGATTGCTTGTGTCCAGTGTTACCCTGACTGACTGCACTGACTTCAATTATGCTGACTTCAGTGTAATTGCTGACTGTTTATTTTCCTGAGTTATGGGAAGGCAGTGCATGAACTCAGAACTAGAGACCATTTAGTCACTTCTTACCCTCTTTTCAAGGATGCTTTTTTATAGCATTTCTAATATTTTTTGAGACTTCATTCAATCTCAGAACACAAGGGGAAAAGAAATACCTACTTTTTCAAACTTTAGGCACAATACATAAATTCAGAAGAATAAAACTGAATCACTATTCCTGTTCTGTAATGTGCTGATATAAGTTGCACCCACATTAAGCTAGATTTACCTCAGAGGGCTTTTGCACAGGCACCGCAACACACAGCAACTCGTTGTTAAGTTGTAAGTAAGGATATTTTGTCTCTAGATCCCAGTCTGTCTAATCTTTGTGTCTATAGGTGTCACACCAAAGACATGGGAAATCCAGCTTTTCTAAAAAAAAAAAGGACAGAGAGACCTTTTACTGGATTGTCTAAGATGACTCTATTTTGTGCAAACATCATTGATTTCAAAGGCAGAAAAAGAATACTGCCCTGAAGTTATGAAATTGCAGACGTAGTTAACATAATTTTTTTGGCACCAAGTTTAATTCAAAAGGATTAAATAAGTATATTCATAGAATTTTAAACCAATCAAATCTAGAAGCCATTTCCTGCATTAATTTCCCAGCTAACTTAATTATACAGCCTCAGGCTCTGGCTCATGATCAATTAACAGAGCTGTAAAAATCTGGAGCCCAAGACTACCACATATTAATCACCACATCTGATGTGATGAAAACAGCCTTTATTGTGGTTTCTGGACTTGCAATCAAACCAGTATCCACAGCTGATATATCTGTACTTTGCTTAAAAAAATAGAAGATTTTTTTTTTAATTAGTATTTCTCATGACTTAGAAAGATGTGGGAACGATAGACTGTCATATGCAAAACAGGTCTGATGAATGTTTAAAGTACAAGAATGTGCTCATTGTAAACTACTGAGAAAAACTATGCATATCTGCATATCTGGAGGAAAAGGGTTCACTAGTGCAGCCCACCACGTAGTCCAATACTGCAAATGCTTGATTAGTTCATGCTCTCACAGAAAATTAGTCATAACAGCATGATGAACACCTCTGCCATGGGTACTAGTTTGGACGCACCTTCCCTTTCTGCCCCACATACATCTCGAGTTCACAGTGCTTTTCTAGGACAGTGGGTGCAATTCTCAATCATTTACCTATCTCAGAAAGAGAAGAAACGTGTGAGTAACAAGCCAGCCTGGGGGAATCACACAGCAGCTGAGGCAATCCTGCAGGTTTCCAGTAAATTCAGGTGGATTAAGGCTTTTGCAGAGGGAAGATGCTTCCATCAAGCTACAAATGGACTCTTCTATAAATATGCAATAAGACTATAAATAGCTTCAACAACATTTAGGGAGAAGAACACCCAACCTTTGTGGTGAAAGGACCTTCCTGTGGTCAGACTGATGCATACTGTGAATATGTAATAGCCTGACAACAAATAACCAAGGAAAAAATCCACAGAAAGGAGCGGGGGAAATAAATACATGCAGACAAAGTTCTAATTATACTGAATATTACTGAAATTTCAGGAAAATATTTTCAAAGCAGTATCTTCAAGGCTTGATTGGAAAAATAACCTTTAAATAGCCTTTTAGACTGCCCTGATCTAAAGGTCCTTTGGAAAGGCTTCCAGGGATGCCTCCAAGCAGTGAATCATGCTTGTCATTTGCATACATTTAAATATTATGTTGAACTGATGCCACAGACACCCTGTAGAGACCAAAGGTGAACCATTATGTTAGAAAACATTGTTACAGTACAGTTTCTCTCAATTTACTTTGTTAAGGCACTTTGAAATGTCTTGTGCCTTTCTGGAAGGTCAAGCAGTTTCACTTATATCTGAGAGTCAGGAAACAAATCATTAAGCTATATGTTAATGCAATTTTCCAGGGTTCACATATACCAGGAATCCCTGCTTAATACTTAGGTTCTAAAATAGGTGATACCAGATGATGTTAAAATCCTCAGAGTTAGATGCCTTTATATTTAACTGTCTTTACTCTTCAACAGAGCTGAAAAAGGAAGCTAAATCTTCTATTTTAAGCAACTGCAACATATTAGGGGCATAGGTGGAGCCATGACCTGATAAGGTGATGTCTGATGTCACCTACCTAGGTGACTGATGTAACCTACCTAGACTTTTATGAGACCTTCAACATAGTCTGTCATAACATCCTTATCTCTGTATTGAGGAGATGTATATTTGAAGGGTGGACAGTTTGGTAGATAAGGAATTGGCTGGACAGACACAGCCAGAGAGTTGTGATCAATGGCTCTGTGTCCAGGTGGAGGCTGGCACAACTGGTAACCCTCAGGGCTCTGTCGTGGGACCAGTGCTCTCCAATATCTTCATCAATGACACAGGCAGTGGCATTGAGTACAGCAAGTTTGCAGATGACACCGAGCACAGCAGGGCAAATCAAACACCTGAAGGATGAGATGTCATCCAGGGGAACCTTGCTGAAATTTCAAAAGTGAGTTTGGAAGAACATCATGATGTCCATAAAGTACAAGTACAAGGTAATGTATATGGGTCAGGGCAATCCCAGACATGAGTATAGACTGGGAGAAGCACATTGAAAACAATTCTGCTGAGAAGGACTTAGGGATGATGATGAACACAAATCTTGAGATGAGCAGGCAATGTCTGCTCACAGCCCAGAAACCCAACAGTATCCTGGGCCGCATCAAAATACGCAAGACCAGTAGGTCAAGGATTCTCCTTCTCCACTCTTTCCTCATGAGACATTGCTGGAATGCTGTATTCAAGTCTGGGGTCCCCAGCACAGGGAAGATCTGGACCTGTTGAAGAAAGTCCAGAGGAAACCACAAAGATCATCTAAGGGCTGCAACACCTCTCCTGTGAAGGCTGTTGACTGTTCAGCTTGGAGAGAGAAGGCACCAGGAAGACCTCATTGCATCCTTCAGTAATTAAAGGAAGAAAGATGGGGAGTGACATTTTACATGGGCAGATAGTGATAGGACAAGGGGGGAATAGTTTTAAAGTCAAAGAAGAGAGTGTTGGGTGGCCAGACAGAGTTGTGGCTGGCAAGAGCAGATGAGCATCATGAGCCATCTCACAGGTCACTGTTTGACCTCACCCCATCCAGGGACCACACTGTGTTTTGGTGTTTCTTTTCAATTCTATCTTTTATATGTGTTGTCTGGAACTTCTTCCTCATTCAAATTCACTCAGCTGGGCTTGGCCTTGCTCAGCAGCTGGCCTATCATGGACCCAGCCAGCACTGGCTCTGTAGAACATTGGGGAGGTTTCTGGCAGCTTCTTGGAGAAGCCACCCCTGTAGCATCCACCCCTCTGCTGCCAAAACATTCCCACAAAAACTCAATACAAGTCATTCAAGGGTAAGAATGTTGCCAAGGCATTCATACAGCAGCAGCAATATCACCAGCATTTTTGACTTTGTCTTGTGGACGTCTCGGAGCTTCTAAACCTGTGAGATGAATATCCATAATGCATAAAAATATTTTCTTTATTCTCAGTGTATTGTTAAAGGGGTAGAAATTTGGACAGCTTGTGTGGCTATGAATCAGTCATCTCAAATTTCAAGCATCTGACTTATTGACCCCAGTAATATTTTTTTAATCTAGTTGATGCATAATGCATGTGAACTTCACTTACCTTAAACATACCTTAATGTCTTCTGATATCTTTCTTATGGTGTTTTTCCTCTGAGTTCAAAAGTTGTGAGATCTTAGCAGATGCCAATTAAAGATCTGTTATTAAAGAGTGGGGGCCAGAACAAATTTTGATTGTATGAAAACTGAATTAGAAGAAATATTTAAAATATATTGAAAGCCTTATGCATTTTAGTTTTGATTTTTTGGATGTTAGGTTTGGGGTTTCTTTTAAAATATTCTCATGAGGATTTTTGCACTCAGTTATCAGGCTTCAATTCCTTGCACTCAGTTGGCAAAATGACATGCTCTTGGGTTTAAATGTTACAAAATTAATTTCTCTGACCCAAATATATACCTTGAGATGAAATAGGATTAGTATGAATTCAGAGTTCTACATATCTCCTTTCAAAATCTATTACTTCTTATTTTTTAAGAGAAAATGTCCAAAGCCACAGGCCTTAGAACAAGACGTCAATCAAAGGTGGTAAACAAGTTTACAAATCTTTTCAGCCAGCAATTTTCTCATATTTTGAATGCGTATTAATGCAAATACTCTGTTTCCAGAGGTTTCATGCTGGCAAAATTAAGGTAGTTTGCATTGGTTTTAACAGTACCCATGGACAGCACAATTGATTGATTTAGAGCGCAATGCTTCAAGCTGCACTATCAGCCCTGAACACTTAAACATAAAAATTGTGATAATAGTATAGTAAGATAGAATAGTTTTTGTACAAAATCTTCTAAAAATAAGTTAGAATTAACATCATTCTACAAATAATGTATTTTGTTTTCACATAATTTATGTTCCCTTGTACTTCTGCCTCATGAAAACATATAAAAAACATTATTTTATCATAAAGGGAAAGAACTTGAGCTTAGCAGAAATAACTTTCCTCAAAGGACCATTTGAATAATTTTTTAAAAAAAGGTTATTTTTATTTTTTCTTCAAAAGTTTTCTTTGTTTTTGTTATATATGTATGTACATATTTATACATGCATTTAAATTATAAAGATTTTCACTGAAGATTTCATCATGTAACAACTTAGTACAAACTGATTGTTGCCTTGTTAAACATAGCTATAAATAAAAAACCCCGAACTCTTCAGTGTGAAAGAAATGAGAGTCTGAAAGAAAAACTAGTCAAACTGTAATACATTACAAGGAAACCCGACTTAAGGTTTGCACAATATCATTTGTGCAAATTTTAAAATTTTCATTTTAAAAGCCATTAACGACCTTTTATGTTTAAGAGCATAATTCTCCAGACTTCTGGTTTTCCATTTCTGAACAGTAGCTTGGGCTCCTTTTCACTTTTTGTATTTACAACTCTAAAATGGATAAAACATGCTGTTTCTTTGCTTTACACTCCTCTCAAGGAAATGAAAGACATCTTCAAGGGTTTTCCAAGATCCTAAAAATGGATCAAAAGAAATCCAAGCAATTGAAACAGTCATTCTTGAGCACTCTCCTACTTGTTCCTACAGAAAAGTCTATAATTTTTTTCTATGACAAACCTTTTACATGCTCTGTATCACTGCAGGCTATTGTGATAACAAATGTAGTGTTCTTTTGGTGTTGCTCTGACACTATCTCACTACGCCACATGAAAAAGGTTTTGTAGTATGGCAGCTGTGCCATTCTTGCCCCCAAATTCACCTTTACAAAATGGTTTAACTACAAAGAATGCAGCTGTTGAAGATGGATCTCTAAGTGATCTCCCCAAACAAGAAGCCTGTTTGTGCCACCACAGTTACCAGGTTGCTGGGTAATTCCTAGCTCAGCCCTACAAATTAAGAAAGGCACTGTAGAATAGTTGTGGTGCCAAGAGAAGGCTGGAGGGTTATTGGAGCAAGAGGGAAGAAAACAAAGTTGGGTAAAAGAACATCTGTGTCTATCAGAAGAAACGATTTTGTGAAATTCTTGTGGCTAGGAGAAAGGCAAGGGGCTGCAAGATGCTGTTGGACAACAGAAATGAGGTGAGTAGGTAGTGCAATAGTAAAAGTTCCCATTCCAAGAGTGGAGAAAGACTCTGGTGAAAAACAGAACATCTTGTGAAGACTTCAATATGTACTCCAGAATGTGAATCCTGGCTCCAATGATAAACACTTTTTTATTAATATATTCATCGCATCAAGTTTACTAATTCAAGAATGAATTTGGGCCTCTGGTCTTAAGATCCAAAAATATTCCTGTGTCAAGATTTATGCATAGATATTAAACCCTCAACAGACTTTGTTGCAGAAATAATTTTTTTACTCTATGATGTAATCTTTGCTATCTCTGCTAGCCCCTGCCCCTAGATCATAAATCAGCTCAATTTTGCATGCGCTCACTGGATTTGTTACAAGTTGGAGAAAGGTTTCTACAGTCTGTCCCAACTACTAAAAAATCATAAAAAGCAAAAAAATTTAATAATTTGCTGAAAGCAATAGCCTTCCATCTCTGCAATTCCAATAAAAACCCTATTTAAAAATCAAGAATTCTAGGATTATACTTGCATTTAAAAAAATTCTATTTAAAATACATTTTTCTTACTATGCCTCTGGCAAAGCAAAACCAAGCAAATATTAAAGAACATATATAGACATAGTTAATGTGATTAATTGCTTACTGCTGTCATTATTTTGAAGAAATATTTTGTCATAATTTTTAAGAAATATATATTGATTTATAAATGTAGCAGATTTCTCAAGAACTCTGCCTTTTCCAGAAAAAAAAATCTTTTCTTAACACATATTTCTCTCTGAGGATTTAACATAATTTACTCAGTCTTACTTTCTGTCTGAGCAAAAAGAAGGTTAACCAGAGATTTTTAACTCTGAGGCAGAATCCCAGTAGGACTTTCACCACAGAAGTTGGCTTTCACACTGTTCATTACATTTTATGCACTTTACCCATTAAGAACTTCAGAAATGGCAAGGAGTGAAATCAAAGTTCTGTTTGTAACACAACCTTCTCTTTAAATTTCTGGCCACATCTCCAACATGGTCCATATATTTTAGAAAAATAGTTTAAATGTACATTACTTTAAGACTAGGGGTTCTTGATTAAAGATCAAATTAAAGCTGAAGCTACAGTTTGATAATATCAGAATCTCACCACATGCTCATGAGAGTTGGGCAAAACCTATTTTAAATGCCATAGCATTTACTCCATTTGATTTCTATCATCCTGACATTTGGGATAAGTTCTCCAGATGAACCTTTCACCAACGTGAGCTGCAACATTATTTGATTCAGAAAACACATTCATCTGATTTTATATCTGATCTGGAATAAATCCTCAAGGAACTAGGAGGATGAAAATGTGAAGATATGATTCACATAGAAGCCTCTAAAAATAAAATTTGATGAAAGCCGTGAAAAGTATGAGGAAGGAAAGCAGCAATTACTGGTGTTTCGTGTATATGTGTGATCAAAGTCACACATTAAGAGCAGACTACCCATTCAAATGCACACACGCCACAATTTCAAAGAAAGTCAGGAATGAATAACAGTATTTGAGATTTAAAATGACATATTCCCTCTTACTCATTTTCCTTATAACCCAACCACTTTTGGGATCATAATTGTTTCAAGGTGTGAAAACATGTACAAATGAATATTTTTCTAGAACAAATACAAAATAAATCATGTTATGCATACTCTGCCTTTAAACTTAAGCAGATCAAAACCCCAGTTGAGTTTTTGAGGCCGATGGAGAATGAGAACTAGTGATTCATATTTCTTCCTGGAGTATTGCCCATTCTAGTATTTTCACACTTCTCTGGCCCTCACAGAAGATTTACCAGATGTTCAACAGCACATGTGTAACACACCTGCTTCACACTGAAGCATTTGTCTTTGTTAAGACCAAAGAACGGGAGGAAACCATGATTTTAGGCACCATGCTGGGAAACCCAGATGCATCCAGAAGCTGGAGACAATGGTTACTGGATGGAAAACTTACTATCTACTGGCACTGCATAGTCAACTCCGAGGAACAGTTCAGGACTGACTATGACCGGGTAACTCTTTCAAGGAGGAGCTGTGGGTTCCACTGTCTCCTTTGGGATGAATTTTTGTGCTTTAACAGCAGGTCAATCAACAGCTGAGTGAGGGGTTGAAGTACTACTGCCTGTGGTGATCCCCAAAATCCTTCTTGACCGAAAGAAAAAGTGTTGTTCTTTGTCAGTGATGGAGGGTTGGGGTGGAGCATGCTATATGTAATGGCCATGATACAGAAACTGGGACCCCAGCCTTAACAGACTGGAAAAAGATATATATATATATTTATTTGCTGAAGTTTGAACGTATAAGTTTAATACTAGCATGTTTAATTAAATACTCACAGAGGGAAAGTCTGAATATTAAACAGCAGTTAATCTATTGCAGCATTGTTTAGGAGAAAAAAGAAAAGTGTTCTAATATTTAAAATGCTAAATATCTGCAGTATTTCCCACCCAAAATAAAGAATTATTTTATAAAAAGTGGAAAAACTGAATAGTAAGTATTGTGATCGTGTCTATGTTCAAGATTCCTGTGCAGAGCCTTCCTGCCCTCCAGCAGATCAACACTCTCACCCAACTTGGTGTTGTCAGCAAACTGACTGAAGGTGCACTTGATCCTCTGATCCAGATCATCCATAGACATTAAACAGGCCTGGCCCCAGAACTGAGCCTTGGGGAGCCCCACCAGTGACCAGCCACCAGCTGGGTGTGGCACCATTCCCCAGCACCCTCTGGGCCTGGCCACCCAGCCAGCTTTAATCCAGCACAGGGTGCACCTGTGCAAGCCATGGCTGCCAGCTGATCCAGGAGAATGCTGTAACAAAGACAGTAACAAAGGATTTACTGAAGCCCAGAGAGAAAACAGCCACAGCCTTTTCCTTATCATCTGGTATTGAATGGAAATCACACTGGTCAAGCAGGACCTGCCTTTCCTAAACCTACCCTGCCTGGGCCTGATCCCCTGGCTGTCCTGTCCGGGTTTCATGATGGCACTTAAGATGATCAGCTCCGTGGCCTTCCCTAGCATAAAGGTCAGGCTGAGAGGTTGATGGGTGTCACACTGGCTTAGCTCCAGTCCTCTGGAACCTCCCTAATTAACCAGGACTGGTGATAGGGGCGGAAAGTTGCTTGGGAAGCTCCTATGCCAGGTCCCTCCATACCCTTGGATGAATCCCTTCCAGCCCAATAGACTTGTGCATGCCTGAGTGACTCAACAGGTCACTAACTACTTCCTCCTGAATTGCAGGTGGTACCTCTGCTCCCCATCCCATTCTACTAGTTCAGGAGGCTAATTGCCCTGAGGATAATCAGCCTTTATGTCAAACACTGAGGCAAAGATGTCATTAAGTACCTCAGCCCTTTCCCCTTCATTAGTTACAATGTTCTCCCCCACATCCAAAAAAGGTTGGAGATTTTCCTGGGCTGTCCTTTTCTTGTTAATGTCTTTATATAAATACTTTTTATTGTCTTTTGCAGCAGTGGCTAGGTTCAGTTGCAGCTGAGGTTTTGCTTTTCTAATTTTTCTCTCTACATGGCTTAACAATATCCTTGTATTTTTGCCTGCCCCTTCTTCCAGACATCATAAGTTCTTTTTTCCCCTGAGTTCCAGCAAAAAACTCCCTGCTCAGCCACGAAGGTCTCCTTCCCCAACAGCTCGTATTTTGGTACATATGGCTGTCTTGCTCCTGTGCCTTAAATTTCCTTCTTCAAGTGTGTCCTGCCTTTCTGAACCCCTTTCTTATTAAGGACATTTTCATGGGGACCCTGAACCAATCTCCTAAATAGGTCAAAGTCTGTCCAGACAAGGTAGAGGTTTTGTTGACCTTTTCCTTACTACAGGAAGGAATGAAAATTCTGTCATTTGTGGTAAATATGCCCAAGACAGCCTCTGGCCACCACAGTTTCCACCAGCCCTTCTCTATTTGTAAAGAGTCTGTCCAATTATCTCCTACCTTTACAGGAAGAAAGTATCTCTTTAGTGGCACTTTGTGTGATTCCCAGTGCACTGCCTGCCTGGCACTCCATACAGTGCTACCACTCAGGTCCCTGAACCAAATATGCTATTCAAAAATATGTTTGCATTTTCTATGCCTTTGCAGGGCATGACTAATTAGCACAAGTTATAGGCAAAATCACTCTGATCAGAGAAAGATCACATTTTGGACATAGAAATCACAACAAGAATCATGATTTTACCAGGCTGAAATATTAGCCATGATATTGATGCCAGATTTCTTTTCTAACAATGGACAACCAAGCACCTCATCAGTGCTGGAAGTGAGTATTGCAGGATGTTCCATGTGGAAGCTTTTTAACCAAAAGGAAAAAAAAAAGCAGACTATTAAACAGAGGCTCTATTTGGCTTTTTATTGATATACTTAGTCATTCCATATATATATAGACATCTGTATTATATGTTATTTCATAGTCTTTAAAAGTAATCTTATGTGAGACAAGATGATTTGTCAAATTAATGTTACTCGAGGAGAAAAGAAAGTTTTCATGTCCTGCCATTCCCTGTTTTTCCTTTTGTGTCTGCCTCATTGTAGTTGGGTTCTTTCATTGACCAGATATTTGTAGTTCCCCTGCAAAACAGCTAGGTGGGCTGTGCTGGCAATTAGCCTAGGGAAAGATGGGATAATGGCCCAGCATTAGAAGGCCAGCTGAGGAAAATTGGGACTAGCGGGTATTTGTAAGATAGTGTGTAAAAGTGTGTTTTTTCAGATATTAACTGCATTGTTTCATGTGAAAGGAAGAAAGGGGAAATCTATTGATACCTTCAGAGCCAAGGAAACTACTCATATTAGTCTTTTGAGAGGTTTGTCTTTAGTTTTTATTTTCCAACTGTTTAAAATTTTGCTTTGAAGACAAATGCTGCTCCTTGGTGAAAAAAAAACAAAACCATAACGTTTTAACTAAAATGGTCCCACTGCTCATGTCAGTCTGATGAAAGAAATGCAAATATTAAGTAACAAATTGAGACAATCTGGTAGTATTAATATTTTTTGCTAAAAGCAAGCTGTAGAGTCTAGAGAAATGCAGGCATGTTAGTCTCCCTCAGGTAACATCTGGACTTGACAATTTAATGTCCAAAAAAGGAGAAATGACTGAAACATTCTGATACTTCCAAAAATTTATATCTGCTGTACCTCCAACTTAACCAATGATCTTGTAAAGGACACAAGAATGAATAGAATATAATTTACATATTTAAAATAGAAGACTTGTATTGTTTGTTTGCCTTTGAAGAATAGTCCTTAGCCTTTGGGATAGGTACACTTGTGTTTGCTCATTTTTTTTAATACATATCTATAGTTTTTCTGGACTTTACAGAGTCTCAGTAGCACTTTCTCATTAGGAATGATTAGAATACTGCAAAATAATTTAAAAAATTTGTACATCAAATTCATCAGAGTCAGGATAAACCAAACATGCCTAAGCAATATTAGGAGAATGTTGTATGAATGTGAAACATAGAACATGTTTCTAAAGATTATTAGTAATAAATTATAAATCTATATCTAACAACCAGCATATCTACTTCCAGACAGTACCACAAAGCCATATAAAGCAATTAAAAGTAATTGGTAATAAATATCTAATTTCAAAGTTACTTCCTTTAATATTTATTGTATGGGTAGTTCCAGAACTCCCTCACTGGTGATAAAATTATGCTTTTAAATATGTTCTAAAAATGTAAGGTTGATCTTAGGGACACTTATTAGTTAGAACTGACCAGTTAAGGAGTCAAATGAAAAGTATGCAGGGAAGACTTTAATGCATAAGGACATCAGCTGAAGCAGGGAAAATAAAATTTACTATTATCAATATTTTTCTTTAGATCATTTTTATTTCATCCGGAAACAGTTTACTGTAAAACACACAGCCTAGTTCTTCTCCTTTCCAAGTGCAATTATATTTGGTTTTTTTAATTTAAATTAAATTTTAATTCAAATTCAATGTCAAGATCAGGAAAAGCTCCACATCTTCTACTGCCATATTCCTTTAAGAACTTTGGACTCTTCCACAGGGTTGATGTTCTCATCAGGAGGTCATACAGGCTTGATCTGCAGCAAAAGTAGCATCTTCTGTTTGTTCTCCAGGTAATAGAAAGGAGACTTGGCCTTGTATCACTGCAGCAGCAGATTGCTGTGTGAGTCTCTCAGCTCTGATTTTAAAAGGCATTTACATCTGAGAAAGAGATAATGTGAAAAGTGCAATGAAAATCTTCTGTACCACATAAGAAAATATAAGTCCTGTCTTATATGCTGGCATTATTAATTTTTAGTGATAAAGTAATGAAATATGAATTATCTAAGAATCAAAACGAAGGAAAATCTTACTAAAAGAAAAATCTTAAAAATATAAAATATGAAAAGCTTCACTTAAACTAAAGACTAATGAATAACAAATGTATACAGGAAGAAAGAAATAAAATATAACATGGAATACATAATACAATTATAAAATACATGGAAGAAAGTTCTATAAAACATTAGATAAAGTGAAAAAAAGAAAAAAATTAATGAGAAAACTGAGCAACTAATGGACTTTTAAAGGAAGCATAAAATATTTAGAATTTTCTCTGGTTCAGTCTTCACAAAAAAGCTGTGTCCAGATGTTTAACCTTGTAATTATTAACGAGGCTATAGGAACACCAGCCTGAGAATGTAACAATTAATTAAATAAGTTGAATAAATTCAAGTCGTTAGTGACAAGCGTCATCCCAAAGCACATAAAGAGTTAGTCAAAGTCTTTCTTTATGGGTGCAGGAGAAATGAGAGAGGTTTGTGGAAGGTGAACACGTTTCACAAAGCCAGAGAACAAACATGGGAAGTTAAAAGGGACACGGGGAACTACAGAAAGGTCATTTTTTCTTTGATAGAAGGATAACTGAACCAAATTATTAAACAATCAATTTGTATTCACCTAAAGACAAAATGCACCAACATGAATTTGTGAAGGATAACTCATGTCAGTGTAATTCAATTTCTTTGACAGGATAACAAGATCTGAGAAAGTAATAGATGTCAGACTCACGTGGCACACATAAACCAGCTGGGAAAATATGATCTGAGTAAATCTGCTGTAAAATGTTGCCCAGAAAGCTTCATAATGGCTTGTTGGAAAATGGATAGAATATATTATATAATGCCCTTCACAAGACTGACCTGATATTATTCAATATTTTAACTAATAATCTAGCTATATGTAGAAAGTTCATGAATGAAAACAACTTGTGAAGGATTTAATTTCAAAAGGCAGAATTGGAATTCAAGCTAAACTTGAAAAAATGGACATACCACAAAGATCTGAATATAGAAATGCACATAGGACTAAACATGGAAAGAAGAAATCAAATGCACAAGGTAAAGATAAAAAATTTGTTAGGAGAGAGATTTCATAAAGATGAGATGTTTTATCAGAAAGGGAGAAATCTTACTTCTATGAACATTAATGATACGTATGGCTGCCTGTGAGGATTAAATGTCATTGTTAGGGCATACTGAAAGGAAGTCCACATCTAGCATTAGTGAAGTCAGTATAAGATGGATTCAACACACTGGGATGCAGAAGAGAACTCCAGACAAAGATACAAAAAAAAAAAAATAAGACCGCCAAAACTACTCTAAGATTTATGAATAATGATTGAAAAAAAAGTGTCAGTAAAAGAGAGAACTGAGGGCAGAATACAATATTAAGGTGGTAAATAATAAGTCTTATTCACATATAGTGAATCTGAGACAAGAAATAATTGATTTCCTTACAAACAAGGAAAATATTAAACTTCATATATAAAAAATTCTGTTATAGCAGTTATGCAATAAATGAAGTTATTATGTTTGAAGATGTTGAAACCAACATCATAAGAGGCATTTAAAAGATGTGCAGAATGACTGCTAGATGATCATTCTTCTCCACATTCCTTGTTTTTTTTTGACCATATCAAATGCTGCCTAGAGTCTGTTCTTGCTTTTTAGGTACTTATTTGTGATTTTTTTCCAGACAAGCGATGTAGCCTATTTGTCAACTATTGACCTGTGCAACTGGAGGTTATTAATAACCATTTAGAAAATCTTGTCTACTTTTCAGACAATAATCTGTTAATATATATAGATAAAAATTTCATACTTACACACTAGGGAATGCTCTGTTTTAAAACTTATGAAGTGACATGGATGTAGAAGTGACATTGCATTCCTGGCAGAACTGCAATTTAACCACTCTGTTGTACAGACAGCAAACAATGTCTGGGGCCTGGTTAAAGTGTATCCTTTGTTTTGAGTTCATCAAGAATTTCCCATTATATGCATGGAACAGGCCTGTATTCAGTTTTAACTACACAAATTTTTACGGAAAAGTTAAAAACTTAAATTTAGCAAAATAAAACAAAAATCTTAATGAATGACAATAAAGAAGGAAATTAAAATGTCAAAACCTATAAAAAAGTACAGCCAAGATCAGCCAAAGCCAGTACATATAAAGTTAATGCTGAAACACCTTTCAATGGAGTTACATCTAATAATATTTTTAAAACGTTTTTAAAACATTTGTGTGTGGTTTAATATATTGTTTTTTTTCAGTTCAGGGTGGTCTATAGATTTTTAGAAAATCAGTGCAGAATTAAACATTACCCTTATAATTTTCCAAATATGGATTGAGCTGCTGCTGCCCCTCATATGTCACTGGTCACTAATCAGGCAAAGGAAAAACATCTCAAATAGGTAAATGGAACCTTTCAGAAAGTATTTCAATAGTTGATCAATATCAACTGCCTGAATCACATCTATCATGTCTGTAATTCATCTTCACACTGAAGTCAATCACAGCTCAAGTCAGACAGAAACCCTCCAATTTAGGATTCTGTGGACTTTGCTCTACAGGAATGCACTTCCAGAGAAATAGATTTATTTAAAACTGTATGAATTCTGGGTGAACAGATGAATTTCACCTGAAACCTTTTGAAATGCACAGTCTATCTAAAAACGCTCCTTTTCCTCCCCTTCACCAGGACACAGACTGTATCCTCACAGTGGTGTGCAGAGGTGCCATGCAGAACGATGTTGATCCAATGCCATACACTGTACACACACAGGCCTCCCAAAAAAAAAACCCTGACCACTTCTGGCTGGTAGGGAACATTTTATGCAAGTGTATATGAGATTTGCATTTTCACCATTTGTGTGAGATTACAAGGAATGCTGCAGGGAATAGTGAGTCAAATCCTACTTTTGTAACAGGCAGAATCTATTTGTTTTACCAGCCTTCACAAGCAAGACTGCACCCTACAAATTAGTGACTTCAGTGACCTGTGTAAATTTAAGAGTGCCTTCAGGTCAATAACCCTGCCTGTAGTAGACATATGTAAAGCACTGTTCATTCATGCCTAAAACTTTCAGTCTAAACCCGGATCCAATTAGTAATAGCTAAAAGGATTTACTTCTCCAGGTTTTAAAGAAAACAGAACTGAATTAAAAAAAATAAGACTAACAGGAGTAGTAAAAACACAAAATAAAATCTTTGGCTAATACTGTTCTTCAGGGTGCAAATCAAATAGAAGAAAAAACCCAGGAAATTAGAAACATTTGGTGCAAATTCAGTTCAGCCCCCCTTTTAAACAAATCATGAATTATATACCAAGAGATTCCTTTACTCAAAGGATCATGCCCTCAAATAGCAGACTGGACTGGAGATTTTCACTTAACCACCAAAAATTTAATGTTTAGTTTTATTCCAAGTCTGACCTGTAGCCCCTTCTTCCTGTGTCCTATTCCAAATATAAAATTATTGAAGCAGTTAACTACATGTTAGCAAGTAGCAATCTCTCAAAAAATCGGGACTAGAATTGATCACCTTTTACAACTATACATATATAGCACAAGAATGTTACTATGTACTAGTAGTACTATGTGCTGCTGATCACAAAATCTGACATGCAGCACCTTGTTGACATTCAGGTTGACCACCAAGGAGCTGGAAAACTAGAAATCTATAATAACACATTTCTACACTTTTATGTAGCTCTTAACTTGAATATGCTGGGAAATTCACCATGAAAGGATTCTGTTTATTTTTCTGTTGGTATAATGTGCATTTAGTGGCTGCAGAGAAGGGGGCTTGGTAATTTTGCATCCTTTTACAAATTTCTCAAGATCTTGACCCTCTGTTTTCTACAAAGGAACACCAATGACCCAGACCCTTTGCTCTTGGGAAATTTTTGTAATCAAAATGGGCCAGGCTTCACTTCATGGGAATCTGCCCAACTCTTTCATCTGGATTTGTTGCTAGTGCCACAATAAAGACGAAGATTAGCCTGAGGCAGACACCTGGTGTGGAAAATTCGAGTCCACATTCCAGTATGAACAAGAAAATTATAAGCTATGAAAACCAGAATTTTATTGTAGGAAATGTCAGACTCTCTTAATAATTCTACCTTTTAAATATAACTAATGGAAAATAAGACTCCAGTTATTAACAGATAAATTTTGGCCCAGTTAGAAAATATCCCAGCTGAGTTTTCATGTCTTTCTGTACCAGTGCTTTTTAATGAAAGGAGGGTGGATTCTATTTTAAATGAGAATGGGGGGAGTAATTAGGTAAGTATCTTTAGTCCATGGAATCACAAACTGATTCAGCTTCAGTTGAAGGATAAATACAACTAATTCTATAAGAAGTTTCACAATGTGTGGGAGGAAACTTTTAATGGGACATCACTAAGAAGGTAAGAACTTTGTTGGTAAAGTCAGAAAAATATATTGGAAGGAGACGTTGGCTCTGTTAAACTAGAGCACAAATTATCTCAAAATCATGGTTTCTGTGATGATTAAAGTTTAGGTGAAGGGATCCAGGTGTGCATGGATTAATTTCTATTCCTATCATTTTTTTATATAGGAAGAAATTCTGGGGAAAATTATTAAAAAGAATTAACCAGCAAAGAAAGCTACATCTTGGGAGGCTAGAAAGTAAAGGGATAAAGTGAGAATTTCCAGCAGTCAAGCTGAGTTACACCCTGCAAAGGAAATGAAAACAAGCAGTAAAAGGCTATTTAGCAACATAAATGAAACAAGAGAAGTTGAGCTAGTAAGCAGTGCCAGTGGATTTGAGATTAAGACTTTATAGGTACAGACCAGAAGCTAACTGAATATTTGACTTCAGGCTTCAGGATGGTAACTATGACAAAATCAATATGGATAACAAGTATGAGAATTAGAAAAAGAAATTAACACCATGAACTTGGAAACAAAATTCAAGTGTTAACAACAGATTACTTCTGTCACTGAATATGAATTATTGAAAAAATCTCAAATAAAAAAATGCAAATATGATAACAAAACTACATCTTCAGAGGCAACAGAGATTTTACTTTGCCCAGTAAAAAGTGAATTACAGCGTAAATTTTCAATTTAGTTTGTTCAGGTTTCCAAATAGCTGTTAAATCATAAGACCTTTCATTCTAAGAAAAGCCAAAAGAGTCAGTAAAATAAAATGAAACATTACAAATGTAGATTAGAAATTCTTCCCCTTCTTGTGCTTTACTGCACTGCATTATTCTTGAAATATAGCTTTAAATTGTGTTGAATTGAAATTAAATCAGAATTTTGTCTTGTTTTGTATTCATGGGAATTCTATTTTATTGCCTGTTTCACTAATAGTACATGAAAAGAATTATAACAAGGAATTGTACCTGTCTAATTGTACCTGTCTAATTTCAATGTGAAATGTTTTCTTTTTTGAAATAATTTGTATTTTCAAGGGATATGAATATACCAAGGAAGTCATAACATTTTGATGGTGACCTTGATACCATGATAATATTAATTAACCTAAGAAATTGGAAAAAAATAACAACTAATGGTCACTAATGGGTTTCTTATTTGGAATTAAACAGAAGAATTGTCATATTTCAATTCCTGTTGGTGTTCACAATAAATTTTGATGGTGGGGATGAAATGTTATCAAAATTATTTTTCTACTAGAACCTAACACGCATCATTAAAAGTGTTCAAATGATAAAGTGGTGAAATAACAGTAAAAAACAAACAACACAGTCAAAATCTGTTCTGGAGTCATTTTCAGTTTGGTATCTTCTAGAATCAATAACTTTATTTTATTCTCAAACAAATCAGATATGACTATGCAACAGAGCTCTGAATTTGCTGCTGCTTCAGAAAAGATGCAGATATAAATTCTGCCGAATGGGAATTATTGCTGATTTTAAACTTCCACGGGTCTTAACACTGAGGTGCACAAAGGTTCATAAGATCAGTGTCTGAGGTGAAAGGTGAATCCAAGTAATTTGCAAATGTTATGGCAACATGAAGCCCGAGCTAAACAAGCTGGTGTGCTCCTCATTCAAACAGCATACAATCTAGCTGTTGAGAGGGCAGTTCTTTCAGAAATTAGGGTCCAAACTCAGTAGTAAAACTGGTATATTGTTGTTAAATACAGACCTGTTGGACAATACATTCAGTGGAGAAGCTGTAACTCAGAAGTCAGGCGTCTTTAAGAAAGGAGGAAATAGACCTAGACTGGCATAAGTTGCCAGTAAGGGCCATCTTTACTGCTGTGCCCACGGTGAAAAATCTCCTATAGTTCCATTTTTGCTATCTGAAAACTTATCAGCATGGTGTGAATTCTGGAGAGAAACAGGCAGTGTTGTGAAGTTTCCCCAGAGAGAACAAGTTTTCAAAGTAAAATCCTAAGGCTAAATTTTTAGGGTAATATTATGTAAATGAGGAATAAGATTGACCGAGGTTTCAGCAGCAGTACTCTGTGATTTTGCTTTGAAAGTTTTTGCTTTTTGGAGTTCACTGTAACCTCATTATGTTTTGCTGGCACTTTCTCCAGGAAAAGCAACAGCTGCATAATACTGATAAAACCTTAAGAAGGCTGACATGCATGATTGTGGTTTGTGTTCCAGTCTAAGTCAACCATATGTAAAAGCTCTAACCTGGCACCATTTGCTGTCATTAAATCTCAAATTCTATCTTGCAATGAAAAATGTAGTTAAATAAAAATAATCATCTGTAAGAGCAAAACTCTAAAGAAAAAATTATTTAAAAATATTATTCCATAATTAGTCATACAACTATTATTATAATATACTTCTATCAATGTTGACTGAATATGAAATAATAGTAAGAGAGTTGACAATAAAAAATCTTCATGCATTAATTGTTTTTTCAGTAGCCACAAATAAATTGATAATTCTTCTAAAACTCCTTTGAATATATACCAAAATGTAAAAAATGTGACATGAAATGATTTATAATTCATAAAATCATTGATAATCCTGGTAATATTCAATACTGAAAAAAAAAAAAAAGCTTTTTATGAATATATAATTCCAGAGCACAATATTCTTCTTTAACTTGAATGATTTAAATGAAAACACCGAGTAATTTTTTTATTCCTTACTGAATCTGCAGGTTATAAAATTCATATTCTCCAATTTTTGAACATCCTAAATTTTTATGGATAGAGAAGGAAGTCAAAAAGTCCCATCATGTCTTAAGCATTGTCTTATTAAAAGTGCTAGAGTAGGTCCAGAATTTCTCCGATTCTCAAGATAGAGGAAAAATAAAGGGTATCATAAGAAATACAGAATGGAAATACACAGATGAAATACCAAGTTTCTCCATAAGTCACAGGCCTGTGGAATTATTACTCCATACAATTCATTGGTTCTAAGAGTTCAACACAAGTGAAAAGGGATTTTTCACATTTCATTATCATAGACAACTATGACTAAAGAAATTAAAAATACAGGAAAGGACACAAAACCTTTTGTCTCCAAATGAAAACCACTGTCTAATTGAAAAAGGCCTCTTTCCTATAGTTAAAGAACTGACTGTATTTGTGACCCACTGTGAGACGTATCCTGGTATATAAATCAATAAGATATCGATGTTATTCCATATTGATTTAGAATAAAGTCCACAGCATTTGGGATCTTTGAACGTTTGCAAGTTAGATCCTAACTGTACAAAGTTTTATGCTAAAAGACTGGTGGTGTCTGTGTCATTTTGAGTCAGCAGGAATGCCAGTTTTCAGACAAGACTGCTAAAGCTTTGTATTTGGATCACAAGAAGGTATCCATGAAGTCTTATGTTTGAGTTTAGAGATCTAGTTATGATTCTTAAAAAAATTTCGGATAAAACTGAAGAAAAATCATAAAATCTCAAGGGTAGCTTGAAGTATACTTAAGGCAGAGAAAAGGTATTTGACTTACTACAAACAACTCTTTTTTTTTAAGTTGAACTCAATAGGTCTTTTCTACAAGGCAACTAATTTTTCACGTTTTCTGTCAAGTATTTCAGGTTGCTGAATGTTTAAACTTAATCTCCGCACTAAAAGGAGAATTCCTATGTCTTCAGAAGTTTGCTCTCTAGCAGACAAGTGTGATATATAATTCCTCCTATACTTTGAATTCTTTTCCGATTGTGTGAATCTTTTTTACTTTGTATTTATAGACAGGCCTGGTGAAATGTAGTCACGTAATGCAGCATCCTAACTCCAGGGATCAAGTACAAATATTCCAGAGAAGACTTACTTAGGACATGCAGAAAGGCTCCAAAATTATATATTTCCAATTTCTCTGCAGCTTAGTCATCAATCTAAAGCCTATACAAACCCCCTAAAATTTAATAAATCTTACAAAATATTGAATAGACTCATGATCAATAGGAATAGTTCTGAAATCCTTGCTAATAAACTTTCCATCACAGGGAATTCATCACTTAATTACATGTTTATACCAAAAACCAGACAATTCATTTATCAGCCTTAAATTTTCTACTTCTTTAGAATTAGTAAATGTCTCATTGCTGTTAGTTTTTAGAAAAAATTGCTATATTTTGTTGTTATCCTTTTAATTACTGAATGTCTTTCTAAATTGTGTAATTCAACCGATTTATTTTCTTCCTTCTTCTTTGAACCCTGTTCATACTGCATACACACTTTTTAGGAGAGCTGTATTTGCAGTCTTTCCTTCAGTCTTGGAGGTCCAATGCAGCGTGAATTAACAATAGCTCTATTTTGGTAGAAAATATGTGCTCTAATTTTGATAGAAAAGTAGAATTAAAATATGAACTATTGCCATCCATAGGAGTAAAGTTTCTAAAACAAATAGGAGGCAGATGCTGGAAATTCTGAATCACATTTCCCTCCAAGAAAATGTGAAAGAGACTTATGTTTTTCCCTCAATGTCCTTTGCTAGTCACAGGTGTGGCCTCCTGCATATTTCTGCTGCTTTTGAGACACTGAGATGAGATATATTACAGACACATAATGGTGTTAAAATGTTCTGAAAACATAATTCTTTTACAAATTACTAACTTTGAACATGAAAGAGACTTGTCTTAACCATTTCTAGACAATGCACAATGAGATATCTACACAGACGATCTTCAAAGGATAAAAATCCTTCTCAAGATAAATGTGATTGAGAGATTTTGGGGATAAATAAAGCACATGAGGTTAATAAAGTTAACAGTTAATGTAGACTTTCAAGTGGATTTGATTCAACAAAAAACTTTTTCAGCATTACTAGCATTCTTGGATGCAAATCTTCATAAAAAGAATGTAATTTGGGAAACAGACAAAGCTTCTATTTGCTACATTTCTGTTCCATTGTTGAGCTGGTTTTGCTGGAATGTGCACTCCTATAAAGTCTGAAGGAGGTTATGAAGTTTAGCTTTGTGCAGGTGTCAGTGCTGGCTATAAGTCAGCTGCCTATGGAATTGGAAAGAGCCTCATGCTGATTCCTGGCCAGCTCTTAGCTCCCTACACGGCTCTTCAGTGTGCTATACAGACTGAGCTAGTATAACTAATGATCCTTTTTTCCTGTTTTTCCAAACCTTCCACTGGACAAGATTGGTCAGGACCCCATGCAACCTGTACAATGAATACTTAGAGGGATGGGACATCTACAATTCTCTAGACAGGCTTTTCCAGTGTCTCACCACCCTCTGATTAGTATCTTCTTCATCTGATACAAGTGTCTCCTCTTTACATTTAAAATTGTTCCCCCTTGTCCTACCACTAACTTCCCAAAGGTCACTCTCCACCTTTTTTATAATCTCCATTTGAGTATGGAAAGGCCACAATTAAGTCTCAGAGCCTTCTCTGGCTTTTCTCCAAATTGTGTTTGGTATGACCCTGTAGAAATCATAATTTGATTTCATAATAGAATGACTCTCAGGAACAAGATTGAATTACAAGGTCTCTTAAAGTTAACAGTGCTGCTATGATTGCAGGTGGTCTTAGGGGATTTTAAATGGAAGTGGCTGTAGCTACATGGAGCTGTAACCTTCTCTCAGTCAAGCCTTCTCTGTATCCAAGCTAATACCACATTAAGTAATTTTGAGGCCAGTTTATTTAAACCACAGCAGCCAAAACAGCCAAAGCTAAATCAACATACACACCTTCTCCATCTGCTTTAAGAATGTCTACACAAAAGATTAGAATGTCTACACAAAAGATTACTTATGTGCCTGAGACATGTTCACTTTTTACAACTGTATTAGCTAGCCTAATAGGAGATTTTATTTTTCTCTAAAAACCTCACAAGTTACTTAGTAACGGCTTATATATAGGTTGTTCTGTGACCAATGTAATTAATGAAGTATGTGTTCAGTACAGTTTGGATTTCAGAGTGATCTCACATGTGGATTTTCTGATAACCAGTAAAGGATTAATTCAAGCCCTGTTTCTTTTACACAGCTGTCCACCTTTCTCAACTCAGCTGGAATTTATTGTGTTTAAGACCTCTATCTCCATCTCTACATTTAGCTTCAATCTACAGCCAAGAAAAAAGATGGTGGCATAAAGACACAGATAAGTGCAGCAAAAAATGCTCCTGAAATTACATATGTATGGAACATATCTGGGTTTAGTCTGAGGTCTTTGTCCTGACTGACAGAACATGGAATCCACTGACAATCTTTTGGTCATTTTAGTCAGTGCTTTCCCTGTGTGTACTTCTGTGGTGCCAGCTGCCCACCAAAGCCTTTCTGTCACTCCTCTCCTCAGCTGGGCAGAGGAGAGGAAATATAACAAAAGCCTTATAGGTTAGGACAGGGAGATCACTCACCAGTGATCATCATGGGCAAAATAGACTTGAGTCAGGGCAATTGTTTTAATTTATAACCAATGAAATCAGAGTAGGCCAATGGGAAATAAACCCAAATCTTAAAAGAACTTCCTCTACCCCTCCCTTCTTCCTGGAATAAACTTCACTCCCTATTTTCTCTAACTTCCTCACACAATGCCTTTGCTACTCCTTCCTCCTCAGGAGGAGCAGGACTCCTCACACTCGTCCCCTACTCCAGCATGAGTCCCTCAAGTGGGGTGCAGTCCTTCATGAACAGCTGCTTCAGCATGAGTCTCACACAAGGTCACAAGTCCTGTCACCAAACTGCTCCAGCATGGGCTTCCCACAGGGTCACAGCCTCCTTTGGGCATCCACCTGCTCTGGTGTGGGTCCTGTGGCTGCAGGTGCAGGACCTGCTCCACCACGGACCTCCATGGGCTGCAGGGGCACAGCTGCCTCCCCACGGGCTGCCCCACGGGCTGCAGGGGAATCCTTGCTCCAGCATGGAGCACCTCCTTATTCTGCACTGACCTTGGGGTCCACAAGACTGTTTTTCTCCCACATTTTCACTTGTCTCTCAGTTGCTTTTGCACGGGTTTTTTCCCTCTTTTTAACTATATTATCCCAGATATGCTATTACTCTTTCTGATGGACTTCGTTTTTACTTGGCTTGCAGCCAGACAGGGTTAGTTCTGTCGGGCATGGGAAGAAGCTTCTGGAAGCTTCTAATGGAAGCTACACATGTAGCCACCATGCTATCAAACCTTCCCATGGAAACCCAATGCAATTTACCAAGGAGGAAGAAGCTCTTCATGTTCATGAGCTAGAATAAATGAAAATAGAAGAAAATTCGAAGAAGCAAGAATGGAATATCTGGGATGGGAAGGATTCATGCTTGTATCTTTCAGAATTTTTTATGTTATGATTTAACCCTAGCTGGCAACCAAGCTTCACACAGCCCTCACTCACCCCACTCAGCTGGATGGGGAAAAAGAATCAAAACAGTAAAAGTGAAAAACGTCATGGGTTGAGATAAAAACAGTCTAACAATTGAAATAAAAATACTACTACTACTACTACCGCTAATAATAACAATAATAATAACAATAAATATAATAGTAATAGCTATGATGATGAAGTGAAATTAAAATAGCAGAGAAAAATGAAACTCAAAGAAAGACCATGCAAATGAAAACAGTTTCTTACCACCAACCAACTCCCATCCAGCCAGTCCCTGAACAGTGGCTTCCCACACCCCAACACCTCCCCCAGTTTTTTGCTGAGCATAATTCTACATGTTATGGGGTTATCCCATGGGTCAGTTGGGGTCAGCTGTCCTGGCTCTGTCCTCTTCCCACGTTTTGGGAACCTCTAGCTTCCTCACTGAGGAGAGGAGTGGAAAAGTCCTTGACTCTGTGTTAATATTACTCAGCAGTAAGCAAAATGTCTTGGTATTACTAACACAGTTTCCATCATCAATCCAAAACACAGACTGATACTAGTAACTGAAGAAAATACACTGGTTTTCAGCAGTGTATTTCAGACAATATTCACTCTACATGGTCAAAATGTTAGAGAGAATGTTAACAGAGGGCAACCTGAATAGAAGTTACAAACTAGCCTATATAAATTTGAACTCTAAATGCCAAAGGTCATGCTTACAGGGCACAGTATGCTGCAGTCTGGCCCTAGTACCAGTACCTCTGTATCTCTATACTGACCCACTACTGTCATATTGGCACCGAAATTTAGATCTTAGCTGGAATTAGTGGCAACCTCACTTTGTTAAGTCATACCACAGAATTGTGATTATTTTTCCATTCTATTATTGTGAGGGAGGTTTCTCTAGTCAGTGGAGACAAAAGTGCCTTCAGAGAACAGTAGATGCTTCACCTCAAGTGATCCAAGAGGCAGAAGTTCTTGTCAATTCTGCTGCTGGCTGAAAAGGTTGTGTCAGACCCTGGGTGCACATTTTTACCTTTACAAAGAGGAAGCCAGTGGCTATTTCATATGTGAAGTGCTGCTGTTTAGTTTAACTTCTGCTTTTGAATGACAAGAAACACTTGAGCAGATTTTAGGGGCACCTTCAAAGCATCTCCCAGCTGTGACACAGTGCACACATAAGCAGAGGTTGCCCACTGCTCAGCCCAGGGTAGGAGATACTTTAGTGCAGCGTGAGCATGTTGCCAGTTTGAATCTCATGTGAGTAATGACACAATCCTGCCGCTCACTACTGCATGACATGGTAAATAGACTTAAAGAAAAACAGGCTGGCTATTTTTGTGCATCACCTTTTTCTCAACAGACCCAATAATTGGTATAAATAGCCTCAGAAACCTTTTTGGGATTGATTCAAAAAGCAGAATACCTACAACTACCTCTGATGTTATTCAGGAGTTATCTGGTCAGAAAAACATAAAAGACACAAGGAGGTAACACTGGAACAATAACTCTTAAACCTTACAATTGAACCTATGGAACATTTTGAACCTATGTCTGCCATTTTTTTATATTATCTTTCCACATCTAACTTCTTACTCTCTTTATAGAGGGACTTTTTCCTCACACAACTTTTCCTTTCAGGTTTCTTTGATTCCTTGTGGAAGCATCTGCCTATTGACTGTATGAAGTCTGCTGGAGTAGTCTGAGTTAAACCTGATAGAGCAGACACCACATTTTTAAAAGGGCAAGGAAAGCATGTAAGCATGTGGGACACTGAGACTGGAAGTTTCAGTAGCTTGAAAATGCCTACATAAATCAAAATCTATCAGCCAGCACAAATGATAGCATTAATCACTACATGCCCCCCAGAAATAAAAATGTATCTACTTCTCTGGTAGAATTACTCAGCTTCAAATTTCTTTATTAGAATAGTTTTTCACTGGTTCCAATGACATCTGCATAAGTACGCAATCACAATTGTCCAGCAGAGAATGCTTTCAGGTGGCTTTCTTATTGTTTACTTTTTCCCTGTCAATTCTATTAAAAACGTCACAGAAAATGTTTTTACATGTCCTGAAAATACACTGAGTGAACGAACACACGTTCTCCTGCAAGATACATCTCAACATAAATCAAAACCACTTTTTTGTGTATGTACCCTCTACTGAGAAAAAGATTCAAGAGAGATTTTATATGGACCTGTGCCATCATTGAATATACAAAAACAAGTTATAGTGGCACTGATGAGTAACCTCTGCTCCCTCTTATAACAAAGTCATGCCAAATTCATTAATGAAAGATAACAACATTGAGAGTAGAATAGTAACATTTTGAAAGAGCTACTGACAGGTGAATTTTCTTTACTGCAAATCTATCAGCAGCATATTTTCCCAAGCTGTACCGATTTTGTAATAATAAGTGCAATAAGATTGATAAGGAAGCCAACTTGTTTTAGAACTCTGAATTTCACTGTTTTGAGGCTGTTGAGATCTTCAAGGATGTCCCATATACATTCCTAAAGGCAAGGACAATTCAATCTGAATGAACCAGACTTTAAGTCATGATTTTTGTTTTAATGGATACTACTTTAGTACATCCATCCATCTACATATACATATATATCTCCATAAATAAATATATATATATGTACACAATATGCATATACAGAAATTCATATGCATGCTTTTGTGTGTCTTTATACAAATATATTTCTGTATATGAAATGGAAATAACTTGAGTATAAAAAATTAGGAAAAAATTTTCATAAAATAATAATTTATAGTATTCTCAGAAACTGTTAAGTAGTAAACCACAATGAAGTAATTAATACTCCTGATGGACATTAAAAATGTTTCAGGATGAGTGAAAATTTTCAGGGATAATATCAGTGAACCATTTATTTAAGATCTTTGCAACTACAGGGATTTATGAGTTCCATGCCAAAGTAATATGGAGAAAAACACTGATATAACAAGGGATGAGCTGATAGACCAAAAACAATTTTAGAATTCAAGATTACTGTCCATCATTCACTGTACATTATGTTCTGTAAAATCCTATTCTCTACAGTTAAAAAGTACCATTAAATTCCTCTATAATTAGGTAGTCACTTAAAATTCAGGAAAATTTTCTTTTCTCAGAATAAGGGTTTTATAGACAAAACTTCTTCACAAATCACAATGAGAACAGTGCCAGACACAGTGTATATGATAGCCACATGATGAGCACTGTGGGCAGAAATAGAATTTGTTACACTGAATTTAGCATTTCAGCTAAAACTTTCCTTGAAACTAGAGAGAAACTTTTTCTTTTAAATAAAATTAATTTTGGTTGTATCGTGGGAAATGTAAACCATAATTACTCTAATAGAAAGAAACTTACAAGAGTTAAAAATACTATATCATATATAATTCTGACAAATTTCTTTAGAAATATAGTATTTCAAAGGTCTAATGTAACAAAAGACCAGAAAAAAATGAGTCTTTGTTTTCAAGTGTTGATTTACTGCAGTAGTCTGGTAGTTGTGGTCTTCATCAAAATAGAGCAGCTTCTGCACTATTAGCTAACCTAGACCTGGATAATTATTAGTGAGCTTTTATTATGTGTATTGTACTTCAGAGTGTCTGTTACAGCCACATTAAAAAAATTGCTACTTCTGAGCACAATAGCAAAATTAAATAGGGTTCCTGTCAAAACTCATTTATCTGTCACACATGCTTCATATCTAGTTTTGCAATGCCACAGCCATGAAGTTAAGGTTTCTTTTTAATATGGTATATACCCTTGGTGGTGCTGTAATTAGAGCATTGATTTTACACCATTGAGGAATGTACTATAGTTCTCATTGATTTCAATGAGTAAATCAAAATGACATTTATTGTTGTAGTAGGTATCTGAAATACCTAAAAATACAGAAAAATTCTTGGTAAAGAGACTCTATGGTGGCTATAAACAGTTATAAAATTATTTTAACATATTCATTTAAAGAGGTTTAAGAATTAACTAGTAGTGCTAAATAATTATATTTTCTCACTCCCTTTTCCTTTCCTCCTAAAGCAGGTTTCTTTTTCTTCTTAAACACAGATGAACACATAGAAAAGATGTAATCCCAAGCGAAAAAAGAAGAGGGAAAATGTTCCTTACTTTTTGTCTTTATAATTCACATTGAAAAAAAGATTGCAACACTCTGGAAACTAAGCAGAGGCATTAATACTAAAAAGGGAGTGCACTAGAGGTTTCTGAACTTCAGTAATCCCCTCGTAAGTCTCACAATGTCCACAAAATACACACAGATCTTTAAATCAGTGCAGGTGCTCAGACATTGTCCTCTGTAAGAACTCACATTGGCTATTGATGGAAATAAGGACTTACTGACCTCTGGATCTAAACCAGAAAAAAGGTATGATGAAATTAAACCAACATTAAACAGCAGAATTCATGAAGACTCTCAGGTAGCAAAAACCAAGTTTAAATGGACCTCTAACTATTAAGCAGGAGGAAAAGGATTTTGTCTTAACATAAGGGCCTTTCATGAGTATTTCCTGTACTAAAGGTTTCATATGGTATAAAAATGCTTGCAATAATAATAATGCAATAATAATACAATGAAATCTGATTTAAAATATATTCACAATGATTAAGTTGAAGAATACACATTAGAGCTCAATTTTTTATGTGTAATAGTTGGTACTAGCAGTTCAGTACAAAAATTGTGCACTTTAATGGTTGAATAGTGTACAATGAACGCTGGAGAGAAAACTTTTCACTCAAGAACCAAGCTTAAGCCCAGACACTTCACAAAAAGGAACTCTGTGTTCAGGAATCCTACTAAATTCAGGAATCCTAATAAACTCTGGAGTCATTCTTTATTCAGGATTTCTATTCAGGAACCCTAATGAAATGAATGAAGCTCTGTGTGTCTGTGTGAAAGAGTCAAGGGAGCTGCTTATGTGGACATCTTTCATTCTTTCATTCATGACATCTGTGTACACATCAAACAGTTCCAAAACAATTTACATTATTTCCTGTAACAGTCTTACAGTTATTCCAGGTAAAATTGATTTCACTGTCTGTTCCTTACTAAAGTTGTCTGTCAGTTCCTCATAAACAAACCTCACAAGAATAAATTTATTCCAAATTTTAGTTTGTTCTCTTCAGAAATGTTAGGATATTCTAGTTCTGAAAACAAATACAATGTGGCCTCTTTAGGAAAAAAACTACTGCAGACCTTTTACCTCCTTAGAATAAAGAACTCAAGGACAAGTATTGCTTGTGAAGTCAATAGCACGAGTTCTTATAGGAATAAGAAGCAATTTAGGTGTGGAATTCACTAATGACACAGAAGTTCCTCTCTGATAATACAACAAATTCAGTATCAGAATGCCCTGAGGGTATGGTTGAGGGAAAAGTACACCATATAGATGCATCAGCATATAAAATGTGTGTGTGTGTATTTGTGTGTGTGTGTGTGTGTGTGTTATTGAGTTCTGACATCAGAATTTTCCTAAGTTTTGAAGCTTGTTCACAGAAGCATTTAATCATTGAATGTGTCGTGTGCCACTGTTAAACAAAACATTTCAAAACTGTCTCATGCATCCTTTGCTATTACTTGTACATTTACAGAAATACTGGCCTTTTTCCCTTCCCCCTGTATATCACCCAACTCTTCTCAATATTCCACCTTCTTGATGTGTTAGGAGTTAAACATCTTTATTTATTTGCTGTACATTCTGATTGTGAGTGTAATGACTGACAGATTGCCTGAGTAGACTGGAAGACTGCTGAGTTGCTACCTCAAGCAATGATTCTCAATCTCTCTTTTCCTTTTTCTTTCTACTTCTAAATATACATTACTGGAATCGTGTTACTGTTAAAAGGTTCGTCTTTCATGTCAGTGTGGTAGAAATAAAAAAGCTTGTGATTTCTTGCCTCCAGAACAAATTGATGAATTATTGGCTTACAATTCATGGCTACTGATATAATATCTTTGCATTTTCATGTTTTCTTCATACATACAGATTTATATATGGGAAGATTATATACTCACAGCTTTAATAAGCAGGGCAGAGGGGTTAAATATTCTTCACATTATGTACTAAAAGAAATTTCCAGCTGTTAGCATTATTTGATTCCTTGAGCTTTGTATCATGATTGTATCATGCTGAATTTATTTTTGGAAGAATTTCTACTTTAGGTTCTTCTTGATGTAAAAAAAACTAAGTGGTAATATTAGCCAAAATTTTGCTGTAGTGAAATATTTCCCTAAGCTTCAGGTAAAGAGTAGCATGTAATTTGTAATGATAACCACAGCAATGAGTGCAAATAGTAGTCAGCTATTACCAGCCATAATTGGTACACCTTTCATCTCCTGTCAAACAGAGTGGTACCGATTAGGACCAAAAGACAGCTATCAGCTCTCTCATTTCCGGGCTCAAACAAAAGAAAAAGAGATGCCTGTCTGAGCTGATAGCTTTTGGCCCTTTGATCAGATCCTACCAGAAGTCATCCAGTCACAGTAACCTGATTTCTCATCAATGGGCTACCTTTGATGTAGGTAAGGTCCTACTGCATATTGCATTTATGAAGGGAAAACAACAGGACATAATCAAGGAGTATAGTCACTGATTCACATGGAAAGGTTGCTTTGGCATCCTACTTTCTTTGAGGGAGGTGGTAAATAAGTTCTACTAATATTATTGAAAAGATATTCCTATAAACAGCTAGCAACGTGTCCCTTCAGAAGGTTGTGTTTGCCCTCCCCAGTGTAACAGGAACTTGTGCATGTTTTAGTGTTTATGAAAGGTCCAAGGAAAATAACAGAAAATCAAACTTACTATTGATGGATGGGGAAAAAATTCCCTGCTTGGAAAGAAAACATACTTGGAAAATTCTACTTCTAAATAGTTAGGCAAACAAAGTACATTTCAGAGAAAGACTTTTCAAGTTTTACTTTCTTTCACCATAAATCTGCAATACCAAGTACAGATATGTAAAATGTGTATCAATCCTTTCTTATTTTTTAAGAGGCTTGCCAGGAATTAGTGTTGGTATCACCATTACAATGGGCTACAGAAACAATTTCATCACATATTCAGGAAGATGCTAAACAAGGTTTTATATGATGTGACTAACAGTTGAAGTACTATGAAATAATCCATATTCCATCATTATATGGAGAATTTTTGTATAAAAATTCAAGTCCCTCTCAATTTCACATACAAATACTATCAGTTTAATGTAAGAGCTGTTATTCTCCTCCTGATAAACAGATACTCTGTGTTTTGTGGGAACAAAAAAATCTGCTTCAGAGTGGAAGAGTACTGCACTGTTTTTCACTAGTGCTTTTTTCTTCTTTAATCTGACCTCAAAAGACCTTGGTCTGTGACATCATGAAATAACCAACTTTTTGAAGTCTATAACTATTTAGAGAGGTAAATAATTTTCTGCTCAGTCTGAACTGTTGAATTAAAAATCTATCACAGTAGAGGAAATGTGATAGTGGTTCTTTTGTAGACTAGCATCCTAAATTTAATCATTTTTGTTTCCAGTTAAATTAAAGTGTGTTGTGTGGCAAGTTGTGTGGAGCAGAATAATTTTTGTAAAATTAAGAAAATATTTATCTGCTAGGAAAAATGTTAGTCTGCACAAAAGTCCTAAATTTTATGTAATATTTAACCATTTAAACACAAAAAAGCTAAAACAAACAAACAAAAAGCAGAACTCCAACTCTGTCAAAGGAGAATGAAATTTTGAAAAGGTTAAGATTTCAGTCATGTTTATAAAAATTAAATTCACTTTTGGATTACTTTTTAAATGTATTAAAAACTAATCTAAATCAGGAGACTTATTGTATATGCTAAGGCTTAGCAAGAGGACAATCTACAGCCCTGAGTATTTTTCTCTAATTTGTTCTCACTAAAGAAAATTGAAAGGATGTGGATATAAATAATGGATGATGAGGATCTAACTAACAGTGGCAAAAAGCAATTATATTTCATGCCATGTACAGGATCATTTTTACGATGTTTGAAATTTATTTTAAAGTCATTCGTTTATGTATTAGGGAATTTATAAAAATATTTAAAGTTAAAGGCTATAAGACTGGTATCCTCTTCCAAAAACCTAGTCCTTGTCTCCAAATATGAGTCAAATATTTAAATTGAACTATTAAGATAGGAGGCATCTATTTTCTAAAAGACAATAAATTACAATTAAGCTCATTTCCAATAAAGTGTATGGCAGAGACTCAGGCAGGGTTGCCTCCCTCTGTCTGTAGCTCTCTCAGACTGTGCCAGTAGGCTTTGCACCAATTCATAGCCAGACATATAATTGACACATTCAGCTTCAAGCTATAGAGATATGCTCTGCAACATCATTTTCATGTTATTTGAGTTGGATTAAACTGAAAAATACTACAGAATCTTATATTTTGAGGGCCAAAATGTTGAAACATAGAGCCCAGGAGGAACTTACAGACAGGTGCTGTGGTATGTGGTGTCTACTTTAGGACAGATTTCCCTAAGCTATGTGGATGGGTGCCAGTGGATGAATGCTGACTGCGTTAGAAGTGGTATTCCTTCCATTTAGAGGAATTTTTGGACCACAGAATGCTTTTAAGAAACACTCAAGACATTGAGCAGTTGAATTTGAAAAGATGCAGTCCCATTCTTTTCCAGAAATGAGGAACATCAGCACGGTGACAGTTTGAGTTTGGGTGATCCTGTGTGTTGTATACTATTACAGTTCAATAAATTGTATGGAAACCATGGAATGACAGGGACAATTCAATTATGTTTTTGTAAGATCCCAAACCACCTACATCCCCATATGACAAGTGGCATATGGAGTATTTTGTCATACAGAGTATCAAGCCTGGTTTGTTGTTTTGGAGTGTTGTTTAACAAAATTATTTTTCATATGAAACAGTCTGGGGTTACCCACCACTCTTATGTGACTTGCCCAGATCCCATTAGAAAATACAGGACAGGAGAATTAGAACAGCACATTTGCTTACAGTCCTGCTGGTTTGGGTCTTTAAGATTTGACTTCCATGCTAAAATTGCTGTCTTGAGGACAGCAGACTAACACCAAAAGCCTTGCATTTATTACTAATAGAGATTTTTAAATGTTAGTAATTTGTTTAATTTCTAATTCAAGAAGAATGCTAGTTCAAATCTACAGCCTGATTAATATAATGAATTATACTGAGCAATGTTGATTGGCTTATTGGATTAGATATGCATTAGATACACATTTAATTGAAAATCTCAGTCTATGCTAGAACACATTCAAAAGCTGCTGAGTATTTTGTTGATCTAGATTGCTTAGTGACTTTTCCTAAATATTTAAATAAAAACTTTAAATGTAGTTCCAACTTTTTATTTCTTTGTATTTGCTGCAATTTCATCTTCCCCAAAAGCTAACCGAGGGCATTGAGAAAGAGAGAAAAACAAATGTAAGGATGGGATAAGCTCTCACCTTCTGACTGGTTCTAGGCAGAGAGGGAAAGGTGTTAGTTCTCATTTTTATTTGCCTCCTAGCATCCAGTTATTCTGAAAGAGAATGGGTGAAGGACCTGAAGAAATAATATGATTTCTGTATAGAGAGGCCAAGTAGCTGGAGATTTTTCTAAGCCTCTAGCTTGTAATTTTTCTTTGAGATGTCAGCATTGCATCTTTATGTCCTGTTCTCTTTCCAGCTAAGTAAGATGGTATTAAAATTCACTCCTGCTAAAATCACAGGAGTGCTTTTGTATGTACTTCATTGGGCAAGACTATGCTGTTACAAATGACTATACCATAATTTCAGGACTTTAAAAGAATAAGGACCAACTAAAGAAAAAACCCTACAAAACACCAAAGAAAGAGTTATAGCTATTGCCAGATATAGAAAATTGTTGAGAGAGAAAAGGTTGGCATACTGGAGAAATGGTAATGCACTCTGATTTTCATAACATGAGCTGGCACACAAATTGCAAACAGACCATTGAAAGATTCCAACACCAGCAGAGGACGTTACATCCTTTATACATGGACTCTGGTCTGTTCATGTTGTGGTACCCCTGGGAAACAGGGTTGAGGCTTTCAGGGATAGGAAATTGCTAGAGTGTAGTCTCCTTGGATTATAACTATCAACTGCAGTGAGCCAAGGGATTTCTCAGCATGTATAAGCAAGATAATTCTGTGGTAAAGCTCCATGTTAAATTCTAGACCTCAAAGAAACCATTTATTTTGCAGGTCTCAGAAATTACCTTCAAAACTAACACCAGTCTTTTTATAGTTTTCTACTAGAGCTAGATGACTGTGTCATCCCATCTTTCTCTGTTTTTCTCATCTAAAATCAGGTTTTCTCATCTAAAATCAGTAGAGCACAAGCAATTTGAAGTCTCAGCTTAATTTCAAAGAAAGAAACAGTGAGGATATCATGAATATCAAAATGCCCTACCAAATTTCTGCAGTTTATTATTTTGGGTTTTTTCCTAGCAAGACCTGTTTTAAAGACATTTATTTCTGCAGTTACCTGAAGATGTGCAGCTCAAAAGGAGGATGGGTGGCTATCTCGTTAAATACAAATTCTATCTAGAGTATTCTCAGATTCTCCAAGTGAGCAGACTGAGAGTTTATTGGATTTTTGGTTTTGTTTAGCTCTGATTTTCAAGTAAAAATAGCTTTATCTAATAGCTATCTTTGGTAGTGCTTGCAACGCCATTAGATTTCAAGAAAAACATTCTGCCACTTGTGATTTTGACAGGTAACATTTAGCTCTAGCAGAACCCTTGTGGCCCTAACCCTGAATCTGTATGTTAAAGCTATAATGAGACCATGAAAGGCCAGAGGAAGTAAAGTTCCTGTTTCTTTTCTCAATTAACACCAGTTGTGTTATATATAACTGTTAAATTTAGTGGAATTGTTCCAAGCTTGCAACTGAGCAAACAGAAATACAATCAGAGTCCCAATAGTTGGGCTTTGCAGAAATATACTAGGTATATTTTATCTCTCCTCTATTAACTCTCCTGTGTTAGTTAGGAAATATATTTCCAGGGCTATGCCAATGTCATTGATGATACTGGTGCATAAACAAAGTAGATGTTTGGGCAGAAAACTTTAAAAGCTGGCAAAAGAAAATTTTGAGTCCTGTCCAGTCAAAAACCTCTGTGGTCTTAGAGGTTATGCAAGGCCCTGGCTACAGATGCTGGCTGTTCAACAAGTCAAAATATTCAGACACATGTTGGCCTCCCATGTAAGGTCAAATAAAAATGTCTCTGTGTGTGGTGGAGAAAGTTTAACGAATGTGAAGGAAAGCAATATCAGAAAACTTCTATTTGTATCTTAATGATCCAGACAAAATTAGAGACTCTTTGTACTGATCCCTGTAAGGCAGAGTATCTCCATGTACTGGATCACTTTACAGTTAAGATATAAAGTGTCATAACCAAAAACTTTTAAAAGCATTTATTCTCACAGCATTCTCATTAGGTATAGGAACACTAAAGAAGTCTCCAAAGTCCAAATATGTTGCATCTACCTTGAGGCATTTGTCTCAAGTGAAGACAGGTATCTTTATACCCAAAAAATAATCAGTGGTTCAGCCCATCTGAATATCCCTGAATATCTCAGTGGAAGTGTTTGGGTTTTTTCTCCATTGGCAACCTAATCTTCCATTAGTGCCTAAATTTAATGTGAGGAATCCAGACATTAGTGATTTTTCCATGACTTCACTATCTATAGGAGAGACAAGAGATGAACAGGAGTGACAGTCAAATCTCCTAGGTCTCAGGCTGTAATTACTGAAATGCTCTGCTATTCATCTTCCCTCTAGATACAATGAGTGGGGAAAGTCAAATAAGAATAGAATTGTTGTCACCATCCTAAAATGACCCATCTCCTATGTGTCACAAATATGTATTCTGCTGGTTTTCTTGTTTCTCAGAGTTCTTCCACACTAGAATTGGCATTTCTTATATTTTATTCAATGTTGGAAGCTTATTTGTTCTTTTTACTTCTTATTGATCAATTAAAGTTACATAGTCAGAGGCCACAGGATCTCTATGAGGGAGATTCTGGAATCTTTTTTCACATCCAGTAATTTCTGTCCAGAATGATATTCAGGTTTTGTCTGTTTTTTTGAAGCAGTAACACAAATGTGAAATATTCCCATCTCTCCCTGGGATGAGAGCTTGTTTTGATGTCTAAAATACAATTGTTTCATAAGGACTTATAAGACCATAAATGTATATATAATATATATAATATAAGAGCATATGTATAGCAAATAAATGCATTTTAATTGTATGAAACACAGAAAAAAAGTTTAATGTAAACTTATATTCTCTACAGCCCAAGCTCCCATGCTGGGAGCCACCTGGTCATAGGAAAATACCAATTGCAAAGAGAGCATTTATTCTTTCATTCCAAGCTGCTATGATCTCAGTTGTAGATACAAGCTAACATGATCTCCTTATATGTTTTCAGATTAATGGTATTTATTTCACTCTTTCTTAGCTTCTAAAATTAAACACTTTAAGTCTAAATAAGTCATTCTATGTTCTGTACTCACTGGTCAGGAGCAGATATTTGTGAGTAGTGATGCACTACTACTACTCACAATTGGCTTTTCTTTAAATCTGTGTTGGCAAATTATCTGCAGATGACTGTATCATTTTAGGTCTATATAGGATCTATATACATTTGCCACACAAGGCAAATGCAAATGCAATCCACCCCGGTACATCAGAATCTCGACCTCTAACATCTGTACAAGACAGAGGAGACATGGAAACAAAGCAGACACCACAGACCACTGTTATTTCTGTAATCAATTTAGTTAAATTGTCTTCTCAAGATACACTGACAACTTAAAGACTATCTCAAGTGTCTTGCTCAACTAAACTGGACAGGAACAATGGCACAGGACTTAGAGTATAATGTCAGATATATCTGGTACTTTGATATTTTAACTGTACTGAGGTGCTTTTTATTGGAAAAATATAGACAAAGCATTTAATCTCACAACTCAGGATGGAGAAGGCAGAAAATAAAGGAAGGTTTCCTGTCCTTTTACCAGATTTTTGAACACTGACTTGAACAAAATGTCTGTATTGACTCGTCATACATTTTTAATATGCATATTTCTTTGGAAAGAAAACATGCTGGGCAACTACTTGTTATGTAAGACATATACACATCACAACTGAGTATTTGTTTGTCCTAAAAGCTGGATCTGGATCAGCTGAGAACAGAAAGGTGTTAAAACAGTCAATAGATTTCTAATTAACATATTTATGGGATTACTGGAGCCCAGAAAACCTACAGGGAGTTTGAATAGTACAGATTTGACCAGATTCTAATAGTAGAGATTTTTCACTTTTGAAATAAAGTTTCCTCTTATGCATGATTGAAGTTACATTTTACAAGACCTTTTACAAGACATTTCTCTACTTCTCAAGCTTCCCAGTATCATAATATTTTAATTGGTTTGATATTTAGCGTTCTTTTGATGTTGTTCTTTATATTAGACAGGACAGGATTCTTAACTATGCTATACTGCCTATGATGGCTCAATAACTTCTAGCACTACTTTTTCTGAAACTTTATTTAGATAGAAATGCTATAAATGTTATAGTAAATAAATTACTATCAAGTTAAGCTTGATAGTAATTTATTTACTACTGTCTTTTTCATATTACTGTTATCAACTTCATGCAAATTATCAACATCATACAAAGTATCTTAAATATGAAAATTTGTAACCACTACTCTCAATTTATGGAAGACTGTAAACTTATATTCAGGCATACAACCAAAACAAGAGTCCTTAGTTTGTTATTCAGCTGAAGAAATACAGACAGTCTGGACAGTTGGGTCATAAGATGGGAACACACTTCTCTAGAAATCTAACCTGTGCAAAAATATGAGTTACTTCACACAAAACTCAAAAAAATCATCTCTTTTCCCCACAAACCAATTTTTTTACCAAAAGTGCAATATCATGTAATTTACAGTGAGCATGAAGAATGTTCAAAATTTCAGACCATTATTTCACCTCATCCCTGTTCTTTTTGTAATTCTATCTAGAAAACTAAATTGTCTTCATCAGCATTTCTGAAAACATATAAAATCAAAACACTTTCTTGCCTTTTTTTTTCAGAATCTTGTGAAATCAGTATTTTTTTTAAAGAAAGCCCTTTGTATTTTAAAAGTGGGAGAAGTTTCTTTTTAAAATACCATTTCAAGCTTGTTTATCATTTTTGTGCAGGGTTAACTCTCTGTTGGCCTATTTCATATCAGAAAAGCTGAGTTATTCAATAACCAGCAAGCAATATGCATGAAAACTGTCCCTTGAAATCATATTCATAGAGCACTGGTACCCAGAATTATCTCAGTTTCCCTTTATTGCCATTAGTAATGGGATTTCAATTCTGGTTGTACAGAAAGCTCATTATTCCCAAAACATCAAAAACTCCTTTAATGTAAACAGTCTATGGCCTTTGACACATATTGGTTTGAGAAATAAGACGGATGAGCTGCCCTGTGAGACCTCATTCCAATTCTTATTCCACAGCAGAGCAAAGATGTTGCTTCTCACTGAATCTGAGAATTTGAAATTGTGAGACTCCTCAGCCTCTTTTACCTTACTGCTAGGCTGAGCTGTCCTATTCCAATTTTTCAATATAATGTTAAATTCACAATGTGTGTCCTAAACTGAAATGTAAATTCCTTCATTGTTCTAGCCCCTAGAAGCTCTTTCTTCTCTTTTCCTATACAGTCCTCCTCCCTGATTTCAGCTAAAATAGTTTCTTTTGAATATTTACCTCACTCAACTTTTTTTTACCCCTTGGAAAAGGCCAACAACAACTAAGAATTTTTCTAGATTTTTTCTTCCCTCTGGCACTTTTTGTTGAAGTCCACTTTCCTGAGTCTATTTGGGAATTGCTACCCCCAGACTCCCTTAATGTAAACTGAAACAAGGAAGTGTTTTGAGTTGGGGCATCTAAATAATTTACTGACACATAGAAACATATCACCAGTTTTAACAAACAGAAAATGGACAGGAAATTGAAATATCAAATAGCATGTAATAGATTTTAACAATTAAAATTTCCTGAAACCATGTAGAAACTTCCACATAAAAAAAAGAATTAACTAAAAAAAGCAATCCCACAACTAAATAAACTGTTCTGACACTGATCATGAAATCACAACATTTATCTGAAATTTTGCCATTTGTTTGACTAATCTTTTAAATGATACGTGTAGTTTATTTAATATAAATATTAATGAATTATTGTATATTCAACAAGTAATTAAATGATAGGTCATATCTTGGGGAAATCCCTAATAAAAATCCCTAATAAAAATAACAAGAATGAATGCTGCAATGACACAAGATAATATACTTAAAGATTATAAAGATGAAGAATATGGGCTCTATTTTACATAGCCGGCATTTTGAAGAGGATGTTTTATTGATTAGCAAAATTAATAATTTAAATTTCCTCCATTGTGAATTTTTAAGCTGGGGCAACGCTGCACTAAAATATTTCAGGCAGAAAAATATTTTGAATTTTTTAGTAAAGAGACAAGGTTCTGTGTATTCCTATGTATGTTCATTATACAATAAATTTCAGTTCTACCTCTTCAAAACTACAGTTTACCTGAAATTTCTACACAGACTGTGCCTACTATAACATGAACTGTGCTCTTTTGCTTTGCTTCACATGAAAGCAGTTTTTAGGGAGGTCAGCTACTGAGTTTCAGAAAAATAGCACAAACCTTGAAGTCCTAAAAAGTATTTCTGGTGAAAAGAAGACATATCCCCACCTTCGCTTTTTGCAAAAGTAGTTTACCTGCTGTGCCTTTCTGCCATAACTCCATTTGCTCTCAGTATTTCCATCCAGAATTGTACAGACCCAGAACTGTACAGAGCCTCTAAGGAGAAAAAAAAAAATATCTTGAAAGGATACGAAATATGGTCTGTAGGAAAAGGGGCAGTAGGCGTTTGAATTAGAATGGAGATAAACTTAAAATAATTACTGAAAAATTATCAAGGATAAAATCCCCCCCAAAAATGGACATTCCTTTACATGATTAATAGTCCAACTGCAATTCATTGTGGTCATTAGCATACACTCACATAATGATTAGCCAAATTCATGGATGAAGAGTCTATTATGAATACTACTGGTGGCTAGGAAATCCCACAGACACAAATGATGAAGCCTGGGACAGTGCACCTGGGAAATAACGAGAAATTCCTGCTACATTTTTATACTTTTCCCTAAGGGTCTTTCAGATAATGTTGGTGATATAATGTGAACTGGATGGAGGCTGGTCATGTCCTAATGTGCCTGTTGAGACTCTCCTGTTCCAATCAGATTTGGCTGAACATGCTTTAGGCCAAAAGAGTGAAGTCATTCTCCCTCCACAATCCCACAAAATTATTAGAGATTTATTCAATGTAATACAAGTACTTCTGCCTCGCATCTTCTATGGCACATAGACATCATGTTCATCTTAGCTACTGTAAACAAGTTCTACCCAAAAGTTCTAGCCAAAGGACATGCATGACCTCTTATGACTCCATAAGTCCCACCTGGCTCATGGAGACCCTTTCCAAAGAGCAGGGATTTTCCTACTTTTCTGGAGTATTAATTGTATGTTATTTCTTTCATCTTAATTTATTGTTGGAGGAGCCAAAGAAATGATAGTTTGTGTTCCAGATACAGCTGTCAAGACCTTCATTACCGTGGACTTGTCCTTAAATTTCCTTTAATATCTAATAGTTCAAAAATGAAAAGTATAAATTTGCAAATGTATTGTGCTTGTGTAGCCAGGTTTTGGAAAAAGAGGGGCTGCAGAGCTGACAGAAGCTTCTTCCATGTCCAGCAGAGCCAATCCCTGGCAGCTCCAAGATGGACCTACTGCAGGCCAAGGCTGGTCTAACCAGAAATGAGGGTAATGTCTCTCTAATAAGACATTTAAGAAGAAAAATAAGTGATAATGCAAATATAATTGCAGTGAGAGAAGAGTGAGCAGAACAGCCCAGCAGACACCAAGGTCAGCGCAGGAGGGGCAGGAGGTGCTCCAGGCTCCAGAGCTGAGATTCCCTTGCAGCCCATGGTGCAGCCCAGGGAGAACCAAAGGGATGCAGAGATCCACCCACAGCCCCTGGAGGAGACCCACACTGGAGCAGGGGATGGCTGAGAGGAGGCTGTGACCCTGTGGGAGCCCCGTGCTGGAGCAGGGCCTAGAGGGACCTGCAGAGCTGTGGAGAGAGGAGCCCAGGCTGGAGCAGGGTCCTGGCAGGGACCTGCAGAACTGTGGAGAGAGGAGCCCAGGCGGGAGCAGGTCTGCTGGTGGGACCTGTGACCCTGCAGGGGATTGGAACGGCCCGTCCTCCAGTGACTCACACTGCAGCAGTTTGTGGGGGACTGTTTCCTGTGGGATGGACTCACGTTGGAGAATTCCACAGAGAACTATGTCCTGTGGAAGGGACCTGGATCAGGAGTCCTCCCACTGAGCAGCAGCAGAAACAACCTATGATAAACTGACCATAACCCACATTCCCCATATCCCTGCACCTCTGGGGGAGGAAGAGCTGGGAATGGGGGTGGGGTGGGGGGAAGGTGTTTTATAAGGTCTTATTTTACTTCTCATTTTTTTAGCAATAATTTATATTTCTAGTAATAAATTCAGTAATATCTCTAATTTGCCTCTATTTTGCCCATGACAGTATTTGGTGAGTGATCTCTCCTGGTCCTTATCTCAGCCCATGAACCCTTCATTACATTTTTTCTATCCTGTCCAGCTGCAGAAGGGAGTGGTGGGGTGACTTTGATGGGTGTCTGGCATCCAACAAGCATTAATTCACAAGGGCTCTACAACAGCTACATGTCCCATGTGATACTGTAAAAAGAAGACATTATTTCAGAACCTATTACCCTGAAGTGTCCTTCTATGTGTTTAATATTCCTAGCACATGAGTGTTGTTGTGATGTTATACTGGCAGTAAACTTAACCCAGCATGTCCCAAGCTGGCCAATAATTTTACACAACTCTCAGTGGTATTTCCTATGTTGGAAATAAATTGCAAAACTGGGAACATGATAAAGCTATGTAAAATAATGAGTGGGCTACTGAATGCAGGAGGGAAGTTTATGCTCTCCTTGTTTCAGAATACATGGAACACAGTGCATTCAGGGCAGATGGAAGAAGAAAAAGTAATAACATAGATGAAAAAACTTTTTCTAATAGTAACAACTAAGATGTGGAATTTTTACCATAGAAAGACTTCAGGGAGTGCAATTTCACAATGTCCAGTACATAATGGGACATGTATAAAAATATCAGAAATACAAGGAATTATTATTTTAATTGTAAGGAACATTTTAAAATGGCTACTAAAACATATGTTTCTATGTTCCAGTCAACTTATAGTTCAGAATGTGTTTGTGTAGAGCAGATAGTTATTCTGCTGTCTAATGGAGCATCCTTACGTTATGTTATAACTCTGGTTCAAGATAGCAATAAGATACAGACGGGACAGATTATTCTTACCATGCAATAAAACAAGATCTACCAGAGAATCATAGAATCATTTAAATTGTAGAAAAACTCTTAAGATTTCTGACTTATTTCTCCAAGGCTTGAAAACTTGATTATTTTGAGATCGCTGTGCCCAATGTGGTCTCTGACCATCATAAGACTCACTAGTCCATCTCTGTGTAAAGCAGCTCCAGCAAGACACTATCCCTGGTTGGTTCACTCACCAGGAGTGTTAGGAACTTATCTTCCATACTTTCCAGGATTTCCTACACTGTGTTGCATCGCTAGCAGATATCTTACAAGTTGAAATATCCCAAGAGAATAAGGGCCAATGATCATGAGACTACCCCCAGGTGCTCATAGCATATTTCATCTGCCTCTTCATGGTCTATAATAGACTCCTACTAGGATACCTGCCTTACTGGCCTTTCCCCTTACTCTTACCACAAATACACAACCCTATCGTCACCATCATCAAACTCAAGTCATAACACTGCCTAACCTACAGGGCTACCCCACACTTCTCCTGCCNTGGTGCAGCCCATGGAGAACCACAGGGATGCAGAGATCCACCCACAGCCCCTGGAGGAGACCCACACTGGAGCAGGGGATGGCTGAGAGGAGGCTGTGACCCTGTGGGAGCCCCGTGCTGGAGCAGGGCCTAGAGGGACCTGCAGAGCTGTGGAGAGAGGAGCCCAGGCTGGAGCAGGGTCCTGGCAGGGACCTGCAGAACTGTGGAGAGAGGAGCCCAGGCTAGAGCAGGGACTGGCAGAGACCTGCAGAACTGTGGAGAGAGGAGCCCAGGNCTGTGGAAGGGACCTGGATCAGGAGTCCTCCCACTGAGCAGCAGCAGAAACAACCTATGATAAACTGACCATAACCCACATTCCCCATATCCCTGCACCTCTGGGGGAGGAAGAGCTGGGAATGGGGGTGGGGTGGGGGGAAGGTGTTTTATAAGGTCTTATTTTACTTCTCATTTTTTTAGCAATAATTTATATTTCTAGTAATAAATTCAGTAATATCTCTAATTTGCCTCTATTTTGCCCATGACAGTATTTGNGCAGCAGCAGAAACAACCTATGATAAACTGACCATAACCCACATTCCCCATATCCCTGCACCTCTGGGGGAGGAAGAGCTGGGAATGGGGGTGGGGTGGGGGGAAGGTGTTTTATAAGGTCTTATTTTACTTCTCATTTTTTTAGCAATAATTTATATTTCTAGTAATAAATTCAGTAATATCTCTAATTTGCCTCTATTTTGCCCATGACAGTATTTGGTGAGTGATCTCTCCTGGTCCTTATCTCAGCCCATGAACCCTTCATTACATTTTTTCTATCCTGTCCAGCTGCAGAAGGGAGTGGTGGGGTGACTTTGATGGGTGTCTGGCATCCAACAAGCATTAATTCACAAGGGCTCTACAACAGCTACATGTCCCATGTGATACTGTAAAAAGAAGACATTATTTCAGAACCTATTACCCTGAAGTGTCCTTCTATGTGTTTAATATTCCTAGCACATGAGTGTTGTTGTGATGTTATACTGGCAGTAAACTTAACCCAGCATGTCCCAAGCTGGCCAATAATTTTACACAACTCTCAGTGGTATTTCCTATGTTGGAAATAAATTGCAAAACTGGGAACATGATAAAGCTATGTAAAATAATGAGTGGGCTACTGAATGCAGGAGGGAAGTTTATGCTCTCCTTGTTTCAGAATACATGGAACACAGTGCATTCAGGGCAGATGGAAGAAGAAAAAGTAATAACATAGATGAAAAAACTTTTTCTAATAGTAACAACTAAGATGTGGAATTTTTACCATAGAAAGACTTCAGGGAGTGCAATTTCACAATGTCCAGTACATAATGGGACATGTATAAAAATATCAGAAATACAAGGAATTATTATTTTAATTGTAAGGAACATTTTAAAATGGCTACTAAAACATATGTTTCTATGTTCCAGTCAACTTATAGTTCAGAATGTGTTTGTGTAGAGCAGATAGTTATTCTGCTGTCTAATGGAGCATCCTTACGTTATGTTATAACTCTGGTTCAAGATAGCAATAAGATACAGACGGGACAGATTATTCTTACCATGCAATAAAACAAGATCTACCAGAGAATCATAGAATCATTTAAATTGTAGAAAAACTCTTAAGATTTCTGACTTATTTCTCCAAGGCTTGAAAACTTGATTATTTTGAGATCGCTGTGCCCAATGTGGTCTCTGACCATCATAAGACTCACTAGTCCATCTCTGTGTAAAGCAGCTCCAGCAAGACACTATCCCTGGTTGGTTCACTCACCAGGAGTGTTAGGAACTTATCTTCCATACTTTCCAGGATTTCCTACACTGTGTTGCATCGCTAGCAGATATCTTACAAGTTGAAATATCCCAAGAGAATAAGGGCCAATGATCATGAGACTACCCCCAGGTGCTCATAGCATATTTCATCTGCCTCTTCATGGTCTATAATAGACTCCTACTAGGATACCTGCCTTACTGGCCTTTCCCCTTACTCTTACCACAAATACACAACCCTATCGTCACCATCATCAAACTCAAGTCATAACACTGCCTAACCTACAGGGCTACCCCACACTTCTCCTGCCTTGTCTACCCCTTCTAAAAAATTTATATCTATAAATTCAGGAGCAGCACTCCAATCACACAGGTTTCTCCATCATGTTTCTATGATTGCAAAATTGTCTTAGTTTTCCAGTTGTACAATGGCACCCTCCTGTTTGTTGTCTGTGCTGTGTGCATTGTAGCTACACTTCAGTTAGGTTGTTGATCCCACCATCTTATGAGGGGAAGAATTCTCAGGCACTTCCATGATTTCCGTTTCATCAATAGCCCTTGTGTCTTTGCTGACAATTAAATCTCCATCCCCTACCTTTACAGAGATGACAGATTGAAGGACCTGGCTAGTACACCATCCCTTGAAAGGTCACCTGCTGACCCCAGGCGAATCTTCGGTAAGCTTGATTTTTTTCCCTTTCCCCCTCCCAATCTAGTCTAAAGCTCTTTCTCCGAGATTTGCTGACTTCTATGCAAAGATTCTTTTGACCTTTTTGAGGCTGGTGTACCCTGTGTGTCGTTAGCAGAACTGATGCCTTTTAAACTGACCAATGATCAAAAAACCACCCAAATTCTATTGATGACACCAGGCTCAGAGACAGGTATTGATCTGCTGTCTCTTCCTGGTTTTCACTCATCATTTCCTGCAGCTGGAAGGACAGGGAACACTTGTGTTCCTGATTGCTTGGCTGGTCATCCCAAGGCCCTGAAATTTCTCTTCATTGCCCTTCTTGTGCAACCATCTCTGCTCACCTGAAAAATTCACAATGGATAAAAATCCATGACCTGTATCAGGGTAGGAAGCTTTCTCTTCATGTCTTTATGTGTCTCTCTGTCTCCCTCCCTGATACTCTCAGTCAGGTCCCTCCTCCCATAGCTCTGTCAGTGGGCAGAATTGTTCCTGTTCCCAGGAGTGCCTTGCACAGGTTGCTCTCTGCTTCTGGCTGCTGACAGCAGCTGGGCTCACCCTGCAGTGGGCGCTGGGCTGGCAGCATTCCCAACAGGGCTCTGCCCGAGGAACTGTGTCTGCTGTGGCGGGCACAGAGCTTAGAGGGGCATGGCCTTCTGCCTGGCAGATACCACTGCTCTGGCCTTCTGCCAGGCAGATTCCTGATCCACTCATGTCCCATCAACCACTCCGACTCCAGATGTGGGGCCTTGGCTCCTCTTGAGGTTCCCCTGTTCAGGAAACCCCTTGGGCACCACACTGGAGCTGGAGAGCTCTGCTGCTGTTTGTGCCAGCACCAGAGCTGCTCATCCCAGCATATGAGTGACAGAGAAAAACTGCCAAACTTGTTCCAGCATAGTTAATATGTGATGATGTATCCTCAGTTCAGACCTAAGTTAGTTTAGCTACTTCCAATTCTAGCCCCTGACTTCAGACCAACCTCTGTTTCTATTTTTATAAAAGCTAGCCAGTATATTAGTGGGGGAGGTTCAGTGAAATGTTTATATTCCCTGCTACCATCCTTCCTCCAACAGTATCTACAAGTGCTTGAGTGAGAAAATGAAGAACAAGCAGAGAAGCAAATCTCCAAAGGATTTGTTGAGATAAAATACTCCTTGATACAACATTTTAATTTTGACTTTGATTGTGAACCACAAGGCATCTCCACCTGTAAGAACATGTTTTCCTGGCCATGTGAGTAAAAGATAAGGAAATGCTATTCAGATGCTCTCAACAACCATGATCCTTGCCAGTAGCAAAAGACCAAAAATTAATCCCTGGCCAATCCTTCCATTAAGAACATCTTACTAACTGTCCTGGGTTGATGCTAAATTGTATCCCCATTCGTCTCTTTAGCTCAGAAATAAGTTTTGCACCTTTAAAACTTGATCTGAGAGTGATTTTTCCCCAATTTGCCTTAAACCAGGACACTACTGGTGGAACAGTAGGAGAAGAATAAGAAGTTTAAATACCTTATTTTATATTCCTGTCCAGAAATATCTCATATCAACCCATGTGCGACAACAGAATTTTTATTTCATCCTTAGTAGAAAGTTCAGAACAATGAACATCTCCTGCACACAAATATGTTTTTAGGCACTCGTGGTTAGAAGGTTTGGTTGTCTGTCCCAGTCATTTGCTGTAACTACATTAATATAATACATGCAGAATTATATACATATATATATATATATGTATGTGTATATATATGTGTATATATATATGTATGTGTGTCTATCTCTCTCTCTCTCTGTCTCTCTCTCTCTCTCTCTATATATATATATATAAGCTCTTCCACCTTACACTTGGTATTGCTAAGTAATTCCTGATAAGTAATTAAAACTGAAAAAATAAATTTTTGACTGGATATTGATTAAGTTTTCAGAAAAGGAAAATATAAGAATTTCATTTATCTGTGCACAGGTGTACTCAGATGTACAAGAAAATTGAAGTTTAAAGGCAATATTGGAAACTATTTGAGCAGGTGCTGCTGAGGCTAAACTAATTGACAAAATTACTTGGGAGTCTGTTTTTCATTTTATTATCCAGTTTCTATGACCAAAGTCCACCAGTACACATTAAAGGGGAAAGCAGAATTTGAAGACAATGTTTTTATCATTTTAACCATAACACACGACGAACTCTTTTTTCAACAAGGCCATTCAAACAAAGCACCATTGTTTAAAAAAAAAAAAATCAAGAAAAAAGATCTCCTTTATAAATATAACATGCAGTAAGCATCAGCTTGATCTGCATTGTCTGTAACTACATCAGCTTTAATGGAGTTACACAGCAACAGTGTCTTTTTTCAATTGTGTTCTAGTTCTTCCACTGCTAAATTTGTAGAGAAGATCTCATTTTCAGTAAGAACAGAAGGGACATCTTATATAATCTGTTATATTTATATAGAAGTACTATTTTACCTCTCAATATAAGTTTTGCACTAATTTGAGGAGAGTAATCTAGCATCATAAAATTAACAGAATACCTATAAATGCATATAACCATAGTGAATGATGTATTTAAGTGAAATCCTCTAAATCTATTTTAGGGCAGATGAAGAAATATAATCCAAAACATATGATACTGTCTCAGTGTTAACTGTATGCAAATAAAAACCATTTGGAATGGGTTTTAGGTATATTTTTATTTGGACAGTATAGTACATGCGTCATTACAGAAATGCAGATTTTCTGAATACAATCATCATTCTAATTCAAATCATATCATTCTAATTCTAATCATATTTGTGCACTACAAAAAAAGACCCAAACCTGCTTAAAGATCTGTTGCTACTTGTTTTTGGAAAAAGTGTGAATTATCTTTCCTTTCCTCATTGCAAGACTGACTACTCCAAAAAAGGGACTACTCCAAAGTGTAAAATGAAATCAGATTACAGCACACAAACCAGCAAGAACAGATCACTTAATACATAAAAAGCCTGGAATTTATTTATTTATTTATACTTACATATAATTTTATTCTGAAGAATCCTTCATCTGTCCTTGTTGTTAAATAGTATTAGAAGTCTTTTGGTGGTGGTCATTTTGTGGAACTACTAAGAGCTTGTTGGTAATGAGGATGTTTAAAATTGTTTATAAAAATACGAAAGGTTATTCCCTTTTTATGTCTTTGTTTCATTGAACTCTATAGGTGAGCTACCTTAGCTAAACATGATTCTTTACACATTAATAAAAAATTATTCATCTGAGTCTAGGCAGACCTTGAGCTTTTTCTGCTCATTGGGATATAAAAAAAGTGAAAACCTAGGGGTTAGGATAAATTGAAACTTGAAGAGTCAGTTCCAAAGCTAAAACTTGCTGAGATAAAGCAGACTATGCCTTTCTTATACCACTGCAACTTTCATAATCTTTCATCATTGCATCTCTTCTCAGAGTTATGGAAAGCAGCTAAACTGGTATCCAGCCAGGAAGGAGAGAGCCTTTGCTGGAAATCACCACATACTCCAAAGCTAATCTCTTGGAGGGAAAGAATAGTGTTGTTCTTCAGGGACTGTGTATTACGTTATTCAGCAAGATCTGTTTAATTTAACTTGTCTTTTATATATTATTCATTAGAAAAAATTCCCATGACATAGCAATAAGAAGGTCACTATGATAGCCTGGATGAAAAATAAAGGTAATTTTTTTGCTGGGTTATATAGCAAAAAGATGAATAATCAGTGTGACACAAAAGAAATAGCTATATAAGGATGAAGGACAATGAAGCAATTATTATTAACTAGTAGGGCCAGAAGTTATCACTAACCACCACTTAAGGATGGTTCTGGTATTCCAGTATACAGTCTTATGATACAGTCTAATGAGTTAATGGGAATTAAAAAGCAAAATATCTGCTAGACAATAATAAATATATGTCATATTCCTTTTAAAATTGATGTTTGCTCATGAGGTAAATGATTATGGAGATTTTTACAGAATGACAGAATGGATCAGGTTGGAAAGGACCGCAATGTGTCATCTGGTCCAACCTCCCTGCTCAAGGAGGGTAATCCCAGGGCACAGGGCTGAGGATTGTGTCCAGATGGTTCTTGACTATCTCCAGTGAGGGAGAATCTACAGCTTCTCTGGGCAATCTGTTCCAGTGCTCAGTCACCCACACAGTAAAGTTCTCCCCATGGTCAGTGGGAGCTTCCTGTGCATCACTTTCTGCCCATTGCCTCTTCTCCTATTGCTCAGCACCACTCAGAAGAGCCTGGTCCATCCTCTGACACTTCACATAAGCTATTTGTGTACATTGTCATCTTCTCTCTCACACGTCTCTCCTCAAGGCTGAAGGGCCCAACTCCCTCAGCCTTTCCTCGTAGCAGAGAAGTTCCAGCCCTTTAATCACCTTTGTATCCCTCTGCTAGACACGCTCCAAGAGCTTCACTGTACTCCACATCTCTCTTGTCCTGAGGAGCCCAGAACTCTAGAGCGCTTCAGATGTGGCCTCACCAGAGCTGAATAGCTCGGCTTCTTTCAGAGACAGCTTCATTCTCCTAATATTCATGTATAGTTCATAGTATAAATAATAATTTATTATTAATACTTTGCAAGTTTTGACATTTTAGAGGGAAAGAAGGCTGTTACTGATGTTAACAGCATGGACATAGGGATTAATTTCTGGTTATATCAGTAGAGTAGTAGATCTGTAGTCTCATCTTCAAAACATCACGTCTTACTATAGTACAGCATTTTTCTATTTGTACTTGTATTTGAGAGAGTATAGGTCAGTTAAATAAATCATTATTTTAAAAATGGAAATTCATCAAAGATTAAGAGATAAAGAAATATTTAGATCAAGAGAACAGGATATGCTTATTGTGCAGAAAAGTGTATTTGCCTTCCATTTAATTTCAAACATTTTTCCTACTTACTTCAGAAGAAATTGTTAGATATTTACCTTTTGCTCTTGTTTCTTTTAAAAAAGAGGAATAAATTTCCATATATTATAAAAAGTTGTCTTAATTTGATTTCATTTATTATCAAAATAAAACTTAGCTCTTCCACAAAATTAATTTTCCTGTTAATGAAATGACAATTTTAAGCTCAAACAGATTTCTTATCATTCATTACGATCCAATCAAAAAACCTTTGATTATGTGCAATTTTTGTCCTTCCTCCAGTTAAACAGAAATGCTTCCATAGTTTATAAAGTCTCTTTAGTAAAGTCTCTAGAGTACATAAGGATTCTTCCCACATATTATTTATTGGCAGGGAGGATGAATTTCAACTGAATCCCAGTATGGCTGTTTACCTTCAAATAAAAACAATCTGCTTAAAGAATATTCTCAAAAAAATGACATAAAAATGCATTTACACTTGCATCTCTTAAAAACACACATAAGAAATGCTGTTTTTTTTCTGTGAGGACAATTTTGGGGAAATTCAGCAAGTTTAAACATAGCAAAAAAATTTAAACACAAGCTCAGCCAATCTGTACAGGTTATTGAACAGGACTCAAAGAGTCTGTCCTTGAAATTGAAACAAATTGGAAACACTGCCTGATTAGGGACAGCAGCATCTAAATTCTTGTTTTCCTGTTCAGCATCATTTGGTGCAGTACCTGAATATACAGAGAAAACAAACAAAATAAAACTTCCTAGTCTCAGGATTCAAAAGGAATACACGTAATTGGAAATTAAATCAAAGGTCTATGGCCTAAAAAAAAATACAAACCTTCTTTTACAGCAAAATAGATTTTCTAAGAAAGTCTACATGAACCTGGAACAGGGGGGCAAGGAGACAGTAGAGTCCCTGATTTGTATTTCTGCTCGATTTACTTGAGCAGGATCAAACATGCTACTGGCAGACCAAACTGTGAACACTTTTAGTGCCCACCTAAATCCTGTTTGCAAGACTCAAGTGAAGCATAGGCCTTCACTGGCTGTCAAAACAAAGACAAATTTCATCATTTATGAGTAAACCCGGAAGAAATGCAGTAGAAGACATAAATAATTTTTCTAAGGTCTAGTTTTAAATGCAGAATTATTTGTACTGGAGCAGAGACTATTGAGGGAGACAAGAAGCTCAACTGAGCAAACATTTCTTAAAAATTAAAACTTTTTTTGCCTTTTGATTCTTCTGTGTAAATATTGGTCTCCTATTGTTTGTGCAGAATTTTGAAAACTGATTTGAGTGACTTACAAATAAAAAATATCTGTAATGTGGAAATGGAATGGGGTTTTTATTTTCTTGTAATTACCTTTTAGACTATCCAAAATAAGACTGAGTAGTAACAGCAGTATCAATACCAATTATGCTAGCATAGGATTCCAATCTTATAACTTTTCATAGGTGTCCCCAGATCTGTCTGTCATCTCATAGACTCAAGTGGCAATGCATCCCTTGCCCTAAGAAGTTTTAAAATGGCATAACAATTTTCCAGAAGTAATAAGTAACGTGAACAAACAGCAGACATTTCTATTTTGCATCCAAAAGCTTGCTTTAACATTTTGGCGTTAGCAGCCTTGTGTCTGGTGAGTAGCTGGTGAGCTCACACTGCCACTTGTATTTTGATCTTATTTTGTAGTTCTTTGTGTGAAAATGAAGGGCAAGAGTTGGTATAGATAGGATAGGAAATATAAATTTCTGTGTAATTTTCTGTATAACCATAACCATACATATGTAGTAAAGAAAAAAAAAAGGAAGCAAAAATCCCCCCAAAATTTCACGAAAATATTAAATTAGACTGTGGTTTTCTTCTCTTATCTTGACAGATGAAGACGATCAAAGTTCAGCACCATCCAGATCCATGCATTCTCCTCAGATTACCAAATGGGATTTGGTGACAATCCTGCAGATGGTGTCTCGTCATACAACAGAGGTTTAGGGTAAACCAAATCACAGTACTTGTCAACTCTTTTAGTAAAAGTTACAATGTTCTACAATTTTATGGAAATTAAATCATGATAGTTTTAGGTCATAACTTCATGAAGCTATTAGCTCAGTGGACTGTACCTGTCAAGGGCTGCTAAAGGGAGAGCAGAGCAGATCTAAGAGCTTATATTATCCCTGTGACAAGAAAGCTGTAATCTTTTGGTTTTCTGTTTAAGAGCCCAAGTTGATAAAATAAACAAACCTCTAGAGAATGAAAACTGAAACCAGAAAGTTAAACATGATAATAATTGCACATGGTTATCTATTGTACCAAAAAAGGGGTTTAATTCATAAACAAATCTGTAGTAGAAATATCTGCCTGTGTAAAACTATGTGACCTGCCTTGAATTCCTAAAGGACTATGGTTCTCTATTCAAAACAGAGAATAGAATTCAACCATTTTCATCTCTGTGCTCAAATCTCTGTAAGTTTGGTTAAGATGTAACAGATGATGAAAGCAAATTAATTGAATTTCTACATATCAGCTGTTCCATCAGTAAGGAGGAAATCACAAACATGAGAGATTAAATGAGCAGTGTGATTAAAATGCTATCCATGTTCTTGAAAAGATCCTGGTGAATTTAGGAATATTAGAAGTTTGAAGATTGTCTCTGCCCTCAGACTAAGGTGGCAAATCACAATATCTGTAAAAGCCAAATGAGCATCCTTTTCTGCACTGCTAGCAATTTTACAGCACTTTTCAATGAAAGTCCTCCAAGCATTTCAAACAAGACATCCTTATTAGCCATCATTAGCTTTATTTTACAGTTTGTGGAACAAACAGAGTGAGAAACTGGCAAAAATAATATAATTGAGAACAGGATCACTATGGAGTTCTTACAACTTCAAATTCAGCTATTCTTTATTACACTGTTCTTAGGCTGCCTTATAGCTGTCCTGAAAATGTAGACTGTCCAGAAAAGAAAGACATAAAAATTTATGTGCTTTAGGAGGATATCTACCACAGTTTCATTACATATGTGTGCATGGATAGGGAAATCCATATCAAAATTGCTGCAGTGATGAGAAATGGATTCAGTATTAGCTGATCTTTGCTCCCACTCCCACTCTGGTCCAGTCCCACACTGAGTGCAGTCAGCACTCTACAGACACAGCCAGCATACTGCATCTGCCTTTGGGATCCCAGGGTGAGAAGGAAATCAGTGAACAGCAGGGAGTTCAGAGAAGGACTAACCAAGATGGTCAGGGATAAAAGCACTTATCTCATGAGGAGAGGCTGAAGTAGCTGCGCTTGTGCAGCTCTCATATTGTAATGGGAAATAGTCTGGTTTTAATCAGGAAAATATTGCCATATATGCAGGCTTTGTAGAATGTGAAAATCTTGTTAACATCATAATATCATTTATAAAGAACAATATGCATTCCTTTACCTACTCTGCTCATAGTGTATAAATTACTATATCAGCAGTTATAGCTGCTAATGACTGGGGATGTATGAAAAGGAATTTAATGACGCTTAGAAAATCAGAACTAGGAGCCTGGAATAAATTTTCTGTTAACCTGAAAACAGAGATTTTCATTGTAGGGAAAAAAAAATCCATGAGTTTTTTTCCCATAGAAGTGTACTCTTTATAGTCAAAATAATAAAAGAACAATACCATACAGGAATTAAAGTGCGGAACTAATAAATAAATGTTTGTCCCATGTTCAACACTGTAAATATTTCAATGCTATTGAAATGACAAATTTTAAAGCAAAACAAAAAATCTACTCCTAGACACCTCATTATTACAAATGTATGCATAATAAATGTAACACACAGTAAGTAATTGACAGATTGTATTTAAAATTACATGTTTTATAGTAAAGTGTTTAGAAAAGGATCTATTGAAATCGGGTCTAGACCTTAATCTTGAAAATACCTAAGCACATGTATACCTGTACCTGTGAAAAATTGCTCAAAATGCTCAAGCCATTAAGCTTACAACAATGAACTAAAAAAAATGCTGAGACAAGCTTTTATATATAACAGGAATCAGAGGATAAAGCAATGATGTTTTTAGACTAAACAGACTTAGGTACATGCTCCATTAATTTTCACGGAATTCTACAGAAGTAAAATACCTGCGCAGGGCTTTAGTGTTGTGTCTGAAGTCTACACAATTAACAAGTAATATAAAGTTGATTTGTCACATAGTTCTGGAGGAAAGTATATTTTCTAAGAGGAAATGAGAACTTGAAATGATCCTTCAGCATGTAGGTGACTGTGAAAGTATCAGATATGTTAGACTAACTGTGCACAGTGCAACTGTTCTGAGTATATGTAGCATTGCTGAAGAGCTGGACTCCTGTGCCTGTGTGCAGACACTCCATATTGCACCTGTGCCATTTCGTTTTTCTGTATCTGCTCACATTTGCACCCCAGCCTGTGACTGATTCTCTCAAGATAGCTCTGCTTGTGAAACTGTCAATCTTGACTCCTGAGTAACTTAGTGACTTCATTTCTTTACAGACAATGGTTCCAGAGATATAAATAACACTGCAGTTTAGACCTTAACCATAATCCTCTTGGCATACAATGCTAATGTAAAGAAAAAAAAATTAAACATATATGCAGTTTTTTACAGTGTAGAGTATTGAATGCAAATATTTATTGGAATTGTTTGGATTCTATAGGCTCTTAAATCTTATGACTAGTCATATGCCTTAAAAATAATAAACCATTAGGTAGATAATGGAGACTAACACTTATACCATGTAATTATTACTTCACAGGGGATATAAGAACTACAGTGTCAGAAACTGTATTTGCATCACAAGCAAATGAAAAGATCCTTTAATTTGAGACTGAATCAGGGATCTACAGCAATTATTTGGGCACTCATGGGACTGGTTGTCCAGATTTTTCATATGTTGTGTTAAAAAAATCTTCTATTGGATGCTCTAGTCTCATTTAGCTGGAATCTAGGATTCTATTTGAACTCCTTATTGGACACAATTACAGAAAACAACCTAACTTCAGTTCCTCATAGAGATACGGAACAAGAAATTGGAAGAAAAACATAAAAAAAATAAAACCATCAAGAATAATTTATAATAAACAAGCAAGAATAATTTATTAAAACCAAACCAAAAAACAAGCTAAGATTATGAAGACTAGATGAGCCAGTCTTTTTCTTTTTTTAAGGGTTAGAAAGCTACTGGATGGAGAAAAATATTTGATAGATGCAGTTGGATAACTTGTGTTGGAAATCTCTTTGGATAAACTGTCCAGTTTACCTCAGAAAACTCCTTAGATGATTTAAATTTAATTGTGCACACATTCAAATCAATGAACAAAAATCATTCAAAAAATTGGTAGAATTTCAGAAAAACAAGTCCTTCTGAATATGGTTGTGTCCTTGGTGAAATAATAATCTCATAAAAGTTCTGCTAACCAACCTGACATGCATGCAGATATAAAGTGTATTTACTCACAGGAACAAGGCTGTACTTGTTCGGCTGCCTTTATGGCTGTTTGTTGAGGATTTTGAGACTTTTTTGGAAGAGTTGGAATAACAGAGTCTGTTTGTCAAAGTCTTCCCTGTTTTTCTGAATATCTTTTCTTCCCAAACTGTCTTTAGAGGCATGTGTGTATGTATTCTATTATGATAATCTAATAGGATCCTGCCCTCAAGTGACAAGTATTTCGGCATCAAGAATGATAAAAAAAGATGATACACAAAGGTAAATTTTCAAGACAATTTGGAATAGGCAGAATGTCACTTTTCCAGTTGAGCATGTACTCCCTGATATTTTGTGATATAAGATAGCTGCAAGTCAACCACACATAGTACGTTGTCTAAAATTTTGTTATAAAAATGTGATTTTTCAATGGTTTTGCATGTCATTCTCTGACATACCACACAGTGAAGTGAATTCTTTGCAAAAAATACTTTGTAAAACATTGGCACTTGGAGTCAGTGGATTGCAAATTATCTGCAAAAGCAGAATTATCCTGTTACATACCTGAAACAAGTACATAACCAAAAGGATTTCAAACCCTATTGGGCATTCAGAAATGTATGACTGATTTTATTCCCATATACAAAACATGAATTCATTATAGCTTGAATCTTGTGTTTTGCATGAAGAGAATCATGGAATCATTAAATTGAAAAATACCTCCAAGATCATCAAATCCAAATCCAAGATCATCAAATCTTTGACTGAACCATTCTGCCAGCTAAACCATTGCACAAAGTTCCATGTCCAGTTGTTTCTTTAACACTTCCAGGGAGGGTGACTCCATCACCTCCCTGTGCAGCCTGTTCCAGTGCTTAACCACTCCTTCAGTGAAAAAATTCTTTCGATATCTGACATGAACCTACTCTGATGCAGCTTGAGGCCATTTTCTCTCATCCTGTTGCAGGTTACCTGGGAGAAGAGGCCAACCTTCACCTGAAAGAGGCTGCAGCCTCTTTCAGGCAGTTGTAGAGAATGTTCAGGTGTTTTCTGAGTCTCTTTTTCTCCTGGCTAAACAACTCCAGCTCCCTCAGCAGCTCCTCATACGACTTACTCTCCAGACTCTTCACCAGCTCTGTTGTCCTTCTCTAAATTTGTTCCAGCCCTTCAATGTCTTTCTCGTAGTGAGAGACGAAAAAGCTGGACACAGAACTCAAGTTGTGGCCTCACCAGTGGCCTGTACAGGGGGACAATCCCTGCCCTGGTCCTGCTGATTCAGGCCAGGATGTAATTAGCCTTTTTGGCGACCTGGGCACACACTGGCTCATGTTCAGCTGCTGTCAACAAACACACTGGGCAACTTTCCAGCCACTCTTCCTCCAGTCTGTGGCACTGCATGGAGTTGTTGTGACCCAGCTACAACTTTTAAATGTGATACTGTTGGAGCATGGCTCATTGTGCTGTGTTTGTCTAGGTGAAAGTTAATTTTCTTCATCGGAGCTAGTATGGGGTTATGCTTTGGGAAAGCATTCTTGATAATTCAGGAATGATTATGTGTTTACTGAGGAGTACTCACACAGAGCCAAGGCCTTTTCTGCTTCCCATCCCCCCCAGTGAGAAGGCTGGGGGTGCACAAGATGCTGGGAGGAGATACAGCCAGGACAGCTGCTCCCAACTGACCCAAGAGATCCCCAGACCCCATGGTGTCATACTCAGCATATAAAGCTGTGACAGGAAGGTAGGGGAAAATTTGGAATGATGGTATTTGTCTTCTCAAGTCACTTTGACATATTATGGGGCTCTACTTTCCTGGGGGTGGCTGAAATCCTGCCTGCCAACAGGAATCGGTGAATTAATTCTTCAGTTGCCTTTGTTTGCCTGCGCAGCTTTGCTTTACCTATTAAACTGTATTTATTTCAACTTTTATTGTCTCCTCCATCCCACTGGGGAAAGTGAGCTAGAGACTGTGTTGGGCTTAGCTGCTGTCTGGAGTTAGATAACAACATTGTCCCAAAATTCTGTCAAAACGTAGTAAGTATGTCAGATTCAGCTTCCTTTCATAAATATATCATAGTCTGTTTTGATAAGGGATTTAGTTTAATTATTGTTTTTAATCTTACACCGGACCTGACATATGGCATATCATTAAGTTCTTTTCACTTATTCTGTTAAAAATAACTGTCCACAAATGAGGCATGTAATTTCTGGGACAAAAAATAAACTCAGAAATCTTTGTGTCACCTTACAATGTAAGTCAATCTATGCAGAACACCTGAATTTTAGTTTCATAGGATAACTGCCACAACAACTGTAACAACTTGTTAGCAAATAAACTTTTAATTTATACCTCAGAATTTTTCTCCCTGCCTCAGATATCAATGATTTATCAAAATCAAATAATAAATTCACACTCCATTACAAAAATGCAGGTAAATACCAAAAAATCTGAAATCAAATAAAAAAGAAAAGGAAATGTAAGTTGTTTTCTTACTTAGACAGTACCTTATAATCATTCAGCGAGATTTTCGAAAGGTAGAAATCCATGTAGAAATTCAAGATACATACAGCAGCTGGGATTATTTGAAATGGAGACATATGACTGTACTTTTTCAACCTCCCTGTAGCACATTCATTCAGAATTTTGGGTAAGGCATTTAGAGGGTAATGAGTCAAAGAATCATGGAATGGTTTGAATTGGAAGGGACCTTAAAGATATCTAATTTCATCTCCACTGTCATGTGCAGGGACTTTTCACTAGACCAAATTGCTCAGAGTTCCAACCTGGCCTTGAACACTTCCAGGGATGAGACATCCACAACTGCCCCAGGCAATGAAAGTCACCACAAAAACCCCAACATCCTCTTCAAGAACAATATATAAAGCACAGTTAGCACCTGGTACATCATGGAGAGTTAGAGTAAAATAATGGTATCTTGAACTTCCATAGCACATTTCATCTGGGCAACCAGAAGTACTTCACAGGCACATGCTTTAAGCCCTGCAAAGGTGCTCTGCCTATGGGCTCTCTAAAAGTTGTATTTTTCTTTTGCTGAGTTCCCCTTTATATTGTTCTTGGTCACCCTTTTTGACCATGGAAGCCAGGAAGATTTTGATTCCTGAAGGACAAAACAATCCAGGAGAACAATATCTTCCATCCAGGGAAACAATATCTTATCCTACACTTTTCTGCATGATATTCTCAGCCTGAAAAAGAACTTGAGTTGTCCAGTAGTCATTTTCTTAGGTTCTTCCATCTCCTTCCACTCTTACTACTGCTTTAATGCGAAGCATCAATCTCCAGCTTTTTCTAATAGTTGTACAACAGAGAACCAGGTGATTCACATGTCAGGGGTTTCTCTTTTGTAGTGGTCAGATATCATGTTTAAAGGGCTATTTAAGCTCACATGTATGTATGTGCTGGCAAGCCAAATTACAGTAGCAGCAGAGAATCTTATTGTACATCAATTTTTCAACACTCTTTTGAAAAGAATATTTTAATTGAATGATTTTACTATTACTTGAGAACAAAAGATGTTTCATTTTCCTGAGGAAGAATATTATCAAACAAAGTCTTCTTTATACTAAATATAACTCTTCAGACATCTAGAAATCTCTTTCTTGTGTCTCTACTATAATGAAGGCTCCAAGTCCTCTGTTGATAATGTTAAAGCATTGAGGAGATCAACAAATTTGGGAAGAATGTGTTATAATTTGGCACAGAGAAAATTATATATCTTGGAGTCTTCAACCCAGACAACTGGCAAGTTTTGCCATAGGGTGCATATCCTCTTTGCTTCTTCTGCAGTACAACTATATAATTCCTTGCCTCAAAAAAAATGTACCTGAGGCTATTTAGCTTCCTTTTTTTTAAAAAAAATACCTTCGTTAGTGTTGACAGATATTCGGCATAACTTCTGCTTGTGCTGAGAATGTTGTCATTTCTTCCTAAAGCATGAGGATGTCTTTCAATAATAGTTGGGGCTCTCTGAAAATTTTCCAGAACAATATGACAGTATCCCATATATCAATATACTGTGATGAAGAATTCCTACAGTCCCACTCCAGATACAGTAGCTCCTACACCTTTATCTTACTACAGTTTTTACACCCATCTCACAGCTGATAAACCTGCTAAGCAGAATGGGGAAAACAAATCTAGAAAACTGAGACACGGTAACTTTGAGCCTTCTCGGTGGCAAACATGTCCAGGAAACCACAGGCACGGGGAAAATGCATTCAGAAAACTTCAGTGATAATCCAGATTAATTCCTTTAATTCATCAATCTCAGTTGCATTTCTATTTTAGAGGGTCAAACACAGAGTTTTTGATCTTACCTCTGAAATCTGTTCAGTTGGTTAGAGCCTGATGCTTATTACACCAAGCCTGTGGGATCAATCCTCATATGGGCCATTTACTAAAGTGTTGATCCCAATGATCCTTTCCAACTCAGAATATTCTCTGATGCTGTGACTAGCATTATTGTGTTCTATTCAATAGTGAATTTATACTACTAATAGTTGGCCAAGCTTTGTGATCTTCTTGTCCCACTTTCTTCCAGACTGTGATATTACCTTATTTTCCTTTGCATTCCTTCTTCTAAAATTAAGGAGCTCTGGTTTTTTCTTCTTTTTTTCATGAACATTTTTGATTCATATTCCTGCATTTTATAGAATTGTAGTATGGTTTTGGCCAGAAGACCCCTGAAACATCATCTAGTCCAAACCTCCTGTCATGGGCAGAGACACCTACTACATCAGATTGCTCAAAGACCCACCCAATCTAATTTTGAATACTTACAGTGATGAGGCATTCATAACTTCCCTGGGCACCCTGTAATGTCTCACCACTCTCCACATGAAAAATTTCATCCTTTCAATGTAACAAAAAGTATCTCTTCTTCTTAGAATCCCCCTGTATATACTGAAAGGATACGAGTCATGTTTACTCCAGGCTGAACAATCCAAGCTCCCTCAGCTGTTCTTTACAATGTTGGTGCTCCAGCCCTATGATCATCTCGGCCCTCCTTTGGACTCTGAGAGGTCATGTCCTTGTGCTTGGGACCCCAGAGTTGGATGCAGCCCTCCAGGTGGGTCTCATGAGGGATGATAATGGGGAAAAATCCCCTCCACCTGCACTGCTGTGCATACAGCCCAGAATAAATTTGACTTGGTGGACTGCAAGCAGACATTATCATGTCCAACTTTTCATCCACCAACGCCCCAAAGTTCTTCTCAGCAGGGTTGCTCTATGTCCATTCTTTACCCAGCCGGTATTTGTGCTCCAGGTCATTTGCAATCCTTTGGGATTCCTGATGTGTGTGTAGGGAGGTGGTGGCTGCTGTCGCTCCTGCCCACCACACACGCCTCCTCACCTCCTCTTGGGCCAGATGCTGGCTCTGGGCATGTCTTGGCACTCCCTCGGGATTTCCTTACCTCAGGAACCTCCTTTCTTGAATACCACAACCCCTCACTCCACTGTAGGATCCATCAGAATTGACAAAGCTTGAAAGAGTATTTTCCCTAACAAGATTTTTCCTCATGAAGCACAAATTCCTGTTTCAAAAGACAGACAACATTAGATATATTTAAATATATTCTTCCTGTGTAAACTGCAATTTAATGTTTTTTGAATGATGAATAAAACTACCATGGCATCTATATTTTGCAGTTTTGTTTTCAATAAATATGAGTTTCAGGAAAAGAAAAATCTTTTTGTTATGACCTGACAAAAAATCTTCGTAAAGAAATGACTACATACATGAAAATTTTCACACTGCTTAAAAAATTTTCAAATCATCAAGATTATCCGATCGTCTTTAATATTTAAGAACCCTATGAAAAGTGAATCTAACTGAAACAATGTTAGATGAAAGAATAAACTTTTGATGACAACGGGAAAAAAAAGAATCAGAATGGAAATTTATCAACCATGGTAAAAGACATGAAAATTTTGAAATCCTTTAGTGGCTCCCAGATAAACTGCAGCAAACCTAAATTCAGCTGAAAGTTTTTTAATTCACGTACTACTGTAGGATGATACATATGTAAGAAGGTGCAGGTTTGTAAGTTCCTGTGTTTACAAAGGTGCATCTCAATCAAGATTGAACAGCCAACACACAAGACTGAGTGATACAAAAACAGAATAGAAACCAAAACTGCACTTTGTCACACCTTGTGTACAGCTACAGTTTAGTTATTTAGAGATGGCAACACTTATGAAGAAACTGAAGAAGCATTTATTACAAAGAGCAACAACCTGCAATATGACTGTTTTTTCACTTTATCTGGAATTAAAGTTCAGAGATAAGTAGATATGGTATGACCTTCCATGATGTTTAGCTGTGGAAGAAGAAAAATAACTTTTTAAGTTGGCTTGTTGGCTTCTGTATTAAATCAAGATGTTCATTGGATTTTTTCCTAAGTATTATCACTCAGAAATAGACCACAGATGTTTTCTCAAGGAGATGGAGAAGTAGAACTATTGCTTTTTATACTTCATACTGAACTTAAAAAGCACAACAATGTAATGAAAAACAGCAATCTGGTCAAAAGTTTTGTTTAATATTTCGGACTTTTTGTAAAATTATATATTTTGAAAACCGTAAATAATGAGTTTGATTTTATTTTACCACTTCTGTTTTCATTTTGCTCAATGTGAAGAATATCAGTAAAAGGATTATGCAGCTATTTAAATGTCCACAAGTTGAGGTTGTCCTGCTGCCATCACAAATCTGAAGGCATTACCTAAGCTGACAAATGTTTGTACATGTCAGTGAAGATGTTTCCACACATGAGGCCTTTCTACCATAGCAAGTTCAGTATGGTGCATATACATATGTGTGTGTCTGTGTGTCTGTGCCAAAGTGAAAAGCAAAGCTTTGCGTAGCCTTTCACTGCAAGCCCAATGCAGGAAGTTGTTCTGCTGCACTGATTCTCATCTTTTTAAGAAGTGATCAGAGATCAGCACTCAAAATTTACTTCTTTTTGTTTTTTAAATTTTGATTATAATAAAAGGTTACAGTGCAAAGGTAAAATGTTCTGTCCCCACACCTACCAATAGGTAGAGAACTTTACCTTGTGATGGGAATTTCTAGGCCTTAATAAAGGAGACAACTGGAGTAAGGTGCTTCTTAATCACAGGACAGAGTAACAGTCAAACAGGACCAAATACCACTACATGCTGCCTGCAGAGAGGAGGCTTTTCAGGGAACTCACAGGGTCATGAAATACTTCAAAGAAACAGTTGCACAGTGGGTGAAAATATAAAACCTCTGCATGATGAGTGAGTGCCTAATGATCATACCTGTGACTTTGCTTTTCCCCACTAGGAAACCACTTTACTCCTCAAAATCAACAGAGTTATTGACTTGGTTGAAGTAAAAGCAGATTAGATGGAGTTTAGTCTGATAAATAACCCAAAAAAGGAAGCTGAGACCATGGAATTTGCTGAAATAGTAACTGTAACCATTATAGCATGATTTTGTGTTGGCATTTGGAAACAATACAGTGAATTAAAATCCTGATCTCATGCAAGAAATAATTAAAAGAGTGGATTAAATGGTACTTCCACTGAAGCCAGCACATATAGTTTTATCCCAAGTGAACAGCTTTTTTATTATTTTCCGAAAAAATAGGTGGAAATACTTATTCTTTGAAGTCTATATTCATTACAACTGTCTTAAAACATGAAAATAGCTATATATGGTACTGAAAATGCAGTGCAAAGCTACCTATCTTTGTTGACATTTTATTTTGCACTGAGATTTCTATCTGAAGATTGAAATTCACTGAAATATTTCAAGTGAAACAGTAAACAAGAATATGAAGTATAAGGAAACTGCCACCAAAAGTCAAAACTACAAGCCCACATGACCAGCTTTGTCTGATCCCACTAGACCTTTTAAAGTTAAAGCATAAAAAGGTAAAAAAAACCAAAAAACACAAAAAAGGATTGCATATCTGTTGTATTTAAAATTTGATAATGACACACGAATATAATGAATAGTAGAATTCAGCATTACATTGTATTGCAGCACTATTGATACTGATTCTTCTCCAGGTGGATGATATTGTTCTGCACAACATTGCTATTGACAGGATGTACATCACAGAATCACAGTAGGAGAGAGGTTGGGAGGTTTCTGTGGAGGAGATCTAGGCCAAACTCCCCTGATCAAGGCAGCATCCTTTACAGCACACAACTCAGGATCAAGTCCAGTCAGACATCATACATCTCCCAGCATGGAGACACCACAGCCCCTTTGGGCTGCCTGTGACAGTGTTGGAAAACCTTCTGGGTAAAAAAAAAATATTTTTTTGCATTTTAATGGAATTTCCCATATTGTTTTTTGCTTGTTACATCTTATCCTTCCACTGATCATCACTGAGATCAGCCTGGATCCTTATGAATCTTTCACAATTCACTAGACCTATATTCCCCATAGTCATCTTTTCTCCGGACTGAAGAATTCAAGCTCCCTCAGTATCCCTTTGTTCCCCAGGTGCTCTGGCCCATTAATTATCTTTGTGGCAATTTGTTGGACTCACTCCTGTACCTCCATGTCTCTCCTGCACTAGGGAGCCCAGAACTGGATACAGCACTCCAGGCGTGTCACAGCAGAGCTGAGTAAAGGGGAATGATCACCTCCCTCCCTCCCATGTTACTAGACTTCTTTGCTGCCACACTTTGCTGGCTTAGGGACAACTTGATGTCCACCAAGTTGCTCTCCATGATTTTGCCCCACTGTTTTCATCAATATATTGAGTTACTCCTACCCAGGTGCATTTCTTTCTGTTCTGCTTTATTTTTAGCCCATTTCTTCTACCTGTTGAGGTCACTTTAAATGGCAGCAAGACAAATATATTTTAGCATATACTTGAAAGTATTTTTGTTAGGGTGTAAAAACCCCCAAACAAATATAATATGATAAATGATAGAATTGCTCTCATTGTACAAAGAATTTGAAGTCTAAGTGGAGAAAACCTAGTGAAGGTAGATAAAGGCTGTCCTCAATTTGGAGAGAAGAGCAACTGAAGCACAGAAGTTAAATTGTCACCCTATCTTTAAAAAGGGGATCTGTGGCAATGAATCTACATAATATTCCCTAGTCTGCTCAAATAATCAGATCATTTTTCTGCCTCAGTACCTCAAAATAAATGGAACATGTGAATTGTGCTGTACAGTGTGCAATACCAGAAAATTTAGTGAAGTTGACCTTGATCACACAGAAATTGGGAAAAATTATCAAAGACACAAAATAGTATTAGTTTTCTAATACTATGCAAAAACAGCATATTAATTCAGCATAGCAGTCCTACAACTGCTTTCAATATTTGAAAATCCAGAGTTCAAAAGCTAAAGATTGAAAGCTCTTTTTCATGCAGCAATCAGTACTCTCTGTGAGCAATTACACAAAGGGCTCTTAAGGTGAAAAAGAAAAAATATGATCACAAAAGCTTCAGTTTCATCTCTGATACCAAGTTAATATGTTAACCAATTCCTGAGTTCATTATTGTTTTAAAAAAATCATGGCAAAATTTTTTAGGTGTTGTCAGGCCTTTTAACTGCCCTTGGAAAGAACTCTGATACTGTATGTATCAAAATTATGATACATATTACTTCTCTCTCTGTACTATAATACTTATGTAGCATTGGGAAATATTCATCTCATCTGCACTGTGTATATAAAACATGTATATCTAATATTATTTAAGTAATGGCAAAACTTTCCATATGCTACTTATATGAACTTACAGAAAAAAAAATATATTAAAAAAATTTATTCGCTATTTCGAATATTTCAGCTGTTACAAGAGAATGAGGCTCTTTGTATCTTAAAAGCTAAATCTACTATATCACAAATATTTTTTTTTATCTTGTATCTAAACTTTTCAGAAGCATATTTCTTATCGACTGAACACATGCATAAACAGCACAGGCTTTTATATTTTATTATGCGTACACATACTTCATCAGTATGCTGAAATCAAATTACCAATATATATTTATAACAATATGCACACACACCAGGGAATTTCTTTTTGGATGAGTGAAATAATAAATCCCTCTCATAGAAGAATGCAATGTGGAGTTTAAATATATATTAACAAATTTAAAGAAATTTTAGATTCTACTGAGCTGCACATAGGGTTTGTGAGAATGATAAGTTTCTTGCTTTCTGTAAAATTTTACACCAAAAAAAACTGCAGCTGACATCCTTATCAGAAACAAGCTGTGCTCAGCTCTTGCCAATTAAAACCTGTAAGACAAGTTAGCCCTCTTATGACTCGTTTTAGTTTGGTATTACCTGGTGGGATGTTTCTATTCCTTTCCAACAGAAAGCAAAACAACACCTGAGAGAAGTTTGAAAGACATAAACTTTGCAGCTGCAGGATTCCTGCTGTTCATCATCTCCTGCCCTTGGGCAGAGGCACCTTCTCCAGCCCTCAGGAGCAGAGACTGACAGGCACAGCAAAGCCAAGGACCCTGCAGGGCACAGCTCAGTGTGACCATGGCATTGCAGTTCAGGAGCTGAGGACTCAGCCCAGTCACATCACACGCCTGGAGGCATAAAACATGGCTGCATTTCAGTAGAATTAACAAACTATGAGACTAAAGAAAAAAAGCCAAGCAAATGCAGGGTGAAATGAGAAGTATTTTTGCACATTCCTTCACCTGAAGCCAATCTACTGTGCTGAGCCTTCTGCTGTTACAAAGGTATTCCCTGATACCAGGCCTGCACACAGGGGTGAGATAGGATACAGCAGAGTGAAAGAGGCAGATAATTCACCTGTCTGGTCTCATCAAATAGCATAATTAATCTACCTTAGCAACTGGCTCTAATGAAGATAAGGTATCTAAAAGTATTCTTCTGAAGCAAACAGGGACACAGGAAATGAAACCAATTTTAATCTGAATTTGAGCCTACTGCAGTGAAAACATATTTATCTCTCAGCAGAAGCCAGAAGAACTTTTGAAAGGTGTCAGTAGCCAAAGGAAAAGCAGGATACCCAGAATCTTGTAGAGCCTGGATAAATAAAAATGTTTTGCAGTAGATAGTGAATCTTATATTAAGCAGGAGGAAAAAAATAAATTATTCTGTGCTGAAATATGTCTCTGTCTTATTAGAATCTTTGTCTCCCCAAATAAAGTTCTCCAGTAGGCAGAATCCTCAATTCTAATCTGACTGAGTCAATGACTCAGTCTGTGACCTTGGGCTAATCAGTTGACCTTCATCTGAAGCAGTCAAGCCAGCTAGAAAATTGTGTAAAAATATCACATCACTGTAAACCAGATTCTGTACCTAAAATGAGGTTTTCTTTAGAAAAAAATATACACTGCAGGGAAGAAAATAAATTATTATTTATTCTGAACTCTGGGTTAGAAGGGCAAACCAATAATTTCCAGTGTTCACTCTAAAATGATACGATTCTTGCCTCATAAATACCATGGCACTGTGTAAGATATATATAAATAAATTGTCTCCAGTTACTTTTTAAGCAAAGTTTATTCACATGCATGAAGTTTTAAAGAATTCTGTCAGTTCAATTTTTCAACATTTAAAAAATCAGTATTCTCAATGTCTGCAACAACCTTGCTGCAGAAGAAAAAAAAAAGTAGAAGCTTATTAAAATTTATGTAATTCACAGCAAGGTTCCAAACACTTTCCCATTTCAAACCAGTGAGGTTTAAATGAGAATATATGATTCAAACAAAATGTCACTGAAACCAGAAAAAAATTTAACTCAAAAAAAATTCCTTTAATGTGTTCATTAAAGAGTTGGAAATAGTATGTAATATATGCAAGATTATCTACTCTTCACTTGTTACTAATTATTGAATGAAAAAAAGCCAGAGTTTTAACATCTTTTTCTCCAAATATTCTGTGAAAGATTAATATTTCAATCTGTGAATGAAAAAACGAATGTAAACTGATTTTGCTGTAAATTGCCTGAGATTACAATAGTTAAGTAGAAGAGTATAAACATAGTCATAGAAATCAGATAATATTTCAAATATCCATAGCAGATTGAAAAAATGGCCAGTAGTTCTTGATCTTTCATTTTCTTCCTTCATCTTCTATATTCTTTCTTTCATCTTGCAGTTAAAAAAAAAAGTTGGAAAGGAAAAGTTTTAAATAAATAAACAAAAGACTATTATTTTGAAAATTCAAACATGAAGTATTTGATACCCATAAAACAATAAGACTCATTTTTATATTGTGGCACTGAAATTGAACACTTAAATTTGTGACATTTTAATTTCTGAAAGTATGGTATTTAAATATATTTCCATTTTCTTATGCTACTGTGGGTGAAGGCATGTGGCTAGATTATATTTCTTTCTAACAAGAGCAATTAAGCCACTAAGATCTATAATAAAAATATAGTTTTGTCCTCATGGCAGGGGAGTGTGGTGAGGTAGAGTGAGAACAAAAAAGAAAAATTGCTGCTGAAAAAGGGTGAGTGTTTTCAATTTGTCTTGGATATACAGAATAGTTGAAAACAAAATATTAGAACTTCAAAGTTTTAGAAGACAAGTCACCATGAACAATATCCTCAGGAGAAATATTTGATAAAACTTCTTATGCCACTAACAGAAATTGTGACTCAGAAATTGTAGGTAAGTGTAGAAATTCTATCTAAGGTAGTCTAAGGCAAATGCTAAAACATCTCTGGTTAAAACATCTGGAAATTTGTATGGAATTGATGAAAGATGGTAAAGAAAGTCAAGTGTTATTTAAAGTGATCTTTGGTGGGATGTAAATAATATCATTCACCCACTGAATTTGTTCCAAGATAGGTCGAGAAGAGGAATGGTTTGGTGAAACTTTTTGAGCAAACAGCCTCATACTCCTGGCTAACTGACACTGGAGTTATTTACACTTCTAGGAGTTCACTTATGCTCCTGTTCAAGTACAAGGTTCTGCTTTCCCTGAAATTAATGTGAATGACTATGACATGAGAAGAACCTTATCCATGAGCAGAAGAGGAATGTCCTCAGATCTCTTCAGGCAAGTTTGTTTTTTTTTTGTAGGACAGGACTGGAAGTGTGAATTGGTCTCTCAAATAGTTTGGTTTAAAGTTTTAATATTAATTTTATCTAAGAAGCAACTTGTTGAGTTAATGAATAATATGAAGCATTGGCCAATCTTACTGAGATTTATTGACCATAGCAGTCTAACATTTACAAAGGCTTTCTCTCCTTCAATAATCTCTTAGTCTCAGCAATAAATCTCTTTGTTGGTCTCCTAAGAAGCCAATATCTAGTTATTAATCACAGATCAAGTAGTTTGGATCATATACATTTCTTTTACCTTTATTTGCTAGCTAAGCAGCTGATTCTGCCATGATTATATAAAGTGGAAAAACTATGTTTTTTAAATTTTTTTAAATAATAAAGAAAATTATTTCAACTAGTTTTACCTTTTGTTTAAAGAAACATAATTCAAATGTTACTTTATTTAAAGGAATATACTTAATTAAATGGGAGAGGTTACATTAATATTTTAAAGAGATAACTTTCATTATAAAGTAGAAGTTATTTACAACTTGTCTTACCCTCTATGCAATATGAAATGGAACTGTGTGGATACTAAGAAGCAAAAAATTCTGTGACGTGCACTCAACACTTTATCAGCTAAGTCTTATCAGAAAAGTTGTTTTTGCACATATAAATCCACTGAATATTACTTTCTACTTTTCCTATACATTAAAAAAAGAGTAATTCCATCTTGATTAATATTTCTATAATTTTATTCTATCTCTCAGATATATTCACACTATTAAATAGAAAATTGTATGTTTGACCCCAAGACACCAATTTGAATTACAATTGGATGCCCTGAGGTATTTAAAAGACATTATATGTGTATCTTTAAGACCTGAAATGCTCTATAAGTTTTCATACCCTGGCTCAACCAACATGCACACACTTCTGTGTGTCCACATGTGCCAAGGAGCTAAATATCCACCTGATCCATGCTTTCTGTGATGTTAGGAGAAAAAAGTTAAAAAGATTTATCTGAACAAAGGAGAAATCTAAGAAATGTCTGTTGCAAATCAAAGCTGTGGAGAAGTAATGCTTCTTCTGTCACTGATAAGAACCTACCTTAGCTTGCTCAACAGGTATTTTTTTGTCCACTCTCAGCTCAGGATGTGCTCTCTTCTGGCCTTCAACTGACCTTACAAAACATGCTGCTTCTTTCTTGTACGGCTGCACATGTGTAAGTCCACTATTCATTGGCTGAGCTGCACCCCAAAGCACCAGTGTCCCCTGAAGACCCCCTAATTCACTCCTCTCACACTTTCTTCCAGGTGTTATTTGAAGAGCAAGAAGCACTCTCTAGTCCCTGCGCTAACGCACATGACTCTTGTGGCTTGGTATCAGTACAAGCTAACAAGTCTTGATTTGCATGGAAGAAAAAAAAGATTAATATATTCACAGCCAATTATGAAAACTGACAGATTAAGGCTTTCAAGCTCTGGGAATAGGAAAGCAATCATGATTACAGAAAATACATAATGTGTTATAATTGTTTTGGGGAATACCTTAATTTTGAGGAGCAGTCCCTATGTTCTCCAGAAGTATTTGATATTCCATATCAGTAGTTGATACTTGCAAGCCATGTGCTTCAGCAAGGTGTTTAAGCAGGTATAGGTCTTCAAGTAGGTAAATTCAGATGGAAATTTCCATGTATTTGAATTTGTTTTACAGAATTAGATGACTATTTAAATATGAGTTTTCAGGTAGTCAAGTAGCTGGAGGAAATTTTGATAAACTGAAATGAAAGAATTAAATCAATATAGCCAATCCAGTTGAAGAGAGCAGAATGAAGTTTATTCTCTAAGGAACAGAAAAGCATCTTCACAGAGTCTTATTGTTGTCATATCTGCCATTCTGCCATGAAACAGTGAATATCAGTTAATTTTTCACTCTTCAAAACTTAGCTCATGTAGCTGCTTTTATTTACATCTGTGTATTATCATGACTTACCTTTCACCACTGAAGACAGATGCTATCATCAAATTACTTGGAAAAGATCATTTGATTAAGAATTTTAAAAAAAGCCTTGAACCATTAACAGATAAAATAATTTGAAAGTCAGAAGCCATGCTTACCATCATTTGCAGAGGGAAGAATATGTCTCCAAATTATCAAGCTAGTCTACAGTCCACAATTATTCCGCAGTTTGAACTGATGTTAAAGTCTGTGGGACAAACCCTGAGCAATTTTTCAACCCACCCAAATGCTGTTGTTTCTGCCAGGAAGCAGTGATCTATTCATCACTCACTACTATCACTTTTCATCTGGAGTAAAGCTTGTTGTCTTTGGCAGATACCGAACTCCAGCCAGTACTGAACTGGCAATGTGTGTTCCCTGACCATGACCACATGAACTAATCTCAGCATCTGAGACAATGGGCTTGTAGGAAAAAATTGCCAGAAGTGATATAGCCTTATTGCCAAGATCTCAGTTGGTCCTCATATACAGGGGACCATAATGCTGATTTAAGAGCAGTAAAACAAGACCAAAAAAACCCCACTTTGTTCATTTGAAGTAAAAAACTTTATTAAAAAAGACATTTGTGCACACTTATGTGACCTTGGTCTACACATTGCAGAATTGTCTTCGAGGGAAAGTAAGGACGGTCTTGAGACCTTCTCCTCAGGATGCACACACTCTGTGTTCTGCTTTCTCAATTGTGCTGGCAACCTTTTGTTTCTCTGGATATCTTTCAAACTCAAACACACCAGGCTGCTCATTTTCAAAGAAAGAGAAGAAAAAACTGTAAACACAAAAAAGATATTAGTCCTTTTTCAGTTCACAAATACACTAAGACTTCTGTATAAGAACCCTCACAAGAGCTACAGACTACATAGTTACTAATGAGTCTAAGTTTATGTTACCTTAAAAAATAACTGGGTTTAGAAATGCTACACAGAACAACATCAGCCTCTTACCCATGCTCTTCACTCAGTAACTCAAAATGTCCTGGAATTAAAGTAAATGGAAGTGAGACATCAGAAGCTTCATTCTCTCTTTTTCAATTTAAAAGCTATTGAGAAGTTCATGCATTTTCACATTATGCTGTGGTGTCATTTGTCTTTGTTTGGCACCAATTCTTCAGTAAGCTTGTCTTTTCACCATATAAATGGCTCTGATGCTGTATTAGCACAGGGCACTAAACAGAAGCAGCTCTGTAGTACTATCCATGCATTTAAAAGCACTACCTATTTCAGTTGATGTCAAAGGAGCTTTCCCACTATGAAATTAAAACAGGATCTGGCCACAATAGCTATATTCCACTTGAAGTGAGTGGAAATAAATCTACAACAATGTCATTAACAATATATTTTGCTCTCTTGCTTCTCAAATGAGATTTTTCTTCTGCTTCTCCTATGTTTTAATTTATTTGTTGTAGCAAAAAATGTGGTTAAAAGAAATTTATATGGACAAGGCCACAGAAAAGAAAGGTAGATTTGAAACTTTTAAATCCATTCATATTCAGATTTTCCTTCTCAATTTATTGCAATAAGATTGGTTTCCTGAGGTGGAAGATGTAATTAAAAATTAAACCACTGATAATTAAATCACCTACAGGTGACCCCATAGAGATGGATGATTTGTGTCAATCTTTGTTCCTTTTTTCTGACCACGTTTCTTTTTTGTTAATCACAGTGAAAGAAAGAGAAGGTACAGATTGCACCTTTCAAAAATGAATGTTGAATTCACCTTTTAATTTTGAGATGTATTCTAACTTGGCGCAAATATGAAAATTGTACTAACCCTCGCCTGAGTGCTGCATTCTTCTGGACAGCAGGGTAGATATTTTTGCATGATTGTGTATATATAAGGTTAGGCTCAGCATAGTTTTAAAGATCTAGAAACTTCATTAAAAGAAATCCATCATTAAAACAACAAAATCATTATATTTGAGTTGAAATTTTCTTCAATAAAATTTGTATGTTTTCTTTCAAAAGCTTATTCCCTTCAGCCAACCAGCATCAGCATTGACAGTAGTGTTTATATGGGAGAGACTTGCTACAATGACAAATTATCTCATTTACAGCAGTGTCCAGAAGTTCCCCTGCTACAGAAGATACGAATTATGCCAATTATTCATCACTTTCTTATAATACCTTCCTGACACACAATATAAATTTGCTCATAAAAAAATATGATCCTCTTTCCATTTCATCCCTGCACATTTCATTGAGAAGGTGACAGGACTGTGGGTAATGGTTATGGGTCCTAGCTTTTGTAGCTTCAGTGTTCAAACTATAAGTGAGGAAGGGAATTAGAGCTGTGTCTGAGCAACATATAAAATCTGGATATTAATATTTCAGCACTGATTAATGCCATTCTGAGAAACGCAAATTTTCCAGAAAGGCCTGTATCCTGAAACTCCTGATGCCAATAGAATTTTACACCTCATACTAAAAAGTGATTGTATACAATTAAACATGGCTCTCATTCCCTGAGACAGTGCAATGGTCTACCTGAACCTCAAAATATCTATCCCAAAAACATTACATGACTTCAACTCTTGTTGTGGTTCGAGTGGAATTCAGGAAATTTCTTGGAAGTTGAGTTTTTATGTAGGTGTTTCTGCCTTTCTCGATACCAGTGTCTTCCACAAAGATAGGAAGAAGGGACAAGTACTTCTAGCTGCTCTAATCTGGGGGCATACATGTTGCAAATAAGTAAGGCAGCACCAAAACCCAAAGAACAATAATGATTCTGCTCTTCTGATGGCAATACTTCCTCTGAAATAAAATACAAGAAAAATACAAGCTGTGTGTGCTGCACCCTTGAAAACATTCAAGGCCAGGATGGATGGGGCTCTGAGCAACCTGATCTGGTGGAGGGCATCTCTGCCCATGTCAGAGGGGCTGGAATTTGATGATCTTTAAGGTCACTCTCAACCCAAGCCGTTGCATGACTGTATGATGAAAAAGGGCCACCTGTCACAACAATGTACACAACCAGACTTTTCCTGGGGCCATATCTGTTTTTGCCTGATGTAAGTAACACAGCTGACTGCTGAGATAAACACATAATGCTCATGCACCGTGAAAATCAATAGCAGGAGGAGTTACCCACTACTAAAATGGAATTATGGGACCAGATATGGAAGAGGATTTTTTGCTTATTTTACAAATTCTATTCTTTGGTGGTTGTTTTCTATGGTATACCCAGACGTTTTTCTACCAGTCCTCCCAAAATTTTGCATGGCTGTATTATAGGTGCCCTGCAGGCAACTGTGTTTTACAGATTTTGAAAACTAACTGTGGAAATAACTGTTAATATTTACTCCAGAAAGTTTTAATTCCAAAGTTTAAGGGTACTATACTGTCTCTCAAGACAAAATCTTAGAGATTTTAGGGGTGCACATATGCAATATATATTCAAAATACAAGGAATGTAAGATAAATACAAAAGCATAAAGCAGCACGCATTTATAAAACGACACTAAAGCTGAGAGCTAGGGCCACAAACATAAACTGTGGTTACTTAAGACTACCTCTGAATAGTCCTGTGGCATGATCACTTACTGAAAGATCCTAAAAGAATATCCCTTCATTACAAAAAATACAAAAATTTTTATTTTTGATTTTACATTTACTTCTAAATTTAAATTTCATTTTTCATCTACTTTTGTCTGGTTACCACAAATTATGGAAATAAATTTAGCAGAAATAGACTTATCCAAAAGACAATTTTAGAAAAAGAATTGGTGTATTATGTTCTGATCCAATGACACTAAGGACACTGGCAAATCATCCTTTCATTTCAGGGATACAGAGCCAGATCTCTGGCGAGTGAAAGAAAAAGACACTACCTATTAAAAATGATGTACTGCAGAGTAATGACATGTTCTTGTAAATGATTCAATAAGTATACAAAGTAACTCCAAAAATAGTTTCACTTGCTGTTTCAGATCCCACAATAAAAGCCTTCTTCTAAAGCAAGAAGTAATCAAGAATATATCCAGCACTTTTATAATACTGTTTACATTGTGCTTAAATTTGCAACATATTGCTGTCACCACAACTGAGCAGTTGTTGGAAGAAAATTCCCAGGAATATTGCTTCACAATTTATTAAAATATGTTCTATCACATCTACGTCCCTTTCCATGTTGTATCTTACGTATTCATCTTACTAAGAATCTCAATACAAATAGAACTTTAATTACTAGTTTTTGCCATAGCTTCTTGTATTTTTAAATGTATATTCTGCATTGGAATAACAAGTACATGTTCTAAAAGGGGTTTAATAGTTGAATTCTGAAAAAAATAATAAATATATACAAATATACTATTTCAAATTATTAAAAAAGAAAATTTGCAATTTACTTCCTACAACAAATGAGATACTTTTGAAAATGAGGGGAGTTTTATGGGTTTTTATAGGTTTACAAGAGACACACAAGATTAACCTCTATCACTGATCTTTTTGTTAGCCTCCAACACAAGTGAACTGCTTTTGGGAAATCTCCAGATTGAGTTAATTCTAAAACAGTATTTGATATGTATTTGGAGAGTGCTAACTGATTCATGCCAAAACCTTTTAAATAATTTAACTATTTAATGGTTGAACAACTTGAATAATTTAACAATTTAAATGAGAAAGTTCCAGTAGCTGGAGGCATACCTCAATAGTGTTTAATTTACCAGAACAGACAGGGAACTAAAGTTTAAAACCCTGTTTTCACAGACAATGACCAAAGACAACTTCTGTGAGTTACCATCACCTCCTTGGCAAGTGTCAAATTCAATCTAAAGTAGATAGAAGTGTAGAATTAATATGTTTGCACTTGAAAGCTAAAAAATGTATAGAAAGGAAGATATGGGAGAACTCCCATGAAATATTCACATACAGAATCATACTGTCCACTACACTTGGATGAGAGGGTGACAGCCTAAGATATCTGAATTTTAGAGGATCTGAACATTGCTTTATTTTGGAGACCTAGAAGTTACCATGGCTTTAGAACCTGGTATTAGACTGTGGCTTCTCAAATTACACTAGAAAACAAGGAAACCAGAGAGAAAATATTCTTGGCTTTGTCAAACATCAATCAGTCTCTCCCATCCTCTACTCTTGAATGGAAACACATAGAGAGCAGATTGCTTTAATGTCCAGAACAGAAGTTACCACAGCAGCATTTCATTCTAGCATGAGCAAAGTATGGAACTGACAGAGCAAGTTTTGGATCTACCCAGGACATGTGGACATCAGGAACAATGACAGTGTCTGCAGCAAGTGAAATGGACACCTGTATGCATGACAAGGTTGGTCACCTTGTCCAGTAGCCTGGTACCTTGACCTATATTCCACTGAGCTGTACACATGTTAAAGATAAATCCTTGGCACCACCTGTGTTTCTGAACATTTGTATTTCTGAGCAGGACAACTGCTCACAGCTACAGCACACATACATATCTCTTTATAGTGACTAAAATCTGTGTTTGAGGACTCCTGAGGAAAGGAAAACAAGCAGCCCATGGGATGTCATGACTAATAACTAAGTTAATTGTAGAGACTCTCAAAAATCAAATTATATTAGTCTGTTTCTAGTGGCTTATTCCTTCCTTCAAGGAACTAAAGGTCTGGTGCACGCATGCAGAAGAAATTATTGACAAGAATATCAATACATTACAGATTTATTCTTACTAGTATAATTTTTTCTACTAAGGAAGAAATGACAGGCAGGATGGACCTCAATGTTTTATTCATTTTATTTTCTGAGCCATATCTGGTTACTGCTCCTGATTCCTTAAAATAAAGCATCTGTTTGAAACTCAGAGCTGTAGATAGAATAAAGGTGCTTCTAGTGTGGCATAGGAATAATATTTGAAAAAAAAATTATTTATTTTTCTTTAATCTTTAAAATGAAAACTTGAAATTGTAGTTTTCTTGAGTCATCTTCAGCCTTGTGGTTTTTTTTTCAGACCTAACAGTGAAGCATTATGTTCAGCAAAATTCACCTATCTCCTTAGATCCTTCTCTTCCTCCTGTACATTATTTGAAAACAAGTAGTAAACTGTGTCCACCCAAAAGTTAAGATATTAATGTGAAGGTATTTGAGGCATATTACTGCCATTGTCAATTTTTTTCCTAATTCCTTCATTTTGTAGCTCCTGGACCTACTTCCAGGAAAAAAAGGTCAGTGTAGAGTTAGTCAAAGGGAGGGCTTTAGATGCTTGCTGTAGTAGGGGTTTTAGAGTCTCATCTAAAAGACTTATCTATACTGTGTTTGTGTGACTGTGTTATAGAATGCCATATATAACACTTCACCTCAACCCTTTGAGTAAATCAAAATTTCAGAAGAAGTAGCATGGAGTAACTATGTAGACATCAAATTTATTCTTGGTTAATTGTAATGGATTAGTATCTTTCCAGATTTGGCAAATTGAGTAAATAAAAAAGACTGAAATGGACTTTTAAGTGTTGATAGTCTATCAATAAAAAGAATATGAGATTAACAATGGAATAATGATTTTAAAGCTTTGTTTAATCTAAGGTAAATGGCAAAAAAGAGACAGAATAGCATCTTTATTATGAGCAGACAGATTTTGTAGGTAGAATTTACTTCAGGCATTTATCTTATTTTTGTATTTGGTGGAGATAGACATTTCTGTCATGCAGTTAAGCTGACACTTTTCAAACATATTCTTTAGGACATATGAATACATACCCAAATGTGATTCTTCTCCTCTACTGCCAATAAAGACAATCTAACCTATCTAGATATTTAACATTGACTTCAATAGACTAAATGGAGGTAGTTAAAAGAATTAAAGAAATATCCTAACTTAGATATCCATATAGTGGATAAAATCTACTCAAATGAGATTAAAAAATATGTAACACTTAAAACATTCCTAGCAATTTCAGGAGTGATTTCAGCATCTTACTGCATTTTACATTCGGACTTTTATTGTCTCAGCTCAGAGATCTGTATAATGTGATGAATCCTGACTTCCTTTTACTTTTTTTCCAGGGAAAATACATTTTTTCAGTTGAGAAGATGTATATTCAACCCTTGGTTTCTTTGTCTTCCAAAGAACTGCAAAACTTCTGGGTGACTAGTTATTTGTTATTGAAGAATAAACCGATTTATCAACATGTGAGAGGACATTATACTAGCAAAAAATCAGAAAAAGAATAATAAGAAAGTGAAGCTAATTGAAAAGGTCCACAATTTTTATTATAAACATTTTTTGGTTTGTTTTTTAACTCATTAATATTCTAATGAGATGCATTTATCCTAATACAGTTGTCTCTAATTATACCTCAAAACAATATTTTATATTAATGATAAGGAACACTGCAAATATGGTAATACAAGAGTTGATATTATTTCTGTGATGTCTTCATTATTTATTTTCAGCAGTGACATCAGTATGGAAATCAAAAGCAGCCAAATAAGGCTGATCAGGTGCTTTATATGAGTGTCATGCTGCCCTTATGCAGAGGAACATTAATGTCAATGCCAAAGCCACCCTGCATACAGTATCAATATTGATGTTCCTGTGAACCTTATTTCTTATTCATGTTGCAAATGGCATGATCAAAAAACAAAAAAAAATACTACTTGTAGTGTAAGCATAATAACTACAAAAAATAATAATAATGATATGAGGATAAGTAACACAGCTGTAACCATGGTAACATTGCAGAGTGAATAATTCACAGCAAATAATCTACTTCATGAGGTTAGCCTACTTTTGCTGCAGTGGAATGACTGCGAGCAGACTACAATTTCCTCTTCAAATGTGCTTCAAATGTACCTGGAACATACAGGAATATTTTGCATGTGATTCTCAATGTCTTAAAATTAAGTTGTTTGGTAGCTATGAGTGGAGACCAGACTTTTTTTTTTTAATGCTGCCTGATCAGATAAGCATCTATTGCCAGTTTAATCCAAGTTCCATTAAATTCAGAAGAAAGAGATATCTATCACATTGAGTTAGAACTGGATCAATAAGGAGTTTGAATTTATCTGTTTATCATTACTGATTTTTGCTTACAGAATTGAATAACTAGCCATAGAACTATGGGCTCTCTAGTCACAAAAGAATTTCTCTATTTTTCTTTTTCCTGTATGGAGACAAAAGAGGATGTTCTGATTATTTTGACATCATTAGGGAATGTCTTTTCAACACACCTCTTTATCCAAAATTTAAATGTGAAGAGTATTGGGAATGGTGTGACCAAAACTCAGCTGGCTGCTCTTGACCTAGCATGCATGGTTGAGACATATAAGATTCATTAGCCAGCAGCACATCAGATCAGTAAAGAAGCAGTAAAGTTAGCAGCACAACCAGCTATCTTTAAGTCCTCAGCCCAGGCAGGTGTTCATTCACAGATGGATCAGCTCAGGTAGTGAACTGTAGATTTACAGCACTAGCTCACTGGAAAGTCCACATTCCCATCTGTGGATCTTCGCCAGAAGGCTCAAACACTCTGCTATCATGCTATGCCTTCCTTCTTTAATCTGTCTTTTTGGTGTCCCTCAGGGCCTGCACACAACCTCAAACTGAATATTTATATTTTATTTATATTAGATTGGTCCCTCAGGGCCAGCTCATAGAGGAAAACTACTTCTCAGGAAAGAGCAGATGAAGTTTTGGCCTGATTTCACCACAAGTGTCTCTTTGCCCTTGTTTCCTTTCTCTCTCCTCACTCTCCCAGACCTCCAATTTCTCTAACTCACATCCTCTGCAGGCAACTGGAGAAGAGGCTGTGCTTCACTGCTGCCAATGGGAGAATCTCACTGAACATTTTGCTCCAACACACACTGAAGACTTTAAAGATACAGTTTGAGGTAAAACAATTATAAGTTTTCTTTGAAGGCAATTTTCAATTCGCCATTGAATAATCAATCATTTAAATCCAAATTTAAATCTATACCTTATAGCCTTATGAATCATTCTACCTGTTTATTTTAGCTTATAACAAATTTTAATGAGTCTTGTTCTGCATTGAGGTAGGTTCTGAAAAGCAACATATAAACAGATTTTTTTAAACTTTACCATTGTGTTACATGTATCCTCAAAATATTCTGCAAGCACAGATTTAATCTTGGTTGCCATCAAAGTTTTATATTCTTTATGGAGATTTTAAAAAATCAGCCAGCAGCAAAAAAAAAAATCAAAAAAAGGCGTTTTCTCTGCCCCACATCAAAAATATCATCCTTAAAATCTTCAGCTGAATTAGCCTGAATTTTGTTGGAGGTTTGCACCAGCTGTTCCATTGCTTTGCATGTGGCACAGAGAATGCCAGGGAGTAGTATTGCACCTTTTCCATGGAAATATATTACTTTAGGAAGGGGTTGCTTTGCCAGCTTATACAATTTTAAGCTCCTTTGAGAGAACTGACTTTGTGAAGACTGTAAGAAAAGCAATATCTTCACAACTAAAACTAGACTGGACTGGAATAGAGTTGAAAGGACCTTTATGCCTATTCCTCCTTTTGCAAGAATAATACATCTGAGCTGTCAAGTTTGTAACTCTTCTGATCAGCAAACTCCTACACCTATCAGGAGGCCCAAGAAAATTCTTATAGATGGGTGACACCAGCTGGACTAAATAAAACACAGAATTTGAGTCTAGAGTGGAGACAGAAACAATATATCTAGCTGTTTTTAGCTCTGCTTTTAATTAGTTTTACATCATACAACACTTTGTCAAATTTTGTACTGATCATTGAATATGAACAGGTAGATTTAATTTAACTAACATTTGAGATTTTGAATTTATTTTAGAAACATTATAGTCTGTTTACTAGTTTCATTAGTGACTAAGTTCTTGGCTAGCTTAAGGAGAGTCTGTAAAAAATTGATTGACCTAAATTTCTTGCAAGAATCATTTTTCATTCTCTCCCATTTGTGTGTGCATTGGAGAATATTTTATTTGGCAAACTGGATAGCAGCTTATAATTAAATTAAATTTTTTTCAACTATATTCTTTCTGTTGCTCTACTGTGTGAAATGAGTATTACCCACTGTGAGAGAGTTGTTTTCTCAAAACTCCCTGAATTTCTAATAACTAGACAGATATTTCTTTAAAGTAGACAGCTAGGTTAAAGAAATGCTTACCAGAGTATTCCTTTGTGGTTTTGAAATGCTATTCAAAAGTTCATTCATTTCTTTTACCCTTGGGAACTATACATACAAGTTTTCATGGTATGCAACACCAGTTCTCAGGTGTCATTAGTACCAGTGCTGCTGTCACTTCATTTCTGTCTTCTTTTACAGTAATGAGAATGATGCTGAAGCTTACAAACATGGATTTACATTAGACATCAAATGAAAGCCTCCAGTGAGTGGATTAACATATCAGGACAGTTGGCTGATCCATTTCAAGAAACCTCTGAATTATATATGGCCCCCAGTGCCCTTATCATCAGGCAAAGATGTACTTACAGTTCATTGAATGGGACAGGATAAGTGAAACAGGACAGCTTTGCTGGGTGATTGGTAGGAGGGTGTTATGCAGCCAGATGAAATGGATTGTTGATTACATTCTGTTTTAAAGTCCAATAAATTCATCCCCAGAGCCTATATTGGTGCTACAAAATAATGGATTACTCGGTGCACTGTCACGGTTGCATTTAATATGGTAGAAGCCTTTATGAGGTGGTCAATAGTCATAGATTTATACAGAAAGGGAAAATAGCCTTTCACTTAACGGGAAATACTCAGTCTATGCAGTATTTTAAAACAATCATAAACTTTCTTAGCCTGAATAGATTGCTGATTGCTGAAGGTGCAGTTTTACTTCTTCAACAAAAGCAGTGGAAACGTAGATCAATTAAAGCAGAACTCTAGGCAGAGAGTTAAAGAGAATGGGCAAGAAATTTAAAACTCAGTATATGGCTGGTTGGTGTCTGTTCATGTATCCTTGGGTAGAAGTGAATTTCTTTAGCATTCAGTTAGGAATTCAGTCTTTTGATTTTTGTAAAAAATATGATCTTATCTTCCATTCTCAATACTAAACTTGTGGCATGGAATAAGTTTCCTGAGAATTCGGAATTTAGCTTTTCTAAAGTCATTACTTTAAGTTTATTAGAAATATTGCATGACAACTTTCTCTCAGGGGCTCTTGTTCAGTCATTTTATGGTGTTTTTTACATACAAGGACATAATTAAACAATTGCAATTAAAATGATGATTCTTTGTTCTTAGCTTTAAGAGTATAATCCCAATAGTATTGCAATTGTCATGAAAAGCTTTTTAAAATCAGGAAATTCAACTTAATGGCACACAAAACACATCCCAACATATATCAGTACGAAACACAGATTTAAAGTTTTCTTGTAGCCTTAACACTGCCTCATGGGACAAGAAGTTCAACATAAAAGAAAAAGTGTAAAGTAAAAATCTAAAAAAAAGTCTAAGAATCAGTGGCTTACATTACTTCCTCATGGTACACCTGCAGGGAAAAATTGTGTTAATATCTCTATATACAAATGCTTGTGATTTTTATATGAACATGTTATGTTTTATTGTGTCAATTTTTTTGCTAAGTTCAATATCCTTTTCATATTTCTAGGCCAATAATTCTGACATACATTTATGTAGAGGTAAGGTCAGTTAGGAGACATAATTTGTCAAACAAACCAAAACACCTATAAAAATGAACAAACATGCACAAATATAGGCTTTTGGTAACTCTAGGATGTCAGCAAGGCTTCTGTGTCCAAAAATAAGTTTTCCCCAGTAAAAAGAGTTAGTCTATTAAAAAATGCTAATAATTAATAAGGTTTATTTTCCTATACTCTTTTTAAAAAATACCTAATTACTATGTATTAGTTATTTCTAGCTTGAAAGAAAAGATCTGCCTTTATGAAAATCATTGAACTTCAAAGAGACTCAAATTCAGCAAACTTAAAGTTCATCAAACATAAAATACTCAATGTTCTGTTAGCATAGGCAAAATCTTGGCTTCTGCTGATGGAACTGGGGCAACAAAAGATGCAATAATTAGTGATGTCACTGCCATTAAGCAAATGTCCTGACTTTTATGTCCTCACAGAAGTACTACACTGACTGGAACCACATCTCCAGCTGCATTTCTATAGTATTTTCAAGGATGACAAACAAAAACAAGAAATATTAGCAAAATTATTATGAACAGAAACAACAGATTGTAAGTATATTTTTTTTTCCACATTGAGTCCAAAGGGGAAATTTATCTTTATTTTGTGTTAATGTTTTCTTCGTTCTTTTTCTTCTTTCTGTTTTCGCTTTGGTACAACAGTAAAGAGAAAATAAAATGTTTTCCACAAACTATGGAACCACAGTGCTCAGTCAGTCACCAAATAGGCTGCTAAGCAAGGGGGAGGAAAGGCAGAGCTATTGTCATGGGTTTTCTCTAACAGTCCAAGAGGTGTTCAATAAACTGCTTGTGGTGTAGCTTGTTAGAACCTGCACCTTGTACTTTAATGGTCCTGCAGACAACAGGAAAGTGTAGTGATTTTGGCCAAACCAGGACAGAAGGGCAGAAAATGAGGCTCCAAACAGAAACCAAGGCCTTCTAATGTTTCTTGCTTTTACCAAAAAAAGTAGCTTGATTTCATGATTCCCCAGAGCCTGAGGAATCAGCATGTGATTAAGTTACTGCTACTGCGATAACCAGGAAGAGATTTGGTATTACCTGACTCCCTAAACCAGAGAGACAATTATCCTTGTTAAAAGACTTATAAAGGTAGCAAAATGGATGAGGTTTTACTGCCTGATTTCCATTTGGTATAGCCTGGGAAGCCCAGGGAGATTCTGTTGCTGGAAATACCGAGAGGGTGTTGTAGCTGCAGGGAATGCTGAGAATGGCAAGTGCTGCACTGAGCCAAGGCAGCACGATGACTCTCCTTTGTCCTCGCCTCTGACACCAGGAGCAGCAAACAGTAGTGGTGCTTCTTCTGGTTCTTCTCTCTTTGGTCTTTTCTCTTTCCTTGAGAATAGCAGCTAAACCCTGGCCTAACTCAGCCTTGGAGTGAAAAACTTAGCTTTTATCTTCACCTTTCTTTGCCAGATTTAGGCAGGCTGTACCGTGGAGACAAATTAAACGTTGTGCATCTGCTATTACGCCTGTCAGATTAATACTCTGAGTCTGTCCTCCTTATCAAAGCCTCTCTCTCACATATTCCTAATAATCTGTGCTTGCACACCCAGGTTTTATACCTATGGTGTGGCTGCGAGTAATCACACAGAATGTTCATAAAAAAAAAAAAAGGGTAACCTGAAAATTTTGGCTGCACTCTTTCAAGATTAGATGCATAGTTCTCCCTGTCTGCATGCCTAGTGCTTTAGAGTTGGGCTTAATATGCACATAAATTTTAGATTCCAATAAGCCATAACCTTTATTCCTATATATTTCATTAAATATATATAAATGCATAGGAAAAAAAATTGGAAACATTTAATGCAATATAAATAACAAATTTCATTACTGTTAACAAGAATAATCAAAAATCCCTGAAGCATCCTCCAATGTTTTTACATTAATATTTTAGTATGTTGTTAATATAAAGAAAGTGACCATATAGTCACAAGGGACCATAAACCAACATTCCAAGAAGTTACCAAACAAATCTTCTGTTTCAGTGCAGCTCAACCTATTAGAGACAAAAATGAGTGAACAAAAATATTTCTGATGCATTTTACAGAGAAATGAAAGCAAATTCCAGATAATTTCACTTAGTGAATATAAAAACTCTTGCAGTTTTAAAAACCTTATCAAGTACATGACAGAGTACACGAGCTTCTAACCACTGAGAGCTGAAATGAGGAGTGATGATATGCTTGGTATGTGCTAATTTTCTTATGACACTCATGCACTGTGATTACTTGGGTTGCATTTCCTGGGTAATGGTTTCAGGGCATAAAAAGCCTCTTAGCCACATGCCATAGAGTGCTGAGCAGGCAGAATACCAGCCTGACATATTCATGGTTACTAAAAAAACAATTTAGGGGTTCACTTAAGTTTGGGTGAACTTAAAGTTCACTTAATTTTGTCGAGGGGTTAATCTTGTCTCTAGTCTGTTTCAATTGGTCCATGTTTGGTTTGCAGCCCCATTTTCTTCCTTCTCAGTATTGCCTTGTAGGACAATGCCCTCTGATATATTTCCTCATTCATAAAAAGCTGTGGATATGTTCACATATTCAGTACTTCTCTACCTCCTGAAGCACCATCTTGTTCCCTGAAAGCAACAAGCCAAAGCTAGATCCTGATCAAGTGACAGATCTCAGGAGCCACCCAGGCTGAAAGTCACATTGTGCTCCTCACAGCTGTGGTCCACAGACTCCCTTCACTACAGACATGCCTGGACCAGAGCATCTGAACTGAGAACAGAAATATCTGTTCAAAGAGCTGTTGTTGGGGAGTCACAGAACAGTCACTAAAAGGCCATACAGGTAAGTCACAGACATATTATTCCAGCACACTCTGTGAGAAGGCTGAGAGCAGGTCTCTACAGTCAGGCAGTTTCTGTGTGAGAGAGAAACAAGACACAGGCTTAGTCCCTGTCACGTTTAATGTTTGCACACTGCCTGATTCTTCATTCTTTTTTCCTGGAAAGGGTCTGGCAAGACAACACAACCCAGTAACTGTTCTCAGCAATCAATGTGACTTAAGATATCTATGTTTTTATCCTTTCAGCAAAAATAATTTCATTTTCTGCATATGAGCCACACTGTGACACCTGTCCTGAGGATGAGATAGTGAGCCTTGATTAATTTAAATCATGAAGAGGGCTTCTTGTATCTCATTTTCCTAGCGTGTGCCTAATACAAAAAAAGTTGTTCGGAGTTCTGGAGCAATCAGGAACCCCTTCAGTGCAAAAGCAAATAGTCCTCAACACCTTAGTATGGAACTGCAGCTGCAATTCAGGCACCCACAAAAGCTCAGCTTTATAACCACTACCCTCTACCATTTCATGTCACTGCATAATTGAATAAATTCTGCACAGTTTTTCCTACAAGCCCAGTTCTACTTTCCTATTCTATTCTAAAACCAGATGCAGATAAACTGAAACAGCAAATAGATTTACCTGCTGGGGTGAACCCAAGACTATTTTTAGATTATTCCCCCTTTTAATTTACAATATAATTATAATATAATAATGCAATCTCAGTCCAAGAATTTCAAAGTTAACTATTTATGTGTATTTATAAATGAAATTTCTAAAAAATAAAAGGAAGCAAAAGTTCCATGACTTCTTCCAGACAGTCATAGCTCTAATATCTAAATAATGCTTCTAAAATCCTTATGGAGCAAAGCCCAAGTAGGTTCCTGTGCCAAATGGGCATGCACTGAGTATTTGCTATTTTTGACTTGGAAGCAAGAAACTACATGTGCCTTAGAATAATTGTTAGCTACAGTATTGTTCTAGGGAACACTTGCTGAAGGTAACTGCTATTTTTGGCCCTTATGCATCTTCTTTATAATCCAAGAGACCCAAATGATTAGCTGTCTTGATTTCTGTATAAACAGACCTATGAGGAACCCTGGAAAATCTCTGCATTAGACCTAATGTAATTTCTATTTGAACTATACTACATCTTCCATGGATATATTTAGTTATGATTATTTTTAAAGTTGTGAATTCAAACCATCTCTTGGGGTAATCATATTTCTGCACAAAAGCCTTATGGGCTGTTCATATTTCATCTAAGGATTTGATATTAGCTTTAATGTTTATTTTGCCAAATAGGATGTCTATGACCTTTAGACCTGAGTTACTTTATTACACTCTGGATTGTTCTTATGGCTCCTTTAGGACCTGCCTCAATTTTTTCAACATTATGTAGTGTAAAGCAGTAATATTCTCTCTTAAATCCTACCTGATATCCTTTTCTATGTCCCAAGACATTCTAAAGAACAGAGTTCAAGACAGTCTTTTAGGCTTCATCACACAGCTTGTGTGAGGCAATTTTAACACTATTCATACTTGGACATTCTGTACCACTGCACATCAAAGAACTTTTCCCAAACCAAGTCTAAGTCAAATTTGACTTTGTGAGAAGCGTTATATCAAGTATTTGTTACTAAAAATATAAACGTTGATCTGATTTATTAATCCAAACTGTGTAATTTTCCTGTCATTAATATTTATCATTAACTAGTTTTTCAACACCAAGAAAAAAAAATCAGTAATATTTTTTTATTTCAGATCATTCATATTCTTAAGAACTAAATACTCACTTAAGCCATGTTTCATTTCAAGAAATTTGCTCTGAGGGATATTTTAATTTCGCTCAGTTTTTCTTCATAGAATTTCAATAATATTATCCCCAATATGCTGAAAGATACCCATTTTGTATTACAATTAGGAATGATCACATTACATGAGAGATTATCCCTCCTTATTTAGAGTAAATAGCTACAAGTTAAAAGAAAATAGAAGCTCTATTCATGAATGATTTACATGCTGTTTCTCGAGGTTTCATTCTATTCATGTAGAAACTTGTGCCCAGAATATTAAGGATATATTCTAACTTGGTGCACACAAACAAAGCTGACTGCTTGCAGTAGTTTCTTTTGATTAAGTCTTATCATGGCTATAAATTTACTCATCTCTCCTTGAGAGTCAGACAGAGGAACTCCAGAATGCATGGTATACCAGGTATAATAATATTAACATTATTTTTGGTAAACATGAACATGCATGGATGTCTATATTCCAATGGGAGAAACAGCTTCTTTAGTATCTAGAAAATATTTAATTTCCCTATAGCTAAATGAGCAAGTAACTGTGATGGTTGTCTTGTTATTACTTCTTACCTAGATGCAAATTAACTTCTTGAATGCACTCAATAAAAATTATCAGATTTGTTTACCTATTTTTAAAACAGCCTGTTTTATTGAGAATTCGTTGAAGGTACATTTCAAGAAAAAGGAAAATATTTTAAAATACAACTTGCACATTGATCATCTGTAAGAACAATGAATAATATAGTATTTTTCCAAGGACTCGGAAACAGAATCAGTGTACTAATGTTTGATACCTTATCTGTCCCAATAAATTTTGTCTGTGCATAAATTACATAACTTCCTGCATTAGGAAATATCATGTTGTTTTGGTTTTTGCTCCATCTCTCCACCCCTATTCTGTGTGCAAAGGAATGAATTACCCTGGCAGAAGAAGAGAGAGAACTATGATAGTGACTCACCAGTGGCAGCCACACTGTATTTGTTTTCTCAGGAACTTTTAGGTCTCATCCATATTTTGAGAGGAAAGCTTGCAGAAGGACTTGAAGTCAGAGAAGAGAATGAAATCTGAATTTCTATTCTCACTACATTAACCAGCCCTTCATATTTTTTTCGCAGTCCAACATCATGCAACAAGATCTCAAGGAACTTCACTGCCTAATCTGTTCAACACCTTTCCCCCCCAGTGAAGGTCTGAAAACTAAAGATGGAAAGGAATAACTAACTTGTTCATGAAACAATCTCAGTAAAATATTTGGGTTGCACTGATCTGATATTCCACTAGGATTTTAGAACTAAATATTTACAAAGAAGGAAAAATGTCCTAGGTAATGGTATCTTCCTTCCTTTGTTTATGGAAATTTCTGAAATTTCATAATTTTCTCTACAAGATGCAGCAGCAAGATCACCCTATGTTAACTGACAAATACTGCAACTCTGTAGGAGTTATTACGCAGTTACCTTTTCCTCGTTCCTATCTTCACTTTAAATATGTTTCTAAGTCTCTAATATTTAACTGGTGGTGAGAAGGGAATGTGAATGCAGAGTTATCATTCAATTAAGCTTTATTGTACAGTCAGAGATTTAGTAAGACCTTGAGCTCTCTAGCCAGCGATGGGAAAGGTAAATAAACTTGGTTTTGAATAGTTTACTGATGTATGAAGCAATAATGTAGCAAAACAGTGCAGAACGGTCATTACGTGATTTTTTTTTTCTTAGTTTCAGAGAAAGCGTAAAAGTGGAAAAAAAACTATAAAGAAAACTGGAACATATATAGCAGAAGAAAATTGAGTTTTCTTCTTGCAACATCTGCAAATTTCTCTTTTTTAATATCCCAAATCAGATGAATAATTAAATAAATGCATATAGAAATAAAGAAATACGTGAAATATGTGGAATAAGGCTGTCTTGTAAGTATACAGTCTCATAAATTTGCCAATATTGATGGAAATATTTATGTACATCTCAAAAATCCTTACAAGATTCCTATCAAATTCAATAGCTCAGAATTAGTCTCTTGAGTTTTGACAGTACTTTTATTCCAGCACCAGATTAACAGGATTTAGTTAACATGATTTTCCACTAAAGGCACAGTGAGATAGTGGAAATGAGGAGACAGAAACAGAAAGCAAGGAAGCATTCAAGCTGCATTATATGGGCATGAAATAAGAAAGTCACCTTTCGGAGTTACAAATGTATTTTGTTTCCCCATATAGCTCATATTTAGCTCCCTAAACAAATCTAAAAAAAAATGTCAAGAATATTTTCAATAAAACTGGATAAAAATAAATCCAATCCACTTCTTTTATAACTAAATCCTGACAAACAGAAGAGAATGCACATATTTCTTTAATTCTAAGTCTCCAGGTTTTTGGCTACTTTGAGGTTGCTTTTCTCCATGCTGCTAAAATATTCTGGGCCCTGATTTGTATAACTGATCTTAAAAATATACTGTCAGGTTAGGAAACCTTTTACAGTCTCAAAGCTGGCATAAAAGTTCTTTTGAATCCTTCACTAATCATCCTAATTTGGAGAAGCCTTTGTAATGCTCTAATTTAACCTAATGACTTGTTTATATATATTTTTGTCTTATTACATTTAAAGTATTTCCCACCCGCTTATCTCTCGATTTTAGGCAAAGTAGTAGATAGCATTCCTGTGAATCTATTGACTAAAATTCAGATATTAACATTTTGCAGCTGCAAAAGAATAATAAAGATTAATAATTCAAAAAAGATAAAAGGAGAATAAAATGCTGTATTTTGCTCTGAGTCATGAAATATTTTGAAATTATCTTCTTTAAACCTTCCTATATTTTCAAGTATATTGTTTCTCTTTTGAAAATATCTGGCACCCTCTCCCATAATAATCTGTTGTTTCAAGAATAAAGATTATTTTCATTATAAAAGTTTTGTCTAAAATAGAAAAATTTAATTACAGTTTCATCTTAATGATCACCTTAACCAAAAGGAAGATTATGATTATACAGAACATCACTATTCTCCTATGGATTCCGCACAGAATGTTTTGCTTGGGTTAGTGAAATATCAAGAGATTTTTGACATTTCCTCTTGTAAAGAACTTTATTTAGTTTATTTTTTCCAGCTTCAAATTTTGGTAATAAAATGTGAATAAAATATTAATAAAATACATTGTATTTAACCAATTATCTTGACATTTCTGTGATTTGTATGTAATTTGGATGCAAAGCAATAACTGTATGTAATGTAGAAAACATCCAACAAGGAAAAAGGTGGAGATAAATTTTTGGTCATAAGGAAAATGTCACAATCTTCCTCCTAGAATTATATTTAAAACATCTTTCTAAATGAACAAAAACATAGAAATGCATGGAGTAATGATAACTTTACTAAAACAATTGTATTCCTGGCTATGAAGATGAGCAGGACAATGAACACTTTTTCTGCTTGAACAATTGTGCCTCTGTGTGTCAACGTAGGCAAGGAAGTGTCCAACACTACTTTGAATAGAAATGACACTTGTAGTGATACTTCACATGGTCAGAAACCCTGACTTGCAGACAAACTCTCAAACTACAGTAACTGAAATTTGTATTCTATCTTTCCTTCTGGAACATTAAAGATTAAACATGGAAGATTAAACTGGGGAAGAGCTGAGGACACTATGATTTTCCTGAGATTATTTTATCCTAATTTTATCTCATGACCTACGAGCCCTCTGCTGTCACCACTGTTTGTATGACATACCTTGGACTGCTCTAATCTGTTTGTTTGAAACAATTTCCCACAGTGAGATACTGTTTGATTTATTCCCAATGTTTATCCTACTCAGAAGTGACCTACACAGAACTGGGGGCTTGAAGTTGTGTCAGGGGACGTTTAGGCTGGATGTCAGGGAAAGGCTCTTCCCCCAGAGGGTGTTTGGGCACTGGAACTGCTCCCCAGGAAAGTGGCCGCAGCACCAGCCTGGCAGAGCTCAAGAAGTGTTTGGACAATGCTCTCAGGCACATGTGATTTTGGGGCTGCCCTGTGCAGGGCAAGGAGTCGGACTTTAATGTTTCTTGTAAGAGCCTTCCAACTCAACATTTTCTATTAGTACCTAATTTGGAAGTAAAAAAAAAGCATAAAAATTCATACATATTTACCTGCACATTACTACAGACCAACACAAGGTTTGATAATTTTATAGTAGCAAATAAAACATGTCAGTGAACTTGGTTTTATCTTCAGTACCCATACCAGGCTTATACAAGCCTGTTTTTGCAATATGTTTCTTCTTCTTTTCCTCTCCCCTATATTTCTATGAAATTAAGAGCCTGTTTTAAACTCGGGTAAATCTTTCTTCAGCCAGAATTCTCCTGTCAAAGAAACATCTCAGATTTATAGACAAAACAACTCTCAGTAGATATTAGTATGCAAATATAACATATTACTATTAAAGATCCAGTTTTTTAAAACCTTTTAAATTGTTTACTTTTATAAAGTGAGTTTGAATTAATTGACTAGGGAAGGCACCTATATTTAGCAAGACAAGTAACTTAAGATGAGGTACAGTGCCAGAAAAATTAAAAACTTTGTATATTTGCTGGAAGATTAAAATCACAGCTTTGTTGTTTGGAGAGTCTTCCTTTTGACCGTTACCTTCTTATTTGTTTTTTATCCAACAATACAATTAAATATGGATGAGCTACTTGATATAAGCATAGTATAGGTGAGATGAGAAGACACTCAATATAACATGGCAGTTGTGCAGGTAGTTTGTGCACATCACATATCAAGCATAATAGTTACATAAAAATACAAAGTTAAGAATATTATCTGATTTTCATTTATAGATGTGCATTGACAATGCAGCCTTCAAAAGTTACCCACTCTATGATGTCTTGTTTTAATCAATAACTCAATTTAAACTGCATCTGAAGTTTTAACATGATGATGTTTGCAGTTTGAAAAAAACACATCAAAAACTAAAATTCTATGATTCATCTATTGAATTTTATGCAATCTGATGTTCGAATTTGAAAAGAGATATATAAAATGTAAAAAAGAGGAGAAAGAGTAATATGTGGTTCAAAACAACTTGCTCTCAGCTTAACTCTACAAGACAAAAGTTGACCTCAAATTGATCTTCTTCATATAAAATAAAAGGGGCCATTATGTGAACAGAGCTTTGAAAAAAAAAATTTAAGAGATGAATCCAACCAACAGTCATGAATTCTAGCCAAATGAGTGAAAGATGCCCTTATAATTCCATCAAAGATGAATATCATGCTCAAAATACTGAAATAGAGTCTGACGTATTTTGACCACTTAAGAAGTTAGAAATACATATATCCTCCCCAATGCCAGAGGTTGATAGAGATTCTTACCACATTATGATTGAAGTTGCCACTTTCTTAGACAGCTTCCCCAGATGTCCAACGGTTCCAAAGTCCTTTCGGTAAAGTATGAGTGGGAAACTTCGCAAGGGCCTCTGATTGAAATGGAAAGAAAACACAGAGAATCTTCATCAGGCTTAGAGGACACAGTTGGATCTTACAGAGAGTGAGTAGAGGTGAAAATTTCCCATGCTGTCCAAAATATATATCTGAAAATTTATACCTTTTTTTCTCCCATTCCCTCACATATTTGTTTATTTAAAACTTATTTCCTTCAGAATTAGCTCTGAAATAGTGATTGCATGCTAGGATCTCCTGAAAGATAAAAATAACCACATCTTCAAGGAGAACATGTGCTAGCATTTTTATAAAGAAGCCTTTTGCAGCCAAATAGAGTGCTTTAGACTTCAGTCACTTCCTTAATTAATTGTTAATCAAGTTTTATGAAAGACAAAACTAGGTAGAGTTGTTGAGATCTGTTCTTTAGCGACCTTTTTTTCCTGAAAGGTGTTGAAACATATGAACAATTAATGTTTCTTCATCTGTAACTAGTCTTCTAGCATGAGAAAAATACAATAAAGTTCTTCATGAAAAAAGAATGTATTTTGGGAAATGTAACATAAACACATAAGAAAACCTGTTCACTTATCATCCAATACCCTTAAGGGAATGACTAAAAATACATTTATTAAACTACAAGAAATTTTTTTTTAAAAAGTCATGGAAGGCTAAGGAGATGTTAAGGAAAATTGCAATAATGATGTTTGAGGAATGCAAGCCAGATACTGGTAATTACTATCTCGATGCTTCAACTGAAACTCCTAGTAAAATAAATCATCTGCTTTTAAGAGAAAAAAATGTTCTGGGACCAAAAGCCATACTGAAACTAATCACTAAACAAAAGAATAAATCTTGTCATTCAACAACTTCTTTGATCAAATTAAATAATCAATAAGCAAAGTGTAAATTAGTGACTAGACTAGAGGCTTGTACTCTAGATATACACTTTCGAATTGCAGCTCACTTCTGTCTGACAGAAGTTATTTAGCTTTATAAGTCATGGTCTTCTCTATCTCCATGCTTATTGTTTCAGAGCCCATTATGTCACTACCTTTCATTGAAGAAAAATCCCATTAATGATTATAAGATGTCCAGATAAAACTCTGACAAGGATCATAAAAGTGAGCAGAAAGGTAATTAATAGGGACTGCATTATCACATATTAAAGTTAAATGTAATATTATATGGATAAATGTAAATATAATGCCTAAAAATAGCTTAATGCTTAATTTTGTCTCTATCTAACCCTTTTGAAATCAAATTAAAATTGTGTTTTGCAGCAAACATGAGTAAATATACCTTTGGCCTCTAAAATTTCAAAGTTCTCCAGCAGAATGGGTTTGGTAATAGATTAGTTTTATTGGGAACAGGAAACAGTACAGCACTAAAGCTTAATTAATCTAGTCTCTAGTTCAGAACAAAACAAGGTAACATTGAAACATTCAGTTGTGTTGAATAAACCCCTTGGTTCAAAAGCAACACTTGAGTAAAGCACAAAGCATTTGTTTCAGATTAGGATGGAATCAGGCACATGGTTATTAATGATATTAAGAGAAGTGAATGTCATATTTCCTGAACAGACATGTTACATTCAAAGGTTTTGCATGTATTAAATGAGATCACACAAAGGAGAATAGAACTAAAGAGTTTAAAATCAAGATCAAACATAAAAAATTCAACTAATTGTAGGAAATTATAATGGTATTTCTTTATCCTGCAAAAATATCTGGGTATGGTAGGCAGCTTAAGTGGTATATTTGATTTGATGAGTCACAGAACACACATATCAAAGTATGGCCTGTTTTTTACAAGGCTACTAAATGAGCTTTGAAAATTATTATGAAACTAAGGTTAATTTTCAGTATCTTTAGGTAAGTCTGATGATATTCAAACATAACTAATTTTCTGTGTTGTTTTTCTTTAAAATGGCGCCAAAACAGTGGGCAAAAAGCGAAGAGAGAAGATGCAATATAAGAGATGGAAGTGTGGACTCACTGATATAATTTTTGTTCTTTATACAACGTTTTTTAAGTATCTGTATGGTCTTTTCCCATGTGTGGTTTCCTGTCATGAATTTAAATTACATGGGGTCCCTGCAACGATAAAGGCATAAGTGAAAAGACACACTGAAATACGTGGCAGTCTTATAAATACATACAGATTTAGCTGTATTTCTGATTTTTTCGGTAAGTTTTCATTGACTTTTTTAATGATTTTTTCCTATATGACCATCAGAACCATGTTTACTAACTTTCTCTCTCATGTCTGGTCTAATTCATTCCAGGTCTCTTGGTTAAACTAAAATCCTGTGTGTGAGCAGGGGGTATGTTGGGTTTCATTCAGAGGAAAATCACCTGTTCTATAAATTTTTGACTGGTATGAGCTTAAATTGAAACATCCAGTGCTTTCAAGAGCTAGCATGAGAAGTGTGAGATGTACAACTCTAGGTAAAGGAGATCACTGGGGTCTGTTTTAAGATATTAAACAGTTTGGATCCATAACAATACATGAAAGCGATCATAAGAAAAAGCAGACAAGTACAAAAATTTTTGTGGTGCTTCACTAAAACAGGAGACAAATAACCTGTTTCTTTTCTCACAGTTGGCTGCATACTTGAGGCATAGCCATTCACCCCTGACTCCATCCACTGAACCTGTCACCATTCAATGTTCTTCCCTCACCCACAGATAAACAATTGACCCCCTTGTCTGAAACTGGGTGCTGTTTTGCCAAGGAAATGTGGTACCAAATTACTTCATACCTCTTACTCTTACAAAAGATGTCAAAAATTCCTTTTTCCTCTCATAGTCATGTCTGTAGGAAAGGACAATGAGCCATTGACAGCATTCTTGCATTCTACACAGTGGATTTCTTTATACTCTAATCCTCCAATAGTCTATATTACTGAAGTTAAGGGCAAATTTTTAATGTATATTTTTTGTTTCGTTTGGTGTACATGTGTTAAAAAGAACTGCAACAAATGAAGGTCACATTAAAGGAACAGGAGAATCTGAATTACATGATGGATTTCCAAGGACTTAACTCTGCCTAATTCCATTACACAAACATTGAACATTTTCTTGGTCATTGCTAATTAGATCTCTAAATACCCTGCAAGGAAAGGCAGCTATGTCAATGCAAGCAGAGAAAACACCAATGTTACATTTGATTTTGTTTGCTCTTGTTGTCAATCTAAAGCAATAGTCTCCTAAAATTAAAATGTTGATTCTTCCTTTTACTGTTTCTGTGCTGAAGTTAAAATAACATCAAAATTTTGAAAAATAAAAGCATAGTAAGTTAAAGTGCACCAGGGAAAGTTTCTGTGTGACAAGTCATGAGAAACTTTTGGGAAAGCTCAACCTTCTGTAAATTTCAATGGCACATACCTGGAAAGAACTTTCAGCAGAGAGCTCAAGATCCAGAAGTCATTATAGCACTGAGAACAAAAATCATTTCCAGTTTGATCCTATTCAAGTTGACAGGATACTATAATTGTGTAAATATGATTTTGTTTACTATACAGCTTAACTATAATTTCTTCTTAAACGCAATCTAAAGGAGATGAATTAAGCTTGCTTGTGTCTCCAGAAAAAATGGCAGAGTGGCATATGAGTGCAAAGTGGACACACTTCTGTCATAATTCTCTTTGTCCATATTTTCTGAGCTCTTCCATAATTATTGGTAAAAATTGTGGTTTGTTTAAATATGAAATAGTGACAATTATGGTAATAAAGCTGTGACAATGATAGCAATAAAATAGTGACATTTTACTAAAAAAGTGAGACAGGTCCATATTATCCATCAAATATTCACACTCAATCTGGTACGTAAAGAGGATTTTTTTTCTGAAAGAAAGGGAAAACGTTAGGAATTCTCAAACATGTCCTAACAAATACAAATGGTAATTAGGAAAAATACAGCACCAATGGAATATGACTTTAATACCCAAAACCAAATCAAAACTACTATGAGTGGATCACTTCCACTACGGTCTTCTGAGCTCTGTAAGAAAATTTCGGAGATGAACCAACCAAACTCCCATGCCCGGCCTCCTTGTGCTGTCTGTAGGAAGAAGGGAGAGGCTGGAGGAGGAAAACGTGTCCTTAAGGGGTTATTTTATTTCTAATCTTCCTCTGAATTTGTTAGTAATAAACTCAGTTTGTATCTCTAAGTTGAGTCTGTTTTGCTCTTGGGGTGTTTTCCCCTGGTCCTTATCTCATGAACTCCTCATTTAAAATTTCTCTCCTCCGCTCAGCTGTGGTGGGGGGTGAGTCTGGCCTTTGGCCAGTGTCAAACCATGACACAGTGACATCAGGAGCAGCTGACACCCTGGACCCAACACCTGCATTGCAAGCTCTGAGTGTGTGAGCTCCAGCAGGGGGAACTGAGTGAAGCAGGAGCCCTGTTTTGTGCCTTGAGGAGCTGGCAGCAACCCCACACCAAAATATTTTGCACCCAGGGCAGCAGTCAAATCACAGCTATATGGTAACAAAATCAGGGTCTCACAGGAACATCTGCAGATGATTTTCCAAACTTAACTTTCTTTTCTTAATACCAGATAGGTTTTTATTAATGTCATATAATTGAGATGCTATTATAAAAGTCTATAGGCTAATTATTCTACTGAAATTAATGATATTTTAAGAAACATTTTATTGTAGGCTTTCTTAAAAAGATTTTTTTTTATTTATAATTCAGATGAAAACAGCATGAACACTGATATTTCTTTTTATCCTTCTCATAATTTGTAACAGCCTTGTGAAATGCCCTTTTTGAAAAATAACTAAAAAAAGTATACACTTGAAACATTGTCTCAGAGAATGTAAACACAATAGCATCGAGTATTGAAATTACCGACTCCCAAATACCATGCTTTGTCTCCCCATTAGTCAGGCTAGTTGCAGAACTATTTTATTTCACCTACTTATGATATTTCAGACTTCTTGTCTGTCTTCATTTAGCCCCTCCGCCCCCATTTTGTCCCCTCCTACAAAATGACTAGCATTGGTGTGTTTTTTAAGGGACCACCATCAATGCTGTTGAGTGCTTAGAGTGTTGAAATTTCTGTTTTCTTTAATGTACTCACATGTGTTAGGTTAAACATGTTTTAAAGCTTTGAAATTAAAGGATCCTGTACCATGGAGGACTGAATCTCTCTTCTAGACTGTGGAGAGAATGTGACCAATACCTTTTTGTTGTCCTTTCTTTTGTGCTAGAAGGATATATTGAATTTTTAGAATAGGAGTTTTGAATTAGATGGCTTAGTTTGTTCATGTCAACTGAAAGCAAAGGAAACAGAGAGCAACTGAGGGAGCACTTCTAGGATTACAGATTGATGTGATATCAGCACTTTGCTCACAATAATTAAAGTGCCGTGGGCAAAGGGAGTGAAGTCTGCAGGGGATAGATGCCTGAAAAAAGAGGTGGACTAGGTGTTACAGAAACACAGAGTCCCCATCCCTGCCAAGGAACAGGCAGAGTGGGTTTTATTAAGAATTTATATTTATTTTAATCATCAATTTGATCATGTGAATTAAAACAGTCAAATTGGTATAGACAATAGAAAGAAGGAATTTTATAAGGTTATATGAGCATAGTTTCTCTTACTTCCCACCTGGGAATAATTATATCAGTTTCTCTCTAATATATCAACAATAACATTGTTATTATATTTGTTTAACTAAAACTGGTTTAAGTCCTTGCATTTCAAAATGATCTAATGTTAGAGCAGAATAAATTTAGTGTAACACTACACCACAGCCACGTAGGACAGGGGCACAGTAAGTCATCCAATATATGATAATTCATGGAGTGGCAGTAAATCTGACCAGTTTCACACACATCATCGTAACTTTAAAGTGACATAGCTGTATAATTAGATTGCTCACTTCTGATATATATATAGGTACTTACAGCACTCTTTATAAATATCTGTAAGTAACACAGTGCAAGAAACCACAAATGAGAGCAAATGGTTGGCAGCTGTGTGAAAAAGTCCTTACAGTTTTAGAATCTTAAGATATGATCCAAAAAAGCCAAATAACTAGACACTGGTAGTGGTCAAAACTTGATTAAAAGCAGAGCAAACAGAAAAACACTTAAAACCGAAAAAAGAGATGAGCAGAGATAGAAAAGGCTGTAGATTAAGAAGTTAGGTCTCAATCTACTCTGTGTCAAACAGAAGGCATAATTTCAGAGTACACTATCAAAATGAAATTCAAACCAAGGAAACATATATTATACTTCCAGCTTTTCAAAGCACAAACTGTAAAACAACACACTTAAACAAAGCATATATAGTTACTACAGCCAATTCTAAGGATTTTTACCTATTTATAGAGAAAAAATATATGTAAAATGGTATTCCAACATATGTGCAAAATCTGTCTAAGTCTTAAATAATTTTCAGGACATCCCCAAAATCTGATTTTTCACAGCTATAGATAACATTCCATTTGCATGACAAGAAATCAATTGCTAGCAACCCAGCAACAGTGAGAGCTGCCTGATCCAAAGTGTTACTTTGTAAAAATGCTCAAATGTCACCTGGTTCAAATATTTGGCTTATCAAACACTGAATACCAGGGTTATTTGCTAACACGATAGTGGCCTGGTGTTAATGTGCAATGAGAAGCCTGCATGTGAAAATTGGGGTAACTCATGGACACTGAGCTGTCTGCCAGCTCCAGAGAGCTGGAAGGTGCCTGCCAGAAAACAGTGTGCTGGCCCCCTCCAGTGTCACAGCAAACTGAGTGTGTCAAACCAGGACCTGCCAGGGACTCACCATTTCACACTGCCCTGATCTCACTGGGCCACTACAGCAGATAGAAACACTAATCTGCAGCAGCCATACTTGGAAAAATAAAAGTTCCATGTTAAAATAGTGGACAGTACTTGGCAGCCAATCTAGTCATGAGAAAGGAATATAACAAATAGTTATTCTTCAGTGAACAGATTTAAATGTGAAGCTGCTGAGTGACATGTAAGATACGGCCAGGGGTTGAGCAAATCTTTCTGTATTTATCCTTCCTTGTTTCTATATTATAATGAAGAATTGTTTCCTACATTGGAAAACATTTTTTAAAAAATTGTTTGTAAAACTTAGTAGAATTCATTTCAGTTTACCACCTACATGTACACTTCTGCACATAATTCTACTGCCATTTGCCCCCTGTACAGTAAACAAAATACTAAATTAGGAAGTAAGCAGTGAAAATCTTTGTGAAGACACAAAGAGTGCACATTATGAAAGTGCTTGCCTCTTAATCTCTGTTGCAATAAGCTAACTTCACATAGCGAAAAATTAGTGGAGCTTACTTTAGAACATCATGCTACTTCTTGGGCCTTACTGAGAAGGGCACTATTGTGAACTCCAGGCAACTGAACCTGCCCCAATAAGCTGAAATCACCTCCCTGAGTTTACTGGACCAAGGCTTTGAGAAGAGTTCTTCATAAAAAGGTAAATATGTGTCCTTTCTCACTCATTTTTCTCTGCAATTCTTGCCACAGACTCAGAACCAAAGCTTAAGGAAGGCTGCAAGCATTAAACAAAATACCAGGCTGGGAAAAACAGAGAGCTTTCCCTCTGCTTGAAGAAGGGCTGGAGGATTGTGCTGAACTCCGTTATACAGTAACTTTCTCTACAGCTGCCATTGCTTCCTTTGCTACCAGTAGATGGGGTTTGCATTTCTCAAAGCCGTGGGGTCTGTATTTCTAGTAACCAAGAGTCACTTAGAATCAACTGGTTGCACATCACAGTTTGACAGATGACCTAGGACTATCTCTACCTCTCTATACAACCTAAAACTTTTCCCAGAGCTGGAAAATCCTGGCCAACATATACAAAATGGCAATTGCAGAGAACAAGGTATGGCTTCCCAAACACCTCCTAGCATATCTGCAGGCTGACAACACATTTGGGCAGGAGCAACTTCTTTAAAAGGCACAAAATTGTGGTCAAAGATTGGAAAGGATTTTTTTTCGAAATGTATCACAACGGTACAGCTTCATGAATGTCACCCAAACACTTTTTCCAGAATTAAGAATATGAAAATTTCAAAGGATTTTTCACTTAAGTTTACCTTATCCCTTGCCTCACAGTTGGCCATGAAGTCCAATTGTCAGCCTTATTCCAGAGTGAACAACAAGGTGGATAATTTTTCTTCAAAATCCTTCTCACACTTACTGTAGTTACACTAATGCAGGGACCCAAACACCAGCAAGATCACTAATCTCTGTTCTTTTCTTCTGACACATTATAATTATGAATTTTTGGGTTTTCAGTTGCTGGTTCAATGCAGATATTGGGATGACTTCTGTGACTGCTACTGCATTGTAATGGTACCTGAAATAGGGATGCTGTGGTTTTGTTTAAGCTAAATGTCCCTTGCAGGGCACCTGCTATTCCTTCAAACGCTGCTGTCCTAAATTCCCATAAGGTTTTTGTCAGACAGGAATGAGCATAGTCAGGGTATGCTCAGGGAGTTACAAATCTGTGTTGTTTACTGCTGCAGCATCCTCTGGACCATTTGCAGCTCACCAGGTGGCCTTGCCTCCAAAAGGAGCCTCAAAAGGAGGGGGCTTTACCAGCTCCTCCCAAAGGTTTACTGCTGCTAAACCTGCTAGTGGGCAACAAATGAGGTTGCCCAAGGTATGACTGCTTTGTTGGGTCAGTTGGTTGGTTTGCTACTTATGTTTTAACTCAATGGCAGCATGAGAGGAGAGGCTGGTAAGTAAAGCAGCAAGGCTGAAGTCAGGGCCAGACTCCAAAGGTATCAGGCAGCTCTGGCTACTTGATTCTAGCTGTAGTGGTGAATGTCCAAAGGATTATATTTAAGTGATAAAGATTCCATCCCTCTTCCAATGTTATCTTGTATTTTGGCAAACGGCATCCCCCCCTTGGCTGATATTTCCTCTAAATCAGAATGGGTCTTTGTACAGATTTTGCAGAAAGCCATAAAATGTAGAGAACACACAGCATTTGTCTGGCATAGAGCTTCCTCTCAAAAGATTTTGAACATGGAGGATGGTAAGAAATAAAACAAGGATTATACTTTACTAAAATTTTGGCAAGTCTTCATTGACTGAATGATAGACTAGGACTGCAGTGTCTTTTAGATGACTACAGCAGCCAGATGGATTCCAGCACTCTAGGCAAAAAAAACCACCAGTTTGGAGAAAAACATAATTGGCTGACATCTGCTGGCTGCAACTATGTATCCCACCACTAATTCCATCATGTGACAGAGAACATACAGTGGGCTTTCATGGAATATTTGTATTTATATATAAGACAGTAATCTGAGGTACAGAATCCTTCAGGGAAAGATAAAATATTATTACTTTTCTAAACAAGTGTTTTAAATTAATTTAAAATCCCTCCCAAACTAATTCTACCTTCGTCAAATCATATAATTGGCTTTGTATTTTCTCATTATCCAGTAACTAGTGATTTTCTTAAAAGACACTAACAATTTAAGGGAACTATAAAGTACAGATTGAATGTAGAAATAGGTATCTTGGCAGAAATATGCAACTTCTCTAGCACTTGAACTGATTAATTGGCAATAAACTATCTAATAAAACTATGTTATGTTCAATAATACAAGCGTTCTACACAGAAATGTAAAAAGTAGAGAAAAAATGAGAGAGTCATACCCTAAGGGAAAAAAATACACATTTTAAGAGAAAAGGTTTTTTCATAGCCTCCTTTCTTTGATTTATTATTATGCCCAAAAAGTTCAACATTATCTAAGTTCCTGTGGTAAGTAAGAATGCACAGTACATTACATAACTGATTAAACACATCAAAACATTATGGAATAGCACTATCTTCATATAATAATTTCAACAGACCAGTCACACTAATAGTGCTTTGACTGTTTTTTTTGCCAATGGGTCTCCGACAACCCATTCACAAAATACACCAAGCCATCATCTAAAGAAAAATCCTGCAAACAGTAGAAACACATATCTTATTTAATTCATGAATATTGTGGCTATTGCAAAAGATAAAATTAAGATCTTACCTTATGCCTTTAAAATAATTTTACTGTATTTATTGCTGCTATTAGTCACTGATGTATTACTATTATTCAGTGACAGTTAACATGATTTAAGATAGCTTCCATTCTTAATAGCATTTCCTAAAAGAACCATTATTACTATAAAAGTCTTAAATAATACTTGGCCAATGCAGTCTGCTAAGTGAAATGCTAAAGCGAGTTGGTAAGGGAGTGCTTTGATAGTTGTGCAGTTTAAACCACTCTGTAAGGTAGACATATTGATATCTGACATCAAAACACCTTTTAAGCTGTAGTAAAACAAAATATTTTGTGATTATGTAAAGAAATCTTTTGAAATGCAGAATCTAGTGGTGATTATGTAACTCTTATGTAATTAAGCATAGAATTAACCCTGGGCCAGTGTAATATGAGCAATTTAATTTTATATGCCTAAATTTTGCCTGCAATTTCCCAACCTTTAGTAGGTTAATGATACTATAACTAAGGCTACTTTCCACCAATGAGTGACTTCAAGGACAGAACAAACATCTTCCACAGCATCTGTCTCCAAAAAATAGGAATGTTTATTTATAAAGTCTATTGGCCTTGGTTAATAAAATATACTTGGAATTTTTTAGCAGGAATATGCACTGCAAGTATATAAAGTTATGGTGTAATTACAGGATTAACTTCACCTTCTTGATGCCTTTATTAAATACCAATGGAGTAGAATTATAATAGATATACAGTGTAATCTGCTATGGTTTATAATTATGGACAGACATCCACCCCAGGGTTCAGCCACTGCCTTTTTGCATTTATTCCCATATAAGATTCAGTGAAAAAGCTGCTACTTTTGCTCTCTACAGAGATCTGCTAGGTGGTACATAAGCAGGAAGATGCTTTTACTGTCAGCCCACTCTTTTCACATCCCAAATACATGCCTCTGGCATAGCTGGATGGCACCATGCTTCTCTCCTGCCCCATTATCTCTTGTGACAGAGGCAACTGACTGCTCAGTCTCCAGCTAGTGACATCTAGTACAAAAAATCAGGTGGGAAAGACTGTGAGAGTGTTTTGCATCCCGGGAGCCATACTCTTCTCCACAGCAGACCTAGTCCATGGATGGCCCAGGGTGGAAGTCCCTCCTATCGCATGGCTGTGCTCTGTTGGGTCAGCCTCAGCCACCGAGAAGCTGCTAGCCTTGAGTCTAGCAAAAACCACAGTGTTTTTGATGGGTTTGCAGATTTTGTTACTCATTGTACTTTCCACATCTGTATGTTCTGATGACACACAGCCATCACAGAAGACAAAGGACAGAACTGTTTGGAAAGGTAGCCAGAGATACCTCTTGGCCTCAAAGACTAAATTACAGACTGATACTTCGTGTTTCAAGACAAGACTAAGCATCAGCTTTTAGAAACTAGCTTGTCCAATAGAGGTCTTCACAATTCGTTTTGCTTTCTCATTTTGTTTGTTCTTTTCATGTCATGAAGTCAATATTCATTACTGATGCATTAGAAGATTTAAGACTTTTACTGGTTTCTCTTTCCAGATATAGCTTGCTTCAAACACAAATTAAGTATTTGTGCTAAGTTGTCCTTTCAAGTTTGCTATAAGGCAAATTAACACTCTCCCAAATCCAGAATAAAAATAGAATCAAGCTTTGTGTTTCTTGCAGAAAGCTTTAAAAATCTATTCCAGGCTGAGAGGCATGTGCTGAGAATTCCTGAGTTTTACAGCAGCTTGTGCCAAATCACAGTAGCACCTCAGAGGCAACCTTCCCACCCTTCCTTAACAGGATGCATTTCACATTAATAGAATAATCTGCAAGAGAATTGCAACACTGTCAAGAGGAGTGGAGATTGACACAGTGGAGCAAATAAATTATATTTTCATATTAATATATATTTGTTTGCTTGTGTTCTTAGCATGTGACCTGGCTGCGGACAAGTACATAAAAAATAGCTCATAATGAACTGATAGAGATCAGTCCTAATCATGAAAAAATTTGAAAACATTGATCATTTTCCTTTCATTTTGAGCATTAGGACTAACTTTTAAAGCCTGTACAAAATTATATTCCAGTAAAAAATGATACTGAGTGCACCAGAATTCCGTTCTATTTAAATTAGCTTTAAATTTTTATAATTGTCAAACTAGAAAAAAAGGTTTTAGTAAGAAAGAGTTTACGATTCTCCATCTAAGCTTAGTTTTCTGAAATATTGAAGGTCAGAGGGTTTTTTCCCTTGTGAAAAGAGATTTCTATTTGGTAGTTAAGACTGGTCATATTTAGGAATGAAGTATGTATTCAGATAAATAAATAACAGCTACTAATAATGTGCACATAAAGTTTAGTGAAAGAAATAAAATTGAAAGTAATTTCTCCAAACATATTAATTCATAAAATGTGAAAAATAAATTCTTCCATTTGTAATAATGTTCCAGGTACTCTAAACATACTTCTGTATAGATTTATTAGAAGACTATTTATTACTATAAACAAGCAGTCCCATGATTTGGAAATCAAGGACGTCATTACTTCCTAAATTGTTGATGATTGACTTGGGAGTTGAGGTCACTATCCTGCTGTCAACCCATGTTCTCTAGACAGATGGCAACTACAGATATTCTTGGGATGAAACAATGCACTGATGTAAGGCGTAGTGAATATGTCACGAGAATAATACTGAGTGCCAACAAAATTCACAAGGCCGTTCTAGAACTGTTTCTCCAGGGAAAAGAAATAGTCCAAGTAGTTTGAGAGAAGCATTTGCTTTAAAACTTGTCAAAACTCCAGATGGGGTAGCCAAAATAGTGTGCATTTCATTTTAGCTTCTGGGGGAGTTTTCTGCTCAGTCTGCTTCTGAAACCAGGACAAGCTGTGGATATCACAGATGAGATCACAGTACAATAACATATTTCTGTTTGAAGACAAAGACCTGTCATCCTAAAACTCAATGTCTTTAGGGGCTGATTCACAGGCAGTGAACTGTCAGACTGGGGCCAGGGGCCTGGGTGAATTTGAGGGCTGCAATTCAACAGAATGGCTTTCCTTTACATAGCCATAAACATTTATTGGTTAGCTTTTCTTCCTGTCTCCTCCTTTCTTAGTCTATATATGTACTGAGGAGCAGCTTCTGTGCTGCAAACACATTGTATTTCATCACTGTAGCCCCCTGGAGTTTCCCTAAAACTCTTTTTTATAAACTCACTATCATAGCTGTAAACCAGGATGAAATCTAACATGGCCAAATTCAAAGCAACCAGGGAGATGAGCCCTAGGCCTAAAAAGTTTAAGCTCTTAAAAGAAAGGTTAATTTAGTGTCAGAAAAACTTAATTCTGACTAATTTGTTTTAAAAATCTACACGCCTGGAGAGCTAAGGGTGGCACAAAATCTGAGGCTCACTCCTTCCTTGCTTTTGTTTCGCTCCAGGGAGGCAATAAGTTACTATTTGCACTTCAAAGACTGAAAGTCAACTGAATCCTTTGGCCAGGGAACAGTAGGGGTCTGGATAGAAGCAAGGATTATCCCATTTTTCTCTGTCTCTTCCCATCTATCTCAACAGTAGTAAGAAAGGCATTTAGATCATCAAGGTACAAAAAAAGTTACTACCCAAATTGTCATCAGTGGGATACAGAGGCAAAGGCATCCTGAGGCTATTTGACTCGTTCTGACTTTCCCCACTTCCAGCACAGCCCTAGTATGCCAGCACATGATGGCATATGTTGGGTGGGCAGTGTACACTTAGGGCAACAACCCAACACAAACATCATGACTGGGAAACAAAGAAATGTTTGGTTCAAAGTACTTGAAGAATTTTCTTTGTTGACCAATGATAATAAGAAAATTAAAAATAATTGCAAAAGCCCAGATGAGTTTGAATGCTGACTTGAAATGCCATCCACAATATATCCATCCAAAATGAATATATTTATATTTTCAATTATTTGACCTGAATGTAGAACATTTGCAGAATTTTAAGGAAATGGAAGGGAAAGAGCATAGTGGTAGTGAGACCTTATCTTCATCTAGTGAATTTTTGTCCTTGCTTTGATTGCTGCTGTTGACCTTCAAACATCTTTTATCACATTATATCCATAAGTTTGTTTTATTATCTTCACTTGGTCTAATTACCTGGATGATTCTATACTGTTCCCTACAGGGAAATATACTGCTGAAGTTTGGGTTTTTAAATACTAATTAAAAAATTCATTAGTGTGTGAATTAATTTCCACTTTTTGTATTTTCCTCTCTCTCTAGATAGTCATCAGAATCTGATAGTAACATAGTTGTTGCCATACTTTAATTATATTGTTAGAATTCCTTTATCCAGCTGTAGTAAGAGGAAATAAACTTTATAACACACAGTCTAAATGCATAGCCATCTAAACTCTAGATCTAAAGGGTTTAAATATAAATAAAATTACTTTGCCTTGTATAGCTATTTCAGCTACATTTCTAGCATTTAAATATGTACTCAGAGTGTGGAACAATATTTTAAAATGCCCTTCTCAAAAGTATTCTCAGGCACTATATTGAAGGCTGGGTTCATAAATCTTATTTGTTGAGATAAGTTGTATACAAACGCACTGGAAATGAATGTCAGACCACCCCCAGTTCCTTACTTGAGGCTGATGTTCACTCAAGTCTTACATGGCTTTTTACACCCCTAGTTCCACAAAAGTGCCTTTACATTTGTGGGTACATTAGTTGTAGCTTTTTGTTCCTACAATTGATATGTACAAGCTAATGTTCACTGACTGTAGTAATTGGCCTGGTTTTAACAACATAAAATTCACATTTGTTATGGAAAAATACAAGTATATCATGACTGTTGTAGAAACAAGATCAAGAGAGAAACATTTCTAAAATCATTTAAAAACACTATAATAATAACATCCATGCCTACTGAGCCTCAGAACATCAGTATGTCCTAATTGGTTCGCGAGGAGCACCTAGTCATTGCATTATTTAAATGGCATTAACTACAAAAACAAGCATCTAATCAGTGATGTTCATTTCCTTTTCTGCACAGCTCCATTAATTTTACCTTTTATTTTTACAGTTGTGAAGTTGAGTGAAAAAAGCAGTAGAAGAGTTTCTTTGTGCTGTATTTCATTAACATCTCACCCAGTTGGTGTCTATCAGTCTGTATTTAATAGGAAAAAAAAGAGTCTTTCTAGATTAGGTTGTCATTCACAGTCTTCATATGAAAAAGATAGAAATGGCTGTCATAACTCATGTTCCACTAAGGATAAAGTAGTTTTAAATTGCAGCCTTATCCACTGCAGAATAGAAAAGTTTTTCAAAACTCACGTAGGACGGTGGGATCATATTGGTGCAAGAATGGAGTCTAGCAGTACAAACTCAGGTCTATAGTATAAACACTGATGGTTTCTGAGTGTGACAGTGAAAAATTCTAGAACTGCTGCTGCTCTTGCCTTTCCTTACTCTGACTCCTGTTCATATACAGAGTTTTAGTAGGAAAAGTTAAATATGCAGAACCATTGCCCAAGAGTCCAAACTGCTGATCTGGATGTCTAACAGTGAGGGAGGACTAGAGCGTTGTGTTTTGCATCCAAGATGACTACTTCATTTGTCAGGATGTTATAGGTATGTCACTACAAGAGGGTTTTCCAGGGTATAAAACCTAGTGCAAGTCTCAAAAGAGAAGGGTTCCAGTCACTTCCTGACACCACCTGTGGGCAGTTATAGCATATCTTTGCCACTGCCAACTTTTTTAAGTGCTGGCTGAATTACCTTTGGGCATCCATAGCTTCCTCTATATATCTATAGATATGTAAAGAATTTAGAAAACTAATTTGCATTTTAGGCTCAGAACAACCTAGATGAGGAGCTATCTAGATGTTTCATTATCTAGACATCAGCATTCCTAAGTTCCTTTGTATAACTGACTGCATACACTTCTAGAGCTGTGCTTCAAACCCCCAAACAGACTACCTTTTGTAGAATTTTGTAGCTCTGAAGTCTCTCTGTTATTTTTCAGAGTCTGTGTAAATACTTTACAAAAACTGGCTACAATAGGACAAATTCAGAAATATTAAAATCACTCTCATTTCTGAAAATCCACAGATATATGTGTTTCTTTATATATACACATGTGCTTATATAACTGTACAAACATTCCTCAGTACACACAAATATAAATTCACAAACTTAAATCACTCTTCCTAGAAAATAAACTTTCAATGGTATATGCTGATACATATAATTCAGAACCTTATGAGAAAACAAAGTGAAATAGCAACAGTTAGATCCTTCACACTCTTATTAACAAGTTACTAAATTAAGGTTTCAAAAGACCAGACTGTCAATGATAGTCCTTCTGCTGTTGCCGAAGTACAGAAAAAAATTAACTGTAAGAGCATGTTTGCATTCCTTTATATCAAGTTGCATTCCCACTATCACACAGAAGATATACAATCTCCTCTTATACTGAACACAAACTGGTACATTCCAGTGATGAATGTATGCAAGTCAAAAGAGAGGACTTCAGCTGGTTGTTATCTAGCTGGGTCAAGGTTTAGATAGGGAGGCACAAAAGTCAAAAAGAGACAAGCAGCATAGGTGGCCTGTGGATAAAGAGGTTCATTCTTCTGGGCAATCAATCACATGGGCAGAGAAAACAAATACATATATGACTGAGAGGGTGAAACTAGCTTTGAAGAGAGATAATTACATTTGACTGAGTAGTGGCACACCGGCTTCTTAAACATCCAGTTTAGTCTGCAGCATGAAAATACACATTCAAAGGACCATTTAGACTGGTGCTTTTCCAGTTTCAGTGAAAAATTCTATTTACAAGTAATTATTATTCAGCAAAAAAACCATATTCTCATAAGAGGAAATCAATGGATTTAAGGATACTAAATGAATCAGAAAATACTTTGTTCTATTTGCAAAAAATACTGGGTTGAGAGAAAAATAAGACAAATTAAATTGACTAACTAATAGCCAGATTTTCCTGGGGTTTATGCTTTCTTCATAAGAATAAAGCATTGAAACAGTTTTTAAGTAACTGGTCCTAATACTAACATTTTCAAATCTGATATTTAAAAATAGACTGATGTCCTAAACTTGCACTGATATATGTGCGAACAAGCAAGCTCCTTTATTTTCTGCAAGATTGGATTCATAGACATCTATTGCATGATCACAGCATGGATGAGGCTGGCAGGGATCTCTGGAGGTCATCTGATCCAAGCCCCCCATATCATACAGGACCACACAGAGCTGTTGGTCTGACACCATATCAAGATGTGGTTTTTTATCTCCAAGGATGGAGACTCCACAACCTTCCTGGGCACTCTGCCAGTGCTGGGTCACCCTCACAGTAACAAAGTGTTTCCCAGAGGTCAGACAGCAGATTCTGTGTTTAGGTCTGTGCCCACTGCCACTGGCCCTGTCACTGGGCACCAATGGAAAGAGCCCGGCTCCCCAGGTCACTGTTTTGCAAAGCTGCTTTCTAGCTGGATGGTTCCCAGCATGTAATGGTGCCCAGCATTGTTTCACCCCAATTACAGGACTTTGCACTTCCCTTTGAAGTGCATGAGGTTTTTATCAGTCCATTTCTCCAACAATATAGGTGAGTGTGAGGATTTATCCCTCTTAAGAAATCTGTGATTAACCAACTCTTCCATCTCACAAAAAGTGAGGAGAAGCGGACCCTACAGAAAGGAAAAGATTTAGAAAGAGTTGATATGGGGAGAAGTCACAGGATGAAGAAGATAGATTTCTATTTGCATAAAGACCATGGTACTGGTTTTTAACCAGTAAAAGCAGATCTTCTGTCCTTGCGAAACTGGACACAATTCTGTGCCCCAAGAACTGAGGGGAAACAGAGGAAAATTATTCCAGGTTGTCTTTATGAATGATTTTCACTGTTTTTTAATATCTGCTGCCCCCCCTAAAGAGCCAGAGCATCTGGATACATCTGCATGTTCCAAGGCTGGTCTTGTCACCATTTTGTTCCATTTCAAGTCTGAAACCCCTGTAAAAATAAATAAATAAACCGACCACAGAGAAGATAATGCTTCAACTTCAGAAGTGATTACCAAGCTGTATCATTTATAAGAAAACTTGTGATAATGGTTAAAATGGGGGCAAAAAAAAGAAAAATAGTACTTGTGTTTTTATTCTTGTCTTCTTCGTGTTCTGCCTGCAAAGATGCACAAAAGGTCACATATATCTTTGAACAGGAAATGATTGTTCTTGACATATAAGTCAATATAACTTCTAAAGCATGAGGAGGTATAATGTGGCCAAAGGTCATCCTGCAATTTTTCCCTCAGTTCCTCTCTAATATTGTCTCTAATAAAATTTAATTTTCTCACCTTATATCCTTTGCTCATTTGAATGTTAAGATCCTTTACTTCATTTGCCTGCCACAATGGGAAGCATTTTGTTTGATATCTCTAGAGTTTAAAAAACAAAAATAGTGAATGGTAGGTTCTGAAATTACAGCCTCCAGCATATTTTTTGTTCTCAAAATGCAAGAAGATTAATTTTGTAACCCATCCCAAATATCATATTAGGGCTACTTTGGCTAGTTGCAAAAATATATTTGTGGACTAAAGAATTGTAATAGGAAAAAATTCTGCTGGAATTCCTCTTATATTCGTAACAGTGACAATATGCATCTTTCTCAGACACAAGTGTTAAATGTATATTCTATCCCTTTAGCAAAACTATAAAGAAGAATGAGAGTATACTTAATCTGAAAGGGAAGTGTCATAAATGTTTATGAAGGTTCTAAAGTGTAAAAGTTGCACAGAAAAAGATTTAATAAAACTAAGATTTTCCTAATATGAAGACACTTGGAAATGGAACTTTTACGAATGTCAGAGTTAAAGAACCAAACCAAAAAATGCTCTTAAAACTATAATACTATGTTAAACCTAGAAGAAAACTTACTGACAACAGGTACAATTCAAGTGAAATCTTGGCAGCGTGAACAACCTGACAAGGGAGCCAAATTTTCAAAACTATGATCAAATTTCTGAGTGACTTGAAGTGCTGACAGTCTTGGAATGTATTGTACATTGTCTCCTGAAAGCTGCAAGTATGGATTCTAAGATTGGGAAGTTCCAGATAAACCACTGTCCTGTGCTGGCCTGCTAAGGACAGCAAAACAGCTTCTTGATTACTGTTTCTGCTGATGCAGAAATACATGGAAATACAACATGCAACACTACCATATAAGCTGGAAATAATTTCCTGTGCTTTTATGTTGCATACAGCACACTAATAGAAGCAGGCCCAGACATGGCTCTTACCAAATTTTCCAGTATTAACATAATTCCATCTATGCTCTGTGTTCCCATCTAACCACGCATCACTACACCATTCACAGCAGTGCCAGGACAGGAACATAAGGGCAGATGTTAGCAATACACCAAAATCAACACCAAAATAAATAAATAATTTTTAAAATAATGACAAATAAACTCAGAACAGAGTATCCTTCAAACTGCAAAATGAGGAAGATCATTTGAGGTCAAATGAGGAAGAAAACACAATTGAAATAGATGAAATGAAATTTCATTCTTAGAGTTAACAAGAGAGTCAAAAATACAAACCAGCTTTCTTTTAGATATTTGACTGGTAGTGTAAACTGTCATTCTATGATTTAAGCACCTGTTTCTACTTCAGTTACACAAAATCCTCTTTCATTTTTTAGGCTATAAAATTAAAATTATGTAATAAAAATATCTATTGCAGGAGGGTCCTATCAGCCAGTCATTAAAACACAGAACATCTGCAGGGTAAACTAAGACCAGAGTTTTAGTAAAAAGAAACAATACTGTGAAAAATATCCATGCAGCTACAGAGGGAAACATTTAAATCACTACAAAATTATTGTAATTTGCTTGTTCTGAATATAGTTAATATTTGATTAGGTAGGTGCTTGGAGTTAATGTCCTTCTTAATTAAATCAGACTCCTCCTTCTCTACCCCCAGAGAAGAAAAAGATTGATCATACTTTTTTTCAAATGCTAATTAGTATAAGCAGAGAAAGTCTTAAATCAGAATGCTTTATTCAGTCCTGCTGCTTCATCCATTTGAATCCTGCTCACATTTCCTTGGGAGGCCTGCTCTTTTGTATCTGTGAAAATAAGCACAGATGTTGGCTCCACCTCCCTCAAAGCAAGTTTTGCCTAATGACCATTTTGAATGTATCCCACTTGCACCTGTTCAGCATTTTAAAGTAAAATAAAGTACTTGACTGACTCCAAATATCTTGTCCAGATTTTCTTAACTTGATTATGTTGCCATAAAAGACAAGAGATTATTTGAGTAGCAGCCACAGTATCAGCTGGAGTAAGGCCAATCTCATCATTCCTGGAAGCGGAATGTTGAAATGTTTTTTGTTGATGTTGAAAGTCTGACTTGGGAGATATTGCAGATTAATTAGAACATTAGATGGCACTACTACAGCACTGAGGTACACATAGAAGCAAAGATTACCATATGCAATTATTTATAATGTGCCAAGTACACAAAAATGCTGGTATTAAAATGGTCACATTGATCTCAATATGACATTTCTGCAGAACTGTTCTTTTTTTTATCAACAGAATAGACTAGCTATCTTTTTTGGTACCTTCTCCTGCCACAGAAACCATCAAATTTCTTTTCATCTATTATACCTCTTTCTTCTTCCATTACAAGATTCTGAATTGCAAAATATTTTTTTCACAGAGTTGACCAAATCCTACCATCATTAAATTTCTAATTAGTCTCCCAAGGCTTTCAGAGGTCTGGGAAAAAATATTTTCATTTATACTTTCATAAATATGAATAAACTTTTCTGAAATCTATATACCTACTCTGGTTTTACAATACACAAAGTGAATTTCATAGAAAGTTTTAGCACCTGAAAGATCATATAGTTCCAAACCCCCTGCTTCACTAGACCAGGCTGCTCAGGGCCACATCCAACCTGGTCTCAAACGCTTCTAGGGATGGAGCATCCACAGCTTCTCTGGCCAGCCTGTTCCAGTGTTCCCCAACTCCATAGGGAGCAATTCCTTCCTAACATCAAATCTAAACATACCTTCTTTGAGTTAAAACTCAATGAATAAGTAATAAAATGAATAAATATAAATAAATAATAAATATAAAAATATGTATATTAAGAAAAAATAAAATAAATATACATAAAAATGAACAAAATTGATAAGTCATTCTGCCTTCTCTTAACTCTACACACTCCTGTAAACAATCCCTCCCTAACTCTCTTGCAGCCCCTTTGGATACTTAATGGTCTCTCTTGAGCCTTCTCTTCCCCAGGATGAACAATCCTAACTCGCTCAGCTTGTCTTCTTGCGAGGAGAAGTGTTTCTCTGAGAATATTTGTGGCCAGCTCTGGACTCACTCCAACAAATCCACATCATTCTTGTGTTGAGGACGCAAAATTTTGTCTTTAACACTTAGCAATATATATTACCAAGTCATTATTAGCATTATTTAAATTTAAAAACCCCAGTTTCATAGAAAATGAGACAAATTTTTTCAATTGATTACACTGTTCCATAGTTCTGCTTGCACTTTATGAAGTGATGGCAAAAAAAACCAAAAAAGCAAGACACGTGGTAAAAAGGGGAAAAAACCCCATAATTTGGTATCTTAAACACACATGTTAGTATGTGACACAATATTTAGGAAATAGAACCAGAAAGCCATTCTGCAAAGAAGTATTAGCATTTTATTCAGAAAAAAAGTGAGACCAAGGTATCTTTTTATTTCCAGGAGGCATTTTCTTGGGTTTTCTTCTCAGTTATTATGAAACTATTTAAAATAATGAAATGTGACAATTCTGAGTATGCTGTACTCAAATAACTATTGGAAGATGGTTTTGCAAATAACTGGTGAGGTAACACAGTAGTTGCTCAATTTCACATTTTCCATCTAATTAAAAGACTGATTGCAGTCTTTTAGACTGCAAAATTTTTAGAAATTTATGATTTCTTTTTTTCTCCACAGCCTATCAAATAAAGGAACCTTATATCTCTTTCTTGATTTTGTAATTCGAATAATTTTTTCCTAACAAACTCTTATATGAATTTATATTGTACAATTCTGCATATTATACAAATTATATGCTTGTGTGCATGCGTGTGCATGTATATGTATTTTTCAAGGAAAAAATTATTTTAAATTGCATCAGATAATAGAAAATAAACTGCTAACAGATTCATCACCTATTTTTTTTCTCATGAGAACTGAATGTAATGCAGAATTCTTATGAATTTCTAACTATTGTATAATTTTAAATTATAGCAAACATACAAGAATAATAAATTCCTTTCAGAAAACCTACATTAGAGCATTTCCTGAATTAACATTTTCTTTTGTTTCTTTTAGTATCCTCCTTAAAATGGAATAAATGCCTATAGGTACGTATCAGTTCTACGTAAATTACCTAGGATTACATTAGCTACCACATATTCAAATTAACTGCTGGCGTGTCATTACTAAAAATAATAGAAAAAAATGGTGTTCTTCATGTGATAAATGGATAAAGCGTGATACTAGGACATTTCTGTGTGCTTCTCTAAATCATTGCACATCTTAATGCAAGTGAAAATCAAATTATTTACATTGCAAAACAATATCATAATGCAAACTGTAAGAATTAGAGAAGATTTTTCATTGATGTCAAATTTCTGGTAACCAGTACTGTCATTTGTTATTATAAAATATCTGATCATCACAGTGAATATATCTACTGAAATTCTCACATATGAAGAAAGACAGAGGGTGTGTTGTGATTTGGTCCTTCTGTGACTATCCATAATTTAAAATTATATCTGCTGAAATATAGTAATGACCCTATTAAACACAGAATAAATGCATTATACTGGATAAAAATTATTCAAAAGTACACTGATAGAGAGATTAAAGTGTCACTGGCAAATTATCAAGCTGCACCTTCATCAGTCTGTTGAATGTAATGTTCAGTAACACAGCATTGTATTTCATACTAGACATTTCTTTAAATTAGATATATTGCATCTTCAGTCTTCTGTTAGTTGACCTGGCAATAAATATGATGTATCACTAATAGTACATAAACCCAAGATTATTATACAAAATTGTTGTCCTTTTTTTTGTTCATAGAAGGTTGACCTTATATGGATGCAGGTGACTGTAATAAATATCAAAAACCTGAAATCAAGTTTTTCAAATTATATTTCAAACTTATTTTCGAGTATGATTTTTTAATTCAAAATCAAACTTTGAAAGACCCCAAACAACAGTGCAACATAATTCATTAAAAGAGAGAGGTTATTTTAAGGCACATGTATGTTAACAGGAACTCAGCAAATGCAGCCAGGCATTTAAACCCTGTGGGTGATGCCCATGTCACACCACCTCTTACACACAGATGAGCACAGGACAACCAGATTGTCAGCTGCATGCATTTGACATAGCTCCACTTTATTCAATAGGAATAAACAGTTTCGCACAAGCTAAGGATCAAATGCAGAAAATAAGGAATTTTAAAGCAAAAAATGATGTAATAGTTCCCTTTCTAAGCTGGGATGAAGATCAGCTTCCAGAACTGATGCATCTTTTGTGTTTTTATGTCACCCCATCCCTCTTTTCAGTGCATAGTCTTTATCTTTTCTGCATACAGACAGTTTCCTCCACTCAAATACAAGTTTTCACATTCTAAAAATGCTTGATAGGCAAGGTTACTCCAAAATCATATCAGATTATACTCCCAACTATCTGTCAGATCAACTGGATTCTGCAGATCAGCTGCAGAAGAGAAGACTTTAGTGTCAGCCATTTGTGCTCCGTGATGCTTTGTCAGCAATTGATCCCTAGAATTACCCAGTTAAACTATACCTTGTGGAAAGTCTTCTTTTCACCAGATGATGTGTCAGGAAAAGTCAAACGATTATGAAGATATTCACAGAAAGCAAGCAAAACTTGCACATACATAGTGCAGTAAAACCAGTGAAACTTGCAGCTGGCTCAGTCCCAGGTGTCAGTTACCTGCCTGGCATGTTGGATTGCCATTTTAAGAGTGTCATTTTAGAAATGTTACTTTGTTTGGTTTTTTTTGAAGTTGGGCTTTTTTGGACATTGTATTCTGATTATTCATGGCCCTATATTTCATGTAAAACATACTAAATTTTCCTAGAAAGGACTCTTGATGTGTGCCTCAAAAAAGTCTATATCCATGATGTGAAATCCCTATATATTTTTAGCAGTCATATGTACAATTTTTTATTGATTTGTATAACTCCATTGCTACAATTATTTATTATGGATAAGCTTCATTTCCCGAGTCCTTTAAGAGAAAATTTCAGCTGTTATCTCAGAGATGAACTGCCTTTGAAACAGGATTAGCTGAGACCTTGGAAACAAATCATGATTTTCAACTACTTGAAAGACATAATGACAGCTGAAAATACACAATTCTGTTCATTCTATGGTACTTTTCACACAAACAGTCAAAAACCTTCCTTTCAGGTTGTACTGAAATGCCTTATCAAGATAGGAACATGAGTCACTTATCAGCCATGATTGACTAGGAAAAAAACACAGATATTTGTGAATAAATAAATAAAATAAGTAAAATAAATAAATAAGTAAATGTAAATTCTTAAACTTGATGGACTATTCAGTTATGTAGTCTGATTCTTTTATATAGCATAAAGATTGAATTTTATCCAATAATTCTTGCTTAATACTTTCTATTTACAGAGGTAATATTCCAAGAGGATATTAAGGTTTAGTTTCAATTAAGGATTATAAAACACAAATATGATCTTTGAACTGTAACACCATAATTTCTTGTATATTTTCCTCTGCAATACTTTAAATGAGAACACAAAATTTCATTTTGTGAGATTTAACAAATGTAGTGAAAAATGAATATATAATTAAATTATGCAAATATTATCTTAGAATAAGTGCTGTCTATGACAAAACCAGAAAATCTAAAACAGATCTAAAAATGGAAATTGTAAGGAAGAAAGAAGCTGTATCATTGAGCCAAGACAATCTTCCAGCAGAGTTTTAAGTAAAACATAATCTTCACTTTGTATCTGGTTAGGTGAATATAAGTATAAAGGAGACAAAGATTGTGATGTCCCAGAGAACATTACTGTCATCTTTGTCTGCCTTGTCTCTAAAGAGTTCTTTCCCAGAGATTCCTGAATTGCAAATCCTAATTAGATATGTTATTAATCTTATTCATATGAGAAAAGTTAGATATGTGCACAAATATTTGTTGGATTAGAGCCATAATAGGCTTCTGGTGGGTTTTGGAGCATAAGATCCTTTTAATTTTCTAATTCATTGAATACACTCCATTTCATTATTAGAAATCTTGGTTCCTGGTTGGTTTCATGATCTTTTTTTAAGCACGTATAGTTTCATTTTTACCATGATTCAATAAATATGCAAAATGCTGCCCAGTGATAGTGAAGAAAGTAAATTTATGCTGGAACTACAGTAATGTTGATAAAAGAGATGTTGCTTAATAACTAAAAAAAAGGTCTTCAATCATAAGAGCTGAAAATCTTTTGTTTACTACAAATAATAAAACTTTTCCAGGTAAGCATGGGAGATAATACTGATGAGGATGTTTCTGTTTTAATCATAAAACAAAAAGGGACAAAAGTTCCAGGACCTACACATGCGGAGAGAGTTGCATTTAAACTACTAAATGATGAGACTTGGCTTCTGAATCCCAGTGTGCAGGTTGGCTTCATCCCAAACTGTAAGAGCAAAAAATCTAAAATCCACAGCCCCAGTCACACACCCTTCATTGCTCTACGCACTGATTTCCATACAAAATTAATATTGGAAAGGAAACCATGGTGAAGGCCAGTCTCACATCTGGAGAACCAGGAATCAGGATACAAGTGAGAATCTGATTTGAAGCCTAGTTGTATCCAGGGAGACCTGCAAATAGAGAAGGCTGTCATTGTAGGAAAAAATGTAAATGATGGAAGTGTGGTACAGAGGCAGCTGTTTGTTTTTTATAAACCTATGATAGTAAACTGGTTTCTAGAATCAGGAAGGTCAGAAATAAATATTTTTTAAATAACCTGGCCTTATTTATATGACGGTTTTGAGTCCTTTAGCACTCATCTCTGTTCTCAGGTACTTTCCCTTTCCAAGAAGTGACATATGACTACGTGAAGACAGAGGTACTATCAACTAAGATCAACTATCAACCTTTGTAATTAACAACCTTTATGCTGACTCATATCTGATTTATGAATTTCAGCAAAAATACTAAATTTAAATGCATTTCAAGGCAGCCATTGATTTTTTTCCCCTTGAGAAACTTGAAATGAGCAAGCACAGCTTTTAATGGTTTGAAATAATTAAAGCAGACCATAAGAAAGGACTACTGTAAAAGTTCTTACACAAGAAATATAGCCTAAGAACAAGTTAACTTCAATACTCTAAAATATCAAAGAAGAAGGGAATGTTTTTCATTTCCGTTTAAGCAACATTTAATGCTAATGTACATGCAGCAGAAATATTTGACAGGAATCAAGTTTTTATGTTGACAAGCTATAGCCAACACGTTATTAATTTTTTTACTATATTTTCCTCAGTGAAGATCTCTAGGCATGGTGCTAAAACAGTAGAATCATAAATTCATGGAATTCTTATATTTCAAAGAGACCTTAAAGATCATGTAGCTCCATGCCACCTGCCATGGGCAGGGAACCTTCCACTAGACCAGGTTATTGTGAGCCCCTAATGAGATGGAGAAAATAACAACATGGTGGTTGTTCAGCAGATTAAATATTGCAAATAATAGTACAGATGGACCTTTAGAAATCTGACCCACTTTCCTTATTTTCTTCCTTTTAGATGCCACTTCCTTTATTACTTATAACTACAATTCCCATAGAAGAAACATGGATGGAATTGTGAGCTCTCTTGACATTTGTATCATAGGTCAGCACTTTCACAATTCACCTCTTCTGCCATAATTTTCTTAAAAACAATTCAGTAAAACCCCTTTAACACTTAAAATTTGTGTCCCCTCAGGCAAGTCTTGAGAACAGGAGCTTTGGCCTGATTGTTTGAGTGCTAATGAAGATGGTTTTTAAATCACGAAGAGTGAAACTCTAAAACATAGAAATGAAATGCATGTTGACCACGATATTGGAAATGAGTGTAGATAATTTTCTTTACATCTTTTATGTATATGGACAATTATATGTATGCACATATTTTTCCAATAATGAATATGAAGAAAACTTCTTCATATTCAGGACTAAAAGAGTAGGGCTTTTTTTACAGCAATACTATGGAGTCTGGACTGTAAGAGATTAGATACATATTTGCAAATACACAGTCATCATTCCTCATTCTTCTATAAATACAGCCTTCATGCATTTTGTAGATTAGAAATTATTTTTCACATTTCTGCATATGAAAAATGGCTCCGGCTTTTTAATCTTGCTAGCAATGTATCATTCCATTTATTGAAGCTATATTTTAATTGCTAAATTGCTTGTCATTGGTTACACTAAATACATTCTCAATTTCATTATAACCATGAAAGACTTTCAAAGGTTTTATGGAACTTCCTGTATGATAAAGGTATTCACTTTTTGAAATAAACCTTATGTCTGTGTATTTCACAGGAGATACAATGTCATCCAAGAAAAAAACACTTTACTATATTTGACATAAGACGTCTGATGTATAGATAGAGCAATACATTCAACCTGAATTCTGTTTACTGTATATTTCTCATTTTAATATTAACTTTGCATATAGCTTCTGGTTTTGCCTCTTTATTTCTTTAATATTTCTATATATGCTAAGACTTCATAGGGCACCAAATAGAACCAAACAGATGCCAAATGGATATTTCTAGTTAGATAGAAGTCAGTGCTACAGCCGGAAGGATTTGTTATGAGATATCCTGAGAAGAGCATGGTCTTTACTTCTAAGATATGGCATGCAAGCTGCTGAAAACAGATTTGGTAGCAGTCTTAATTATCAGACAGAAGACTGCCAGCATGACAGCAGGCCAACCTTTTCTTAATTTAATTTTCCCTTGACTACTAAAATACCTAAAATGTGTATAATATTAAAGGCATGTATTTCGTTCAGTAAGAGACACAAGACCCAGACACACAATTTAGATTCGGATGTTGTTGGGGATTGGGTTGCTTTCTTGTAGAATTTTTTCCCAAAATAGTTGCTAGGAAGCTGATTGCTGGGTACTTGAGGGGACTTCAAGGTACTTGGAAGAGACAAAAAAGGTGACTGTCAAGGGGGGGTGACACCGACTACACCTCTGTCTGGGGGCTCGGAGTAAACTGAGGAGTTCTGTCTGTGACTCTGGGAGATCTCACTAGACCTCACCTGGAGCTGAGCTGGGAGCGAGTTTTGTGGATCCGCCGGGAATTCTGACCCTGGTCTCTCTCCCTGCCGGGGGCTGCTGCCCCATCGCCCTGCACCCATGGCTGCTTCGGTTTTGCTCTGGGTTTCTCCACGCTGTTTCTCCTGCCTGCCGGGACGTTTCTTACAGCTTCAATCCCTGCTGCCGAGCTTCAGACCCATCTCGTCCCTCGGGACTCCTGCTCACCCCTCCCCCTGGAAAGGTGCCAGCATCGGAGTAAACTGTGACTGTTTCCTAACTCTGTTTGGTGTTAGTACTATAGTTATTGTTATTTTGTTTATCTTGTTAGACTCATTAGTAAAGAACTGTTATACTAAATTCTTTGCCTGGGAGCCCCTTTAATTCCAAAAGTACAGCAGTTTTGGAGAGAGGAAGTTTACTTTCTCTACTGCAAGAGAAAGACTCCTGCTTTTCCTAGCAGGCATACCTGTCTTCAAACTACGGTAGGTGTATTGATATTTCTCACTTTAGTTCTCTTTTTTTTAAGTAGCAGTGAAGTTCACATCACCCAGAATGTACAGGGAGGTGCCTAAGATGGTAGGAATTGTTAGGAATGATATTAAGATAAACGACAGGATGTGTTGGGAGCATGTGTTCACTTTCACATGTGTCTTCAGTTTGTCTTATTTAGCTGAATGGCAAATTCTCCTTCTGGTCAAGGTATTCAAATCAAATTGTAGGAGAAGAGCCTACCCTTCCTATTTCAACATGGCCAGAAAATAAGCTTGTTCTTCTCCTGTCCAGCTGTTCAACACCTTTGGAGATCTAGCTCAAATTTCTGGCCACACTCAAGGACTTACAACTTGAATCACCACTCTCAAAGGAAAGTAATTAAATGAGACTATGCAATATATTGAAATGCATGTCAGCAAGTAAGATACTTCAAGTGAAGCAGTTTTACTTCATGAGGAATAAAGTATTCATGGAACTAATTTCAAAGCATTTCATTAGTCATACTAGGTTGAATAAAGAGGACTGACATCCACTTAAAACTCTTTCCACAGTCAAGCCTCAGATGAAGTACTTTATCTGCTTCAGTCAATGCACTTCACAAAATGTGGAAAGATTTTGGATACACTCCAGAAGGGAGAAATAAGAAGAATCAGAACTCAAGAAAATATGTGTAGATGCTAAGCCATCTTAGGTTATTTTGGTTAGGAAAAAAAGTAAACTAAAAATTGCAGCCATTTAAAAATAATGTGAAAAATATTGGAAAGAAATTATTCCCTGTGGCTACTTTGGATAGAACATTAGAAATTTTCAGAAATGTGGACTTATGTAAAGTATGAAGGGGTAGGAATCAGCTTCTGCTTCACATACTTACATTTCAGTGAAGAAAAACAAGCAGCTTTACTACCATCACATTCAATGGAATTAGAGAGCTCATCTTAGCCAAAACTTGACACTTACACATGCTCAGCTGACTAAATCCCTGTACTCCACTGACTCTATTGACTAGATTTTCACTGAGTATAACAGCTGGTCAAATGCAGATGTCTCCTTTGTGTATACTCAAATGAACATCTGAATTGCAAGATGAACCCTGGTGTAAGAAAAATTCTGCAAGTGAGGATGGTGAAGTTCTGGAATAGATGGTCTGTGCATGTTTTCTCAAGAAGTAACAGCAGAGTGTGTTTTATACAGAGTTGACCTTTCCTTGGGGCAAAGGCAAAGCTATTCTGTAAGCAGAATAGCCGAGTTCAATAAAACTTGATATTATAGCTTCTGTACTACTGTTAAACACTGCCTACAGCAAGCTCTGTTCACTGCTTCTTCTCTGGGGAACCACACAGCATGTGGCAGAAATCAGAATTTTCTCCCTGTGCATGTCCAAGCAGGGATAAATGCAGATGGCACTACAGCTCCTGTTAGTGGGACACATTGTATTAACTAGGCAGAAACTCTGTGGGCAAAAGAAACAATTAGATCAGATTCCTTCCTACATTTGTCTCTGAAGGGCTGCAACAACATTATGTGCAATTTTGTTTGAGGAGAATCTAGTTCCTAGCTCAGGTAATCCTTAAATTAACCTTTTGTATATATTGGTAGTCAAAAGACAAGATTGTGGGTCTTCGTTGGGTTTAGGCACGTGATTGTCAAGAAGCTACCCATGCTATGTAGGTTTATTGTTTAATTGATTCATCGACTTAATTTATAGGGTTTTTTTTCACATATCTTCATATTATTAACTTTTAATTTTCCTTATGAAACCTGATGTTTACACTGTGTTACACATCCACTTCCATGCTCAACTACAAACTAAAATCTCATTTTCATTTTTTTAAGTCTAAAATCATTTATGTCACCTTGGAGGACCGTAGTTCAGTTCCCAGAGAATAGTGAAATGGCAGACTCAGTCTTGAAGTGTGAATTTCACCTCATCTAACTTGAGAATATTAGACAAAGAAATCTGTTTGGCTTCATCAGTCATCAGTGAAGAGAGACAGGTCTCACATGGACCAGCATCCATACTGAATTCTAAAATATTAGGATGATTACTACCACTGCTTTCTGCAAGTGGAGTAGGAAACTCCATAGATTTGGGGAGATAGTTTTTCACTGACATTGTTTAAGTGTATACATCAAATGTGCAATCACAAATTAAAAAAATTACAATGGGTTTGGTGAAAATGTCCTCTTTGATTCACTGTGGACTGCTAAACAGAAAACTTCAGATATTTTTTTGATTTGATGGTGAATGCCAACCTGTGGTATAATAATTGCTGACTGTGTATGAAACTATAGAGACACAGATCTCTCTTGTCTTGTTTGTGTTTGTTAATTCAGTCTATCATATAATTTTCATGTTACAGACTGTAAGACAAATGCAGTTCCCAATGTGAACAGGTGTTGATTCAGAAAAGCACAATGTACAAACACTGATATCTGTACTCTTATCTGTTCTGTAGTGTTATACAATACCACAAAACTTAGACTATACCAACATCCTGTACAATTGGCTGAATGAGTTTTAATTAATCTTTCTAAAAATACTTGGGATAAAGAAAATATGATTCCCTTTGTTAACTTTCAAAATATACTATCAGTTACATACAGAAACACACATTAAATCCTTTAGTTCATTAATTGATTCTGTGTAGAATATCTGCAGTTCACCTAAGTATATCCTGTTGTTTTTACTTCTAAGCTACTTTTGAAAAAAAATGTGGATAAAGGGATTAAAATAACATGTTAAATATTGTTAAGCATCATAAATAGTATTTTTAACTGTTGTCAAAACACATACTTAAGAAAAAGTACTTAGAGTTTAAAATATTAAAATTTATTTTGCTTATATACTTTTAATTTGAACTGTCAGAATACATATATTAAATTTTCCTTTGTGTTTATTTTCTTTCTTTATCCTCCAAAAAAATGAAAAAATAAAGAATATAGAAACAGCTGAATTTTTGCAATAAAACATTCTGTTCAAAAATATATTTATGTTAATTGAAACACTTTATTTTGATAGTACTAGAGAAAATTTGGGCTAAATTGCCCTTTGAGGAAAGAAGAAAAGAATTCAACATGTTATTACTTGTCCAATGGGCTATGAATCACTAATTAGTACTGTTTATTTTTTCTGATTATCATAGTCTTAGTCTATCAGATGGACAGTAAACAAGACTCCGCCATCTTATTCTAGTGTCCAGTCTGGTTAAATCATTTTCTAGAAATAACGTGGCCTGAAGGTCAGGAAGGACTCTCATTCCAAGACTCTAAGTGGGCTACTTGAGCTTAACTGGCAAGAAGAAAGATCCTCTGTTAATTTGGTATGTATGGGTGAGTGCACCAGTACCACAAAGGGCTCCATTATTGCCATATCAAAGTAAATAGCTAACAAAAAGTGAGTCAGGGAGATGAATGATGAGTTAAGTGTTAAGCAGACACTGAGTGCAAACAGTAAGTATTACACAGTTGCTCTCAGAGGGAATGTGGCATCTCTTAACTCCTTAATTTCTGCTGTGATAGGTCTGGTTTTCTGCAGATCTTTTTTTTTGTCCTGTAGGTACTTTATTACTCATTTTAATGAGAATTTGCAAAGGCTTTAATAAATTAATTTAGCTTGTGTTGTCTGGAAAAAGCTGCTCCCACATAAAAACCCATCTTAAACAGGGCATATTTTTTGCATAGGAGGTTATATTATTCATTGACAGAAGATAATGCTGAGCAGGTGTATATCTTTCCCTAAGAATTTTATTGATTGTTGTACAAATTTAGATTTCAAAAAGGTAGCTCTCTCAAGTTTGGATTTTCATAAAACCTCATATGGGACCTGAAAAACATCAATTGAATATAAAAGTGAAAGAAACAGAAATTGAATGAAGAGGTTAAAGGAACTTCTGTGAAAGAAGTGGAAAGTGAGTGAAGAGAAGGATACAGGAAAACTATTTATAAGAACTGAAATGAAACAGTTGTCAGTTAAAGTATTAAAGAACTATTTTTAGGACTTAGCATAATTAATTTTATCATTATTTGTCTTTGCAGAAAAAGGAAAATGTACTTATGATATGCATTGATAATCTGCAATGTAATTAGAGAAGACAGTTAAGTATCATCCAGAAATAAATCTGATGTTGAGAACTAATATAACAAAAACGTGAGAAATGCTCTATTGTGCATTAGGGAACATAGATAAAACTTTTGTGTAGAGTAGGGAATTCAGTCAGATGCAAAGGCAGAAGGAACAGCAGACATGAGTGCATGAATTAATCACTGAAAGCATCCATTAAAATAGATAATTTTTGCTATGTTGATTTATTTTACTTACTGATTTATTTCTTGTCATATCAAGAAGGCAATAGTGTTATTCTGGAATGAATGAATAAAAAGTACTGTAGCAAGTGTTTTTGCATACATTTGATCACAAATATTGAAGAACCCTTTGTGCAAATAAAAGTAATAAGAAAAGTGGTTGATGAGAAAAGCTCAGAATATAATGTCTGTTATACAAGATGGACTAAAAAAGCTTGGCTTCTTGAGCCTAAGCAGATAAAGTGGCTGGAAATATCTTCCTCAAGCAGTCAGGATGTGCAGTGCAGGTGCAGGAAAAGAGTGGGAGAAAATATAGCATGAGACAGTAAATTCCAAGAATAAGGAATACAAGGTTATACAAACTTGAAAAAATATTATATACTTATAAAGTATACTTATATAATAATTAATAAATAAATTTGAACAATAATTAATGAAGATCTGCAAATATTCCTTAGAAAGCACAGAAACAAGCTGATTGTTTTCAAATAATTCAAAACTGTTCTATAAATGTGCTACTGTGATCTTTATATCTTTAATTTCAGATAAAGGAAAGGGTTATCAAAAATGTCTGATAATACAAAAAGCAGTTTCAGAGGAACAGTATCTCTTAGGGGACAGATGAAAAAAATGAAGAAACATCACAACAAGCAAAACCTTACATACCTTAAGAAGTGATCTACAGATTGCAGCTGGATGTGCTGATGCACAATGTAAACATAACCAGACAGTTCATGGGTGCATCACAGCTCTGCTCACATAGTTTTTAGTAAGACTTTTCAATTATTTCCTTTTTCTATACTTCTGCAGTACTAGAAAGTGAATCAATGACAATGGGTTGAAATTATACACATCACTGAATTGCAGAATATTCTCCTTGGAAGGTATCTAAGAAAGTCTCAAGCCCAGCCTCATGCTGAAAGGAAAGTCAGCTTTGCAATCAGACTTGGTTGCTCAGAGTTTTAACCAAGTATGTCTTGGAAAATCTCCAAGGATGGAAACTGCACAACCTCCTTGGGCAACCTGCCCACTTTTTAGCTGTTCTCCTGGTAGAAGAGTTTCTCCTTATCTTCAGCCTGAACCTCTCCTATTTCATCCTAGGCCTGATGCTTCTTGTGTCCTGCCACGATCGGCAGTGTGAACATCCTCTGTCTGTTCAGGCACCTCCCTACAGGTACTGAGGCTGCTGCTGGGCTGCCCCAGAGCCCTCTCTGCTCCCAGCTGAGTGAGCCCAGCTCCCTCAGTCTCTTCTCAGAGGGCCAGGTGCTCCAGTTCCCCTTGACCATCTTGATGTCCCGCCACTGAAGCCACTTTTATCAAGGAGTTTACTGCAGTGGGAGTCCAATAGTGTATGTAGTTTCCTAGATATGGTTTAACAAGTGCTGAGCAGAGGGAGCTGATAAATTGGTTCCGATGTCTTGGCTATGCTCCTACTAACAGAATCCAGTAAAATTTTGGCTAGTCTGTTACCAGGTCTTACTTCAGTCCCAGACCCAGTTCACTGCCCACCAGGACTGCCAGGGCTTCTTCAACAGAGCTACATCCTGTTCAGACAGGCTCACAGCTGTACCATTGTCAGGGGTCTTCCTTCCAACATGCACAGCCTGGCATTTGTCCTTACTGAACTGTGTGAGGTTCCTGTCAGCCCATTTCCCCAGCCCCTCCACAACTCTCTGAAAGGTAGGCAGTACATCAGCTGCCCTCCTGCCATTTGATGGCATCTCTAAACTGGAGGAGCAAGCACTCAGTCAGCTCCTCCAAGTTGTAGATGCACATACTGCATAAGGAAAAATTCCTACACTCATCACCGTGGAGTCCATGAGTTTTTCATCAGTCTCCTGAAAAAGTATGATGAATTAACCAATAGACTGTACTGAAATATTTTTTTTTTAATTATTTCACTAAGTTTTCTAGAAATAAAATCTGTTTCTGAAAGCAAATATAAGCAAATTACTAAAAACTTAAGAACTCCCAAATGAGAAAGAATCACGAGTCTAATTTTCTGATCTCTCAAACTAGAGACTTCAGAAGTATACTGGGGAAAAAAATCAGGGAGGAGTTTTCAATTTAGGTTAAAAATTTTCATCTACTTTAAATTAAAGTTGGATTTGCAATAATTCTAGGATAAAGCCACAGAAATAAGTTGATGAAAAATGTGAGTGTGACTCACTGAAACACAGAGAGAAAAATAAAAGATAAGAAAAAAAGGCACTGGATGATTCAGATTAAAACAAAGTATGAGGGAAGGGGAAAAGTATAGGAACTGCCTAGTCTTCATTATGCGTAAATATAGCGACATCTGAACATGGTGTCATTGGGGTAAGATTGGCTGTGCCATATTCAGCAGATGTTAAATTAAAAGGTATTCTGAGAGAAAAGGGCAGGTTGGAGACCTGTTCACAAAGGTCAAGCTTGTGTAATCACTGACAATTTGATCTATTGCTAGGTATAACTGTGAAAGCTGGATCCTCAAGGCAGCAAATGTGAAGTTATCAGAGTCCTTTGAGAATCTGTGTGGCTAATATACATTGAAGACACCAGAGCAGCAGAGAAGACAAATGAGCATACATTGCAGCAGTGCAGAAAGAACCATTACCGCTCCCAGAACATCAAGGAGAACAAGCAGAAATATTTCAGGGACATTCCAAGGAGAGATGGAGATCGATCAGTAAAAACAATAGCGTAAGGCAGAACTGCAAGCAGAACTGGAAGCACAGATTGGGTCAGCAACATAACAGAAAGCAGATTTCCACAAGCAATGAAGAGATGTCAGGTCTTGTGAATCATGATGCAAAGGGCCACTGACCTTCAAATTTAAGGTAGAGTTTGATAATGATGGATATAGGTAATTTATCAAACAATAATGTCGGGTGGTAAGCAGCCTAGTTAAAAGACACAAGAAATGTAGCCTCATGTTTCTGACCCCTCAAGCACCATACAAATAAGATGAGGTTTTCTTCTAATAGAAGCTGTAGATTTCATATATCAAAACTCTAATTCATATAAAACCATAAAATATATTTAGACACTCCTTATATATAAACAGACATAACATTCTTATGCAATGACAAATATAAAATTGTATAAATTAGATTATTTTTTTAATTCTGTCTAAATATTCTTATAATCAATAGTTTCATTTTACATGGCAGACTATTGCTGATTATTCTACAAGTTGTTTTTTCCTGAGAATTGATAAAATATGTAAATATGCCATTATTTGTAAAATCCTCACAAACTTTTCAAGAGATCTTTGAAGAATTTATTTATTTTTATTTCACTCTGACTATTACTACATTTTAAAACATCTTTTTCAGCCCAACATCTCAGTGTCTGTCTGTACTATGATCATTTACTTTCTGTCTTTCCCATACCTCTGAACTCCATGTTTCCTTTTGTGACTAAAATTGGGCTTTCAGCCTAATAGCTTTAAACAGGATTTAATCTACTGAAAAACCTGGTTGTGTAAACCTTAGCCAATACCAAACCTCTTTCCACATCATGTTATTGTTTCTTTCTGCACTACACACTATCACCAGGGCATATTCTTATCTTAAATCTGTAAAATATCTCCATTGCCAGAAGAGTCATAGTCTACCAAATTTATACTTACTCGCTTCTGCAGACGACTGAATTGTTATCACACCCAGCCTAAATTAAAATATAAAACAATAAATTGGGTTATATATGTGTGATTTCCACATTGAAATTACCTCCTACAATCAGATTTTTTTATTCAAAGGTTCTGCAGAACAAAACATAATTAATTACATTTTGTCCAATTGATTGCTTACAGAAAATAAAAATAATGCTTTATTATCATGTTTACTAAACTGTGAAAAAGACTTTTATATGTGGCTAGTATTTCTTCATCCACAATGTGGCATTACAACTCTGCAAAGTAGGGTCAGGTTTATGAAAAAATTAACTTCTTCCCTCTACTGTTCTTACTGCAGTGTCTTAAATAGGAAAATACTCTGGGGATGTCCTAGTTTCTCTTTTCACCTAAAAGTGACAAATTAGATGCAAAAAATGCTGATGCTCCCAAATATTGTAAATGTGCAGCTGTATGTGCCCTTAGTTAAAAAGGATCCTGGATAGGAGAGGATAACATTCAGTTCACTGCATTAGCTGCACCAAGCAAATTTCTCTATGTACATTGCACTTGATAAATTACAGCTTCTAAATCTGAATGAACCGCTTAAGCTACCTCTGTCTACATGTCATGACTCTTTGAAAAGCAAGATATATTGCTTCAAAGATTTTTGTGTGGTTATAGATCAAAAATAAATAACACTATCTCATTTAGTTAAATAAAGTGAGTATCTATATAAATCAAGAGTCCTCTCATGCTTTCAGGAGACAAGCTGGCAAGGCATATATAGTCCTTTACAATCAGAGTTCGTAAGTTCATGGCACTTAAAACAGGCATGTCTTGAGAAATAGTCAAACTCCTATGTATTCTGCTTGGAAAATATTCGGTATCACAGAAATTTGTCAATAAGAAGCAAATTAACTTTACGAACAGGTGAAAAAATGTGTTTAATCTGTGCTCAATGTTGATGGCAATAAGTCAATCACTGTCATTTGCCATGCTCAGTTCTAGCCAGCAAGATCTGACTCTCACAACCCTGAGTAACCAAGGTAGCTTTAGCCTCGAGAGCACTTCTAGCCTATTCTTTACCAACACTGGATTTTTAAATCATATTGCAAAACAAACCATAAGGGGGTTTGGTTTTCTTTAAGGAAGAAATATTAACAGAATTCTTGGGAGACACATGGCTATATTGCCTCACCTTGCATCATTTTAATATCAATATTTTTAAACAGGTGAAAAAAGATTACAACAGAAGTAGTCTTAATTACGAGAATGGTTGAAAAACAGAAGAAAGAAGTGGATAAGGTTAAGGTGGAGCAATGTTCATTTATATGAGTAAATGTCTTGTGATAACCTTTGACATGCATTTCCATATTTTACATTTCCACATCTCTAATATTTTTTTGTTCTTTGCATTGAGTGACATTTGTTTTAATGTAATTTTAACTTATAATTGGCAATGCATATACATAATTACTGTTGGTCTAATCACATAATTAGAGCACATATGTTTACATAATTGTGATACTTTATTAGAAAGAGTAGTTACAATGTTAATGGAATTATGTTTAATGTCATCCTAAAGGTCCACATGAATCTATGGGAAAAAGACATAAAGAAAAAAACTATAAACACAGCTTAAAATTTCCCACCTTATCCCTCCCTCTCAATGTTGTATCAGCAAGTACACATTAATTTCATTATTATAAATAGAGATTGGCTAAGACTAATAATCATTTATAGAAGTCCAGAACTGAACTGCGGAAGTCTGTTACAAAAAAACCCTTAAAACCATCTATTTATTTAACTAGGGATTGATATTTGAAGTGAAAAAAGAACAGGAATCAATTTTTAAATAATATACTTCTAGAAGATTCTACCCTTAGTATTACAACAGAAACCAATAAGATAAATTAAACTCTGCAAAGACCTCCTAAGTAGAAGAATCTAATAAACTGAGGACCACTCAGATGGGTTATATTGATCAAATTTTATTTGAAGGAGAAGCCTTAAATCCTATTTTAAGTCCTGTAATCAGCTCAGTCTCTCCTTCAGTGTTAATAAATATTTGACTTTTCAACTCTAGATACTTTTATAGTAGTTTTGTTCCTCTATTGACTTTAAAGGCAAATAAAACAACCTTTGACTTTTGCCATTGATTGTTCAGTTACTGGATGGAGTCACTCTAAAGCTTTCTTTCTGTCCTCTCCCTTTATATTTTTCCTGTAAACAGTTGTATCAAATGTGTACCTCTCCTGGTTTTCAAATAATACACTTGGAAATAAGATGCCTTAAGACTACAAATAGTGTGTGTTTGGGTAGACTTGGTTTTATTTTGTATTTTGTGAGACTTGGTGCTTCAGGAATAAATTTAGGCATAGTAAAGCATATGACAAATACCAATGGCAGGATGACCATTTCTTCATTTTGAGAGGAAAGAGAACCTACATTCCCAGTTTGTAGGGATGGAGATCCGCAGCCTCATTTTACCTGAAATACATAAAAAGGGGACAGAGTAAAAGTTAGAAGATGTTATATTGCAGAGTGTGTACATGCTCTAAATGCATGCTCTAAATGCATGCTGAAATTTCAAGTGTATAAGCAGTGAGAGGCTAGCAAATGGGTATATATATCAGTGTTTCAATTAATGATTTTAGGTCATGTGAACCTAATCATTACCTTGTAACAAGACAAATATTTACTTAGCAGATGAAATTGTAGGATTAACACTTTAGAAAATGCTTTAAATGATTCTTCTTCTTTTTTTTTTTTTTCCTATTTGTGCAAACTTGCACACAAACCACCCAAGCTGTGATTTGAAATGCAGCTCTGGCACACTCCAGTGTTAAACTTGTAGCACAAAATTTGGGATGGTCTGCAGAGTGCCTATGACTACTTAGCGAGTACTGACACTTGTGAGAACAAGACTGTAGTTTTTCCTTTTCAGATTTGGTATCCTGCATTTGAAAGCTTGCAACACTCACCAGGCTCCAAATAAGGTCGGCAGAGCAGGTCAGTTGTGGTCACCCCTGTCAACCAAGAGCCCAGTGATCTTGAAATAGGTTTATGGTGAAGAGGAAAGTAAAAAACCAGTCATTGAGTCAAGCCTTGGTCAGGATCAGGAAGGTCCAGGCATAGGCATCTGCCCCAGCAAGAGTTGTGGGCACGGTGTAGGTGAGGACAAAGGATGAGGGTCTGAGCTGCTCACACAGCAGATCTCGAGAGATAAGCTCCACACACAGCTCAAAGTTGAAAGAGAAAACCCCAGGTTCTTTCAGGACAAGGTACCCTTCCCTGCCCCTGCCCCAGTTATCCTTAATGCATAATAACCATAGTCAGGGCTCAGGTGTGACCATGGCTCACAGTTGTCCCTGCTGCTAAATTATTAGAGCTATCCAGGACTGGTTTGGGCTCAGGACAAACAGCACTGCTGTGCCCCAGACAGTGGACACACACAGTTTGGGGGCAAGTTTAGGGCCACATAGGCTAGTCACCGTTCCCACAGCTGCTGATTTAGGGGCTCTACTGTTTTGGGAAGGAAGAATGGGAGTAGTATTCAGTTGTATAGAAACGAGCTAAGCTGTGCCCATCAGACTCCTGGTCAGAAAACAAGTTCTAGCCTTGTTTCCCCATCCAGCATAGATAAAAATCTTTTCACTGTTTTTCGTTTTTAATGCTGAGTGACATTTCTGACTACAACATGAGGGTTTGGACCACAGCCTTGAGGGAAAAGCCTTGGGTCTGTTGGGATTTCTCTGTCATATACTTTTGCTAGCAATGAGGGCATAAATCTTATGATTTCTTGTCTCAGTTGCTTAAGGGAGAGCTTACAATGGGGCATAATGGATGCAGTCCTGGGAATTTAGGTCTGAAAATAGTACATATCCAACTCACCTGCATACAGCAGCCCCACTTCTGCCTTGTTCTTCATCAGGAGTAAACTGATTTTGTGAGTCTTGGAGACTTAATAATCTAGGCTAGTCATTAGGCTCTTGTTCCATTATATGAGGACTTGAAGTTTCATCCTGTCAGCCTTACAGAGAGACATAGAGCCTGTAAAACAGAAATTTCACTGTAATTTAAGTATTCAAGGATTCTTCTAGATGTCTTTGAGAAAATAAATTCTGTCAGATTCACAAGAAAATTACACTTCAACTAGCAGTACACTGCTATGAGGTAGATTAGTCGTTTCTCTGTGGGCAATATGTATAAAATTAAACTATAACTATAGTTATTTGCAAGCATAAATTAGTAAAATTTTAGTAGACACCTGTGCTTCTCTTCAATATCAATGTGCTTTGAAAGAAGTCAGTATTTTATAGGGCTCAGAACGTGAGCATTAAATGCGTACAATTGGGTATGAATTAATGTAAATCATAGACCTGGTCAATTTTTTTTTTCTTGTTTTAAAGCTATCAATGAAATTTTTTCACTATCTTTCAGTGTAAAAATAGTTATGGACAATATATATTTTGTCAATTATTTTGTTCTTTTTCTTCAAAGACGTACAGTTTTCTATATGTGGCTATGTGTTGTAAAACTTAAAGGGATTGTCAAGCAAAAATTAAATCTCCGGGTTTATTTGAAATTAATACACCTGAGCAGCCCAAATCATGCATTGTTTCATAAATGCAATAATTAATAATTTATGAATGTGAGATTGAAAACTAAACTTTAGAAATATGCTCTTCTCAAATGCAAATGTTTGACATCAGTTATGTTCACAGTTTTAACCTCTTTGTGGTATTCTTCCTGACCTTCAGCTGCCACACTAAAAATGGGCCATAGGCCTGTCAACCTTTTGCAGAAGTCTATGGAGCACAAGTGGTATTAGCAGCTTACCCTACCTTACATATCTATAACCATAAGAAATTGGTAATGAGATGCAACTTGGAGGGTTTTTTTTTGGGATAATTCTGCATCTTTGCAGTCTAGAAAAGTCAAACACACAAAAGTAATAAAATAAATTTTAAAAATATTGAATGGAAGTTTGGTTTTGTAATTTTTTTACCCAAAGCAAATTATTAATATTAATGTGCCATGTGGTGTGTGCCCAAACAAGAAAATGGCAGCTATGAAAAGCTGTGTCATTCACTGAGAAGCAGTTATTCAAAATTACCTCAACAATAAACTAAAATAATTTAATAGCATTTTATTACAGTTTAAAATTTTCAAATCAAACTTGATATAAGGCATAGGCTTTTCATTTCTTTCTAGATTCAGATCAATAATCTGCAGCCTTTTTCTTTTTGTTTTTATCTTTCAAGCAAATTGGATCTTAAATATTGTTGTCTTCCACCTTATAAGAAAAATAATTTAAATTTACAGCAGTACTTTTTGAGAGCCAGCCTCTTTCATCACTTCGCTATAAAAATCCAATATGTTTTTTAAACATCTCAGTTTATGGTAAAATCTCTTAAATTAATGAAAATTCTAACAAGTTAATATTTTGAACTGCCTACTTGCACATAAAATTTGTAAAATATTTAAAAGGATAGAATTGATGTTCCTAATGTTCTTTATGAGTTCATTTATTCTGTCATCACTTATCACTTTATCTAAATTGTCGGATATCACTCTGCAAGCATACTAGGTACTCAGTACACTACTGTAAAAGATTTTCAGAAATATATTGAGTTTTCATTTCCCTGCTTTATACTAGAACAAATTTGCACAGTGTAAAATTGAAAAAATATTTCTCCAGAAGGGATTTCCACAAAAATCAGTTTTCCCTCAAATCTGCTTGCTGAAGCAATACTGCTCCTACTAGAAATATCCTCTACTTTTCAACCAAAGGAAAAGATTATTTTTGTAAATGTCATAGAAATCCTGTAGAGCACTACAACTACTCCTAATAATAGTATGCAAGATATTTGTCTAAATTTTCTAAGCCCCAAGGAGATAAGGATTTTGAAAGTAATGAACTCACCCTTCTTGAAGGTATTTTGAACATAGGGTGTTATAAAACAGTAATAGATGCTCATGGTCTGTGCTAGTTTTTGTTAGGGCAGAGCTAATTTTCCTCACAGTGGCTGGTATGAGGCTGTGTTTTGGATTAGCGCTGAAAAGAAATGTCAATAATTCAAAGATCATTTTGTTATTGCTAGGCAGCACTTGCACAGCACCAAGGCCTCTTCTGCCTGAACAGTGAGGAGACTGGGGATGCCTTGTTGTTGGGAGGGGACACAGCTGGGACAACGGAATTCAGCTGATCCAAGGGACATTCCATACCACATGGCATCATGCTCAGCATTTAAAACTGGGAAAGGAAAGAAGAAGGAAGAACATTCAGAGTGATGGTGTTTGTCTTCCCAAGTCACGTGTGATGAAGCCCTGTTTTCCTCAGGATGGCTGAACATGGTTAAGTGGTGAATTAATCCCTTATTTCTCTTAACAGGATATGAATTTTTTTGTTCTGTGGATTTTATTAGAGCTAAAGTGCAGACAAAACACCAACTCTCTTGATCTTCCACTTAGATTATTGTCAGAAAAGATCTATGACAAATAAATTAAGACTGAAACATAAGTGCAAAGATATAAGCAAAAGGATATTTGCATGCTTAACACATGCATCTAGGACTTTGAAAGTTTACATTTAAAACCTAACTCTGCAGCATGCCTCCTGTGTGAGCCTGGGTTATCAACTTTGAGACCAATTTTTTAGTCATTATCAGAGTTGCAGTACTTCCTCAGAGAACAGGCTTTAAAGCCTGATGGATGTTGTGTTCTTCTGCAAAGGAGGTCAAAAATAAGAACCCAAATGGAATGATGAGCACAGTGCCATGTTCAAGATACCCCCTACATCATCAGCTCTAGTCATCTGTTAATTAAGACAACTTACAACATAATCTTTTTTATAAATTGTTACAGTTCTAAAGAAACAAATCAAGATTTTTGCCTTCTTTCTTCTAGAAGACTGTCCAAATTTTCACAGCATTCACAGTTCATGAAAACCCCAAGTTTCTCTTAATTTCACATTTAAATTAATTTATATCCTTGTGCCAACACTAATTTAACTCAAAATACATCTTCTCTCTTCTGCCCACTGGTGATTAATCACACCTTTTTCAATCTCCATTTTGCAAGACTAAGAAAGCAAACCTCCTTTCCAGCCTCTCCTCAAGGGAAAGCTTCCTGGCATTTGAAAATCTTTCTTTCCACCTGTTCCTACTTTTGTAAATGTATCTTTCTCAGTTGGAACACCAAGACTAAGAGGTCTTGTGAGACAATAATCTTTCTATTACTACTAAGAAACGTTTTGCTCAAAATCTGCTCAGGTATCATTTGCTCTTTTCATGTACACTTGTGTCCATATTTTTTATTCTTTCTTGTATAGAAAAAGAACCTTTAACTTAGCAATTTTCAGTCCCTGACTCATTATTACATTCTCTATCTATTAATACTCTTTCCTATTAAAACTATTGCATTCAGTTCTTGTGGTCATTCAGTTGTCCTATCAAATTATATTCTCTTCCTGCTTTTTTTGAAGGTTACTTTGTGACCTTAGTAATTTTTCTAGCATGTGTCTACTTCTGTCCACTTTATTTATGACAATGTTAAAGAAAATTGTCTGAAGATGGATCTTTGAGAAATTTCTATATAATGACTTCCTTCCAACCCAACAGTTTCCCTTTCAACTTCATCCAACATAGTCTTTTTTTACTCAGATATGTACACACATTGAACTGCTGTTGAACTAATAACCTCTTATGAGGCACTACATTCAAAGGCTGCATTGTATTCTAGATAGATGAGATCTGCTGCAGTTCACTTGTCTGGAAAATCAGTTATCTTCTCTTAGGAAAGTATCATATTAGCCTCACTCATTTTGTATTTGTTAAAACTATGTTGTATCCTACCTCATTTTTATTTACTTCCTCATCTCAAGCTCTTCTTCACTTCTGTAACTATTCTAAAATGTTCTGTGTTATTAAGGTTATATTGACAAGTCTGTAGCTAGGAAGAGAGTATGATTTTTTTTTTGTTTTCTTAAATGTAAACACATATACACAATATATTTTTTTCCACTCATACAGATCATTTCCAATTCTACAGATACTTAAATAGATATTCTTGACAGCAAATAACCAATTTTACATGCAAAATTATTCAACACTCTAGTCTAAAGGCCATCTAATCCAGACACAGAAGTATGACTCTAAATCAGGTATGTAAAATAGAAGGGATTTTTCTTCTGATAATCTGACCTTGACTATTGATGATGAGTATTATATTCATCTCCAAAAAAAAGTTTCTTTTAAAATAGATTTAATCTATCTATAAACAAGAAAATAGATAATAAAATAAGTAATTTTTGTCTGACTACATCTCTAAATCTTTTCAGTTCTAATATATAAAAGATTTTAGAAATGCTTCCTAAATGGCTTCAAAATTATTTTAAGAATATTCCTTATAAAAATGGTATTACAAAATTAGTCATTATTATTGTGTATTACTAACAGTAATTGTTACTGTCCATAATTAGAAAAAAGTAAAGCAAAATAAAACACTGGAAGATCTGATTACAGCATAGAAGTACAGGAAGAATTTCAGACACTGAAATACTTGAGCAAAGTAAAAAATGGTAGTGACTGAAAGCCAGAGTAGATTAATTTAAATTAGAAACAAGATGCATCTTTTAACAATGAAGGTGGCTAAGGAATGGAGCAAAACCTCAAGAGACACCATGAATTTTCTGTCTTCTAATGTCATTAATTTAGAACCTTCTTGCTAGGGCAGAGCACAGCAGTCCTAGCTATAACACCATGCTAAAATTTATATATAGAGTCTCTAATCACGTTAGCATGCTTTTACTGCCAGGGCTGGTGAGTTCTGCCACACTTTTGGGGAGCCAGCAAGTAGAACTACAGGGATCAGCACTCTCCAAGAGATGTATCTACCTAAAAATTTTGCAGTTTGTATTAAAAAACATTTTTCAAGAAAATCAAGAAAGAAGGAATTTCAATCTAGGTAGCATAGGAGCATTTCTCCCTGAACCTTTCTAAATATACTTATGATAAAATGTTGCATTAATTATATATACAATAAAACACTTGTTAAATTTACAAAAGGCTGAAAGATCAGAGATTGCCAATATCGACTACGAAAATAAAATAAACAAATACAATCTCAGCTGAGTGTTTCAGAAACAAAAGAATCCAGTAAAGTACAGGTCCATGCTAAAATTTATAAAAAATTAAATATTCTTGAAATAAAGCATCAGGGAGAATGCAGGAAATGAGGAATCAGATCCTTATGAAACACAGGTCCTTCACATAACAGAAAATAGATTCAGCTTTTCACAAGGCATTAAAAATTATAGTATGCATTGGCAATGTCTATCAAGAATGACAATTAGAGCATTGTCTTGTCCAGATCTCAGAAACATGATAAAGGAACCCCATCAATGGATTAATTTCAGCCCATGTGACTACCTGTATGCATGTGCAATACCACATCTTTTCTGTTGTATAAGGAGAAAGAAAATCATATGTCAAAATTTTTACCACATTTTAACATGATAAAACTACTGACACCCTCTTTTCTGTCATTGCATGACCATGTGGAAAGAAATGGTAGCTTCTGGTTGCATTTGTACCAAGTAATTAAACAGTATATGAGAGCTATCCTAGCCACTGATTTTCTTTTCTGGTTAACTGCTGCCACCAGAATTTTGACCCATGTTGATATGTGCACAGGTAAACAGTTTTTGGACAGAGTTTGATAGTGAGGGTCAGGGATATCTCTAACCAGGGACCATTCAAAAGGTAGTCTGGATGCAAGAAACCTGCTTTGGAGCTGCAGAGATTTTAACATTGGGACACAGACTTTTCTATGACATTTTTTGCGGGCATCTTTCTCTTAGAGGCAAAGGGACACTAGTGCTAACAAGATTAGAGACTCTAAATCATTTTAACATGATGCTTCAGCCAGGACCACTGTGCTATGTCATACAAAGAGGGTGTTGACAATTAAAAACTTTGTTTTGAATTCATTTTTTGCTAAAAAAGAATAAATAACATTGATTTAGTGAGTGTCGGATAAAATATCTTTGAGACATAGAGGGAACTGTTCAGGATAACATCTGAACTGAGCAGAAATCGCTGTTCTCTAAAGTTAAAAGAAAAATAAATATATAGACATAAGTAATGGAGAGCTCAGAAATAGACTCAATAAGAAATTGCTACATTTTTATATAAATTAATCAAATATGTGACATATCTGCAAGAAATTCTGAAGAGGATGTAAGACCAAAGATATGCAGATGTACATTTACATGAAATCACATAGAAATATCAGATTTTCAAACTATTAATTGCACTTTTCTTATGCTAAGGGGATGTTAAATACCCAATGTGTTTAATACCTGAATCAAAATCTTGAACACTTTAAGAGATGTACTGAAATTAGCAACAGATTTAGTGATCGTTTTGATGTTATGGCTTAGGTTCCATCTGTCGATTTTCTTCCCTCTGTGACTGCTCTTTTAGTTATTTAAAAAATACACTGAAGTTCGAGATTGATTATTTTCAAATATATTCAGAGGTTGTAATTAGAAGTTAATCACTATCCTCATATATAAAAATATCTTCTCTGTTAAAGCTACACTGTATCAGTGGCAATATCTTAATTCTTTTCAACTGTTGTTTATTATACCATTCACCACAGGTTTTGTTCAATGTACAGAGACTTTCCCATGGTAGAGTTTAGGCTGGAGGAGACATTACACTGTTGCTAAGACTCTGTTTGGAAGTGATAGAATACTGTTCAAATGCATATCCAGTAGAACACACCAAACTTCCCATTTTTTTACTCCTGCAAAGTACATTTCTGTGTCAGCTGTCCAGCTCAGCTTCCTGGGCAGGGTGCTGCGATTATGCACAGTACAGAGGTTAGCAAGCCTGAGAGCACAGCCCCTTCCTGACAGCTCCACTTCTCTAAGTCAAGGGAGTTTGATGTTGAAGGTGTCTAGGACATCCATAGTACAGGGGACAGCGCCTAGATTTGAGCTTTATTTTGCCATCATCCATATTGTCCATGCTATTGTTAGCAGGCTTCTCCACATTGTTGTGGCACATGACATGCCAGGCACTGAGGAATAGTTTGTGAAAGAGCAGGAGCAAAGGGGGACAATTCACAAGAGGCAGAATAGGTCCATTCATGCCGTTTATAGGGGGAAAGATTTTAACCATATTGCTGTAAGCTTGACCATAGGCACTTAATCTTAGGGGCAGAGAGTAAACTCTGCCCCATACGACCCACTAGCTGAGACAGTCCTACTGCTTTTAGCAGTCCAACGAAAGAGTCCTTCCCCTGTGAGACTGTGGGGTCTCTACCACGGGAGACAGTTCTTGAATTTCTCCAACGTGGTTCCACTCTCACAAGCAGAAGCCCTACCACACCTGCTGAAACATGGGTCCCTCCCACAGGCACACAGTCCCAAAACTGCTGCAGTGTGGGTCACTCTTCCACAGGGTGCAGTCCTCCAAGGACAGGCTGCTCCCACCTGGCAACAGGGCCCCTCTCTCCACTGGGTCTCCCACTGGATCACAGCCCTGTCCAGGCATCCACCTGCTCCAGCATGGGCACCTCCCCCATGGGCTGTGGGTGGATCTCTGCATCCCCTGTGGATCCTCATGGGCTGTGGGTGGATCTCTGCATCCCCCATGGATCCCCATGGGCTGTGGGTGGATCTCTACATTCCCCATGGATCCCCAAGGGCTGCAAGGGCACAACTCCCTCACCATGTTCTCACCACAGCCTGCAGAGGAACCTCAGCTCTGGAATCTGAAGCACCTCCTTCCCCTCCTGCACTGACCTTGGTGTCTCAGTGTTTTTTTGCCTTCACATGTTCTCACCTCTTCCTCTTCTCTGACTAAGAGCAAAACTGTGAGATTTTGTTTTGATTTTCTTGTTAACTATGTTATCCATAGGCATTACCAACCTCTCTAATTGTCCCAGTTTTGGTCCATCTTCAGAGCCATCAGGGATTGGCTCTGCTGGACATGGTAGAAGCTTCCAGCAGCTTCTCATGGGGGCCACAGAGGTGACCTCCTGATACCAAAAAACAGGCCATGCAAAACCAATACAATATGTCATTATTTGCAGCCAGTGCCACAATTTATCTATTGCTTAAGGCTGGGAAAAAGAGAAGGGTTGAAAAATTAACTTGATTAGTCTTAAGCTCTGACTAAGGCCCATTCTTGGTAGATAGCTACCACTTAATGCCACATTACATGTATTTGTATCATCAAGAAAGCCCTTTAATGCTCCGTACAATATTTTTTTTAAATAATAATTTTATTGTATAAATATATTGGCATACTCTTTAAAGTACTTCACTGCTCTGTTGTGAGATGAAAGGTACTTCCAGAATCATCTTGATAGCTATCTCATAGCCATCTTCAATTTTCTTCAAGACTATGAGACAATAACCAGATGTCTTTAGATAGCTTTTACTGATTTTTCAAGTGCAAGCCGTTGAAAATATGTTGACAGAAACAGCCGATTTAAGTTACAGTTTCTGAAATTGTCACATAAGAATTCATCCTAGGTGTCAATTAAATGAGTGAGAGAATCTGGATATTTTCTGAGCCCCTCATGCAGTCTGCTACTAAACAAAATAATCTAGGGCCCACTGTTTGGCCTGGAGGCAAAGAGCACAGTGAGCTTGAGCTCTGATATAATTCTCCTTTCTCTCCTCAGCCACAGAGAGGGTGGCCCAGAACAGCACACTAATAGATAAATCATAGGGCCAATCCTGTTCTAATTATCAAATTCATGCCTGGTCTCATTTACTTTTCCAGTCCTGATGTACCTCATGTAAAAGTATCTTTTTCAGTGGGAAAAACCCCAATAAATTGTAAAAGATTTTGACTTCAAGGCACCTTTGTAGCTAAATGAGTATCTGGTCTTCCTACAACCTTATACTTACCTCAACCAGTACAATCCAGTCTTTAGCAAACTATAGAGCTATGAATTGGTAATAAAAACAGTGCAGCTGGCTCCCCACAGGACCGTGTCACAGTCAATTGGCAATTCACCAGACCTCCCCTTTGAATTAGATAGCTGCCACTGGAAACTCCCAGGAGTCAGAAGGCTGACAGAATATTGCATCATCTTCCTCTTCTATCTGCACACTATCTAAGACTGGAATTTAATACACTATCACTTTATGTTTCATAAATGTTATAAAAAGAAAAGGAAATTAATAATAAAATCAGAAGTAACACATGAATAATCGTAGCTGCTTCCCTGTCTGACTCATCTTCTTGCTATTCTTGTAAAATTTTAATGTTGAAACTCCTTATTTCAGATAGAACCCAGACATGTTAGCCTAGCACAAATTGCTACCCATGAGGTCATCAGTCTTGTTAGTTCACATGAAAGGGCAAACAGCGTGGGGCCAAATTAAGTGTGGAGCTTCGTACACTGACTGCACATGTCTGATGTCACCACTGATTTACTTTTATGTGCTATCAATCTATACTGGCAATATATAAGAAGTAAGAAATCTTTTAGGGGTAGCTTAATTTGTGAATTTGGTGGTACTCTCTTTACTTAGACACAAATACACAGTAATAAGTATGTGCATATTTCCTGTGCTGATTACCTTCCCATGGGCTTGATCCAATTTCAGCTCAAGTCAGTGGAATTTTTCCACTTTCTTCAGTGGCAGTTGGCCCGTATCCCCAATAAGAAGTATACTGCACTGAGCAGAAGTTCTCCATAAGAAAAATTATTATAGGATTAGAGTCTACAAGGGGAAAATGGGCATAAGATGTCCTACAAGCATGCTGACAAGGCAATCACAGTGAGAAATGTGTCTCAATAAACTCCAAGCCTCATTTGGTAAGTTGTTGACATAGAGATTCAAATTTACAAAGTAAAACATGCTACTTGTTGCACTGAAAACTCGATAACACTGTTAGCAAATTTATTCCTTTGGGTTAGATGAATCTTGCCTGTTCCAGTTTAAGAGTACCTTCACCTTATTGATCAGGTAGTTTCAGTGTGATTTTTATTCAAAAAACAGTTTTAATACTGAAATTGAGTTTTGTCCTGCTAGAAGGGAGCAGGGGTGTACTTTGAATTGAGTAAAATTGGAACAATTGGTATTTTTCACCACTGAAACAATTAACAGTAATAATTGTGGTTACAAGTAGAAAATGAATTTTTGTGGGCCTTTAATTCTCAAATGTTATTTTGGCAATAAATACATCATGCTCAGAAAAATGTCGACAAAACTTCACTTTATTGATATTTTTTGTTAATATAATTCACAATATCAAATTATATGATTTTAAAAAATTAATTTTAACAAAAATCGACCCTCTTTAGAAACCACAGATTAATCACTAAAATTTGTTTACTTTCCCTGTCTCAAAATTGAGAGGAAGAAACCCATCTACACCAATAAATGACTACTGCAGAAGACAACCAACAGTGCAGTGTAGTTCTGTGGTATTCTGAAAACTAGTTTAGAAAAGTTATGCACCCAAGAACGATTAGTAAGGAGCAAAATGCAGGTCAGCAGGCAATACTCTGGGTCTGAAGTTTGTGTATGCCTTACTACTCCATATATCATGGTATAGATCAGTTGCCCAAAAAAATATTTGGAAGGCCATCTAGTGTCATCCAAGTGAAATGCAAGATATTTAGTTGCTTAAAATGCATGCACCTGTTCCCTCATAGAACAACTAAACAATCACAAGTGTTCACTTTTGTTTTAAATTAAAGTGATCATCACCATCTCTAGAGAATTACTGACATTTGCAAGGAAAATATATTCATTTTAACTGGCACAAATATACAAGATTTTAAATCATTTAATAATGAAAGGAAATATTACTAAAAGGAAAATATACACAGAAAGTAAACAAGTGAAATTTCTGCTATTGTAAGATGTTAAAAACTAACATTAAAATGTCAAGATATAAAGAAATATAATTTTCAAAAACAGGTAATCAGGAAGATGGTGTGATAGCAAATCTGTGTGAGGAGACACATTCATCCAGTCACAGTGTAAAAACACAGCAATGGAAATGTGTGAACTACAAATGTGTTCTGACCTTGAAAGAATGTTCATTTTATAGCTGTTCTAAATGTGAGTGAATAAAGAAGTAAATAAATATTATCTAGTCTATCTTAATTTTTATCCACTAAACACAAATGCACAAATACCCTTACCCATCATAAGACCAGAAGGAACTGTTCTGATTACCTGCTCTTACTTAAAAACAAAATACAGGCTGCAGAACCTCAGCATATTCATCATACATACAGCACGCATAAGAAAATAATGACTTCCACACATCTTTATCCTTGTTCTATCTGCATATGAAAAGATTTTCATATATGTGATAATTTAACTTTCTGGTTTTCAGATAAGACATTTAATTTTTGTAAGAAAATAAACTGAAGAAATCATTGTAAAGCAGTAAAAACAGTTTCTTTTGCAAGATACTGCTCACTTTTTCTGTGGTATTGTATACTCTTTATTTCAGAAATGCTGGGAGGCAAACAAATTACCTTAGCATTTATCTGGGATTATATGCCAGCCTAATGGCTACAGCAGCCATTAAGTTACTTAAATTAAAGATTTAAAGTTTACAGCTCGAGGCTTACAATGATATATAAAAATTCCTATTAAAAATTACAACTGCTTTCTAATTTGACTAATGAACTCACGGTGAGATTTAAAGTGTTTGTAAAACTTCTTTTTTCTTGCACATTTAATCATAAGTTATATAAGATAAAAATCAAATACAGCTTCAGCAGTCAGTGCCACAGTTTACTACGGTGTAATTTTTTTTTTCTGCTAAAAATTATCAAATTCACACTGCTTTACCAGTGGCATTGTTTAAGTACAAAAAACATTTGAAGATATGAAGAAGCATTCTGTGATGATGGCGTGGTAAGGACTTTTTCCGTTAATGTTCATCTGTGGACATCCTTTCCAGATGTACCTTTGTCACAGGACAGACATGGGTCACATCAACCTTGCCATCTTCTTATCAGATCCAAAATGAGTTAAGTCACTGCTTTTTGGCTGTAGTCTGACAAGTTGAAAATTACATTAAAAGAATTTTACCATTGAGATACCTAAAAGAAGGGGTAGCAAATTTTGTACCAAATTCCAATTTTAGGTCTGATTTCATCCCTAATTCAAACACCCATTTTCTGTTTAGATTCACATACTACTGAACTCCTAAACCATTGCAATGATGTTGGATGAAACTCCTAGCAAAGCAACAAAAAGGTCAAGGCTCTTCCTTCTGAAGCAACCTTAGCAATAACACAAGGGCTCACTCCCTGTGTGTTCACACCAGGGAGGAATCCCCTTTGGAAATGTGACACCTCCTTTGGAAGAGCCAGGCTTTCACTGACAGACACTGAGGAGCTACCATGCTGGTGCAATAGCCACTCAGGCCAGTTATCCACATAAACAGCATCTACCTCCCACCCACCCTTTGGCTTACTGGGACAGTTTGCACCCCCAGAAAGGGTCTCCATTGCCATTAACAGCAGTAACCCAAAAATGGGATGCAAACAACAATTCTACATATCACGTTTGTCCAGGGCAACACCAAGCAGCTGCACCAGGCACTGTGCCTACTGCCACAAATCTGCTTTCCCATCACTTTGACTGCATATCCCAATGGATCCTCTGCCTGCTCAGTCCTCTTTGCCCTCTTCTATCAGCTGTAAATAGACCCATCAGTGTCACAGCTCTGCTGTTTGATACATGTGAAAGCAGTCACCTACTTGTGAATGCTGAACAGCTACAGGAGTGGTTTCATCTAAGTAAAAAATGCTAGCTTCTTATCCATTTTCTCCCCTGTATTTCTCCCCACTAATATCCACACAATTCTCAGGACTATTCTTCATTCTCACCAATTGCCTGTCACCTCAGAGAGCTTTGGCTTTTTGCCACAATCAATACAAAATTCATTCCCAATGAACAATGAGATAGGGATATCAAAAAAATTGCTATGCAAGAGAGTAAACCTCAGGGGGTCAGGACAGAAGAGTCTCCTGGGTACTTGGCCAAAGCAGTTTGGGACCAGACTTAGGACTGGTTTCACATAAAGGGATCTGTTTCTGTGCTATATTACCCATGCTATATAACCCATGAAATATGCCAAAGTACACGTGCACACCCAGGTGCATTTTTCAGAAGCTTCTTCATTGCTTCCATTCAACAGGGTCCTACTGGAAGAGTTGAAGCCCCCCTGGGATGCCAGTTTAGCAATTGCAGCATTTTCCAACTACTCCAGGGAGGTTACACTGTGCTCTGGCCACCAACACAGCATGGCATAACCTGAGGTCATTGGAATTGCCCAGAGGTAAACACCTCTTCACAGGATATGTCTGAGATTTCTCTGTTTATTGCTGGCTAGACTGAGGCTCAGATCAGGGAACCTGAGATTTAGACTGACTGCCCAAATGACAAGTACTATTTTTGCAGAAACAGGGGCTATGAAACACTAGTTGCCTTCATTTAAGGTTTCCTAGTCCTCCCTTTTCTTCACCTGCATCTTAGAGAGTAACCTTTCTCTCTTCCTCTGCTGACAGTGGCAGACACATCCTCTCTGGGACAGATGTTCCTGATCTCAATTACATTATCCTTTATGCTGTGTCCCCGCAACGTACCAATGTTTGTCCCAATGAACTACAGAAATGTCTGCTATTCCAAGCTTATTTCAAGTCCCTGGAGAAAGAAGGATCCTAACATACAGTGGTTAGTAAATCTTTATCTGGCAGAAAAAATACCAAAGATACTGTCTTCTACACCTGACACACTGGAGTTTCGAAAACCTGACAGAGATTGACATGTCTTTTTCTTGTCTCAAGGACAGCTAACTCCACCTTGTCTTTTCTGAAGTTCCATCTCTGAAAAAGGGCCACAGATGTAATGTAAATGGAAATCCTTGCTGTAGAAAACAGTAATCAGGGATGCAAGGAGCTGCACAGCAATTCTGAGGTGGTGTTTTGGACATAAACTTTCTAAGCTGCTTACTACGTAACAAATTAAGGTGTTACAGTCAAATGAGTGCTGACAAAAGGAGTTACCTTGAAAGACAGAACAGGTAACATCTTCTGTGGGATTCTTTTTTGCTTCAAGTCAAATTTATGGCTTCAAAATCACATTTAAAATCTGACCCTATTTTAAAACCCACTGATAGAGTAATAGCAAAAGAATAAATAAAATGTTTGGCTTTGAACAAGACACACTGGGCCATGTTCTACAATGACTGATTTATTTTCAGAATATTTTAGGTTTGCATCATAAAGAGAGGCCTCTTGAAGTTTTTACAGCGTCACAGTAGAAAAATGAAGTTGAGCAGTAATACCTTGCCTGACAGATTTGTTTGAGAAGAGCACATACAGTATCTCAGATATTTTAGTACATTTCCTGTGAAGCTTGATTTTTGCATCTGGCATATATTTTATACTCTTCTGTTGGAGATTACTGTCTCCAGAATTTCTGGTGTTATCATGTCTGGGTTATGAGTTGAGCACAGAATCCTCCTTACAGGTTTTCTTCCTACAGGTTTTCTTCCTTCATACAATTGGATAAGAATGTATCATATAAATAAACTTTGAAGATAAATAAGATCTACAAAGGTCGATTTCCAAAGATCTTCTTGGAAAGTCATGGATGCTCATGTGGTATCCTGTAGGCTCAAAAGTGTCTATGCAGACAGGAGTACCAAGACTGGGAGCCCTCTTACCATTGCCTTAGTGTTGCCCTGTTGCATAATTTTTTTGCCCAGTAGGATTGTAAGGTAAGACCAGGAATCAAACCACTCATGGTGTTCTAAGGAACACAGAGCCAAGCTGTGTAGCGTTCTCAATTTGTAGTGCATAATGTATCATCACATGCAATAAAATCAAATGGATGTATAATTAGTTCACCATTATATGTACCATAAACCATAACAATAGCCTATATGTTTTTCAAAGTTGCGCTGGAATTTTATTCCTGCCAATAATAAGATGTTTTCAGGTGTGTACATTTGTCTCTTCAATCAGCAAAAAAATGTTGCTTAATTCAGAACAAAAGCAAATGCACTGTTCAGGTGACAAATATGTTCCACAGTCATTTAAACATGATTCTGGACATTTGCATTGTCCTAGCAGCAACCCAAGCAGTAGCTGACCGTGCAGTCAAGCAGACATTCCAATTTTGGTATCCATCTGTGCAAGACAGGCCCATGGCAGCACCAATATGTATCTTAACAGCCCTTCAAATTGGGCTGCAAGGGCTGCAGCCTGGGGTCTCTCACTACACAGGGGTCAGCAGGGACTGCAGCTGATTTTTTTCCCTGGCACTGGACTTCTTTAAAGGAAGTGAATGACTGAATCCAATAGCTGGCACCACTTCTAAAGTCATGCTACCACTTTCTGTGTGTTGTTCATGTATCATGACATTTTGAGTACTAATGCCTTAGTGTTCTGCACTTCTCTCTAATCATATTAGAATGAAATAATTCTTGCTTTGACATAACTACTTTATCATCACATTGCCAGAGAGTTAAGAAAAAGCAGAAGTTCCAAATATTTGGCATATCTTGATCATATTCACACAAAATGAGAGATTAATAAATCAAAAGTTATGTTTCTGTTATTTGAAAAACAACAAATTTTTGTCAGGAATTATCACACTGAAATCTATTTAATTTCATCCTTCATTTTAAAGGGTGTCTTAGAAATAAAATTTTATTTTGAATACTTCCATGGTTTAGGAGCTATATTCCCCAATTTAGTGTTCCTAGTGAAACACTCCGAACTTTGCACAGTTTGCTTGTTTCCTGATTTCAAAAAACAGTGGCCCAGTACCAATCCCCAGGCTCTACCTTCAGTGACCAGCATCCAGCTGTTCTTTTTATCACCACTCATAGTCCATTGAGCCAGCAGTTCAGACGGTTTTCAGTCTGCCTTGCTCTCCTCTTACAGAGTCTATACTTCATCAATTTGTCTCTGAGGGTGTTATGGAGGCCGGTGTACAAAGTCTTGTTGAAGTAAAATTAAATGATATCCTGTGTTTCTCCTGTTTCCAATGGACTGGTGATTTTTTTCATGGAAGGTTATCAGGTCATCAATCATGATTTCTCCTTCCTAAATCCCTGCTGACTATTTCCAGCAATTATCTTGTCCCTCATGATCTGGAAAGTTTTCAACATTATTAGCTCCATCATATTCCCAAGCATCAAAATCTAAGAAACCTGAAGATCTCCAAATCCTTCTTCTTCAAGCCCAAAATAACACTTAGCTCTCTCTATCCATAGGAACTTCCCTGGTAGCACTGAATATTTGTTTCAAGCTCAGCTGCTGCAGTGATTTCTAAGTAATTGACCTTGACCTTAAAAATTGCTTGTGTTCTAATGCTTTGGTTAAAACACCTTGGAGATTAAAAAGCACCCAAGAAGACGGTTGCAATTACATACTTAGCTAAATTAATTTCAAGAATCCAGTAGTGTAGAGGCCAGAAAAAGAGGAAAGAGCAAGTTTTTTGAGTAAAGTTCAAATTCACAGGGTAAGAGAAAATTCATCCTAAAGTATTGTGGCTTAAAAGTTTCTAAATAAACCAGTTTGTAAATATCTGGGAAATAAGATAATGAATGAAAAGACTCAACTATTATGAACAGAGCACGGTTTTTTTTTGATGGTGCAACTGGGCTGGTGAATGATGAGAAATGAGTGGTTGTGATATATCTTAACTTTTGCAGAGTTTCTGACACCCCATCTTATGACATTGCCACAAGTGAGCTAAAGAGATAAGATCTAGCTTTAATCACCCACAAAAGTATGAAAACTAGAACATTCTTGCAACAGCTCACAGTCTTATATGTAGTTGCTTCCAATACATTCCCAATGTCCTTTTTCTGTCAGGTGATGTTAATAGAAGGAAACTTTATGAGGATTATTTTGTGCAGAGATATGGATGAAGATGGCTTCAAACATACAGGGGCAATTTTATTTCTAGTCCTTTCAGCACAGCAATTCTTTCTTTGGCTGTTTCTACAGTTCTCCCTGCTTGCTAAAATCTCTGGCTTGTTCCGTACTATGGCAGCAGAGATTTATACAGGAATATTTTCAGAATAATTGTTTTGTTCACCTCACCAATGTAATGGAATTCTAAGGTGATTCATACCGACACAGAAAGTTTTGAAATAATAATCCAAATTATTTTCATATTTTAAATTAATCACAGTTGCCTTTTAAAAAATTTTATTACAGCGTATCCCTGTCTCACTCAAATTGCTATCCCTGTTAAATATAATCCACATTCAGACTTTCAAAATACCAAGATCTTCCCCCCCTCTCATCTTTCTCAAACTTTCTTCCATTCTCCAATCAGAGCATGGATCAGTGGTCAAAGGCAACAACGGATCATGAGCCTTCTCTTTCTTGAACTCAGGTCAACAGACAAGCATCAGTGAGCTTGCCATTTGGAAGTATTTGTTCAAAGCAGTTGATAGTAAATGCACATTCTGCTGAAGCGCTAGGAATTATCTCCAGGACATCTGGCTTCATGCCCAACCTCTCCATGTGAACTTCCCTGAAAACAAAACACCAGAAAGTATAAAAATGTATTGACTTGTCTGCAGAAAAGATTTGCAGGCTGTTTGCTTTCTTGTGAAGTAAAAAATAACAAGGTTGATGTGAGCAAACAGAAAGACACAAAGAACCCAAGACCTGTCAATAAAAAGACAAAACATTATTCAGCTGCAAGTCATTCCACTGGGGATTATCTCTAAAAGCAAGATTTGTTTTTAGCATCAGGTTTTAAAAAGCTGCTTGAAGTTTTCTTAAAAAGTATGTGATTATTTAGAAGACTTTATGAAGGAAAGGATCAGTGAACATCTCTTATCAATTATTATTTCACTGTTTGAGAAAGCATCCTGTATTTGAGCATGAGGGAAGAACAAAACTTCATACTTGTGATCCTTACATCACTGGGGAGCTCAGACTTGAATTGCCTAAGTAACATTGATTTTTATTTTGTTATATCTCTGTTGGGGAAACAAGTTTTACCTTGCAAAGAGAGCCAAACAGTGTTTCTGCTTTGGGATAATTCAGTGCTCCCTCTGCCAAAGATTTTAATCATAAACTATAATTAATTTTGCTTAAAAGTGAACCAGTCAAGAAAGCCAGTAGAATTCTTGCACTGCCTTTATAAAATTAAATTAGGTTCCCCCGAGATAATAACTATCAACTGGAAGTGGACAAAGCTAAAGTTTTAATTATGTACATTACTAATTAGTTGCAATTCATATTTCATATGGTAACCACCTTTCTTTACCTTATGGAATTAGAAAGATCAAAATTATTTAAACACCAAAATTTTAGAAAACTGGAAAGAAACCTGATAATTCCTGAAGTGGATTTGAGTACATATATATAAGTACATGCAAAAATACTGCTGGATTTCAGAAGTTATCATGATTATACAGACTTGATGAAACATCTAACCTACTCTGTACAAATCAGCTACAAAAACCTATAAAAACCATAATAAACATCTGAAGGAGTTCTCAGAGAATTCACTTCTCTTGTTTTCCTTAGTTCCTAAGAAAAAAATCATTTGCCTTGGGATCTCCAGGCTACTGTATAGCTACTGAGCCTACCACAGGACATGGTACTTAGAAAATAGGGCAGGAAAACTTTCTATCCAAAGTTCCAACTTGTTAGCGTATTTATGTTCACCTAAGTGTGGCAAAAGACATTAATGCAGTGTGAAAGCTTCTATAAGGTTCTCCATGACCTCCATAGCTGCATCTACCCCTTGGCATATCTTATCTGCAACGTCCTGACAGCATTCAGCATCTTACCTCCACTGTGAAAAACTAAGAACAGCTGTAGGACTAGCAGATGCCAAGGTATTAGTATTTTTCATGATAAATATACAAACCACCAACAAAAAAACGGTCTGAATGACAAGAAAATAACTTGAATATTTTCTTCCATTTGCACTGAGTATTTTGTGTTTTGAGATTCCAATTCTCTGGTGCGTTTGTCTTCAATTTTCAATAACTACTCTGTTTTCTAGTTTTGACTTTATCAAAAAAAGAAAAACTGTAATTAAGACTGCTTTTGCAATCTTTAAATAGATTATTGACTATAAGGTAGAGATCTCATGAGGCAGTAATAACTATTTAACTCCATGTCTTACTGACAATAAAGCATGATGAGATAAACCAAATAAAAAAAGGAATACACATTACCTTAACAATAAACTACTATTTTAAAATAGATGTATTTTAAACATACCATAGCCCTTATCATGGAATTATACAATCATAGAAAGCTTTGCTTGGAAGGGCCCTTAAAGATCATGCAGTTCCAATCCCATGCCATGGGTAGAGCTGACACCCAACAGTAAATATTAGATCAGGTTGTTCAAAGCCCCATCCAGTCTGGCCTTGAACACTCCCAGGGATGGGGTGTCCACAACCTCTAAGGAAAAACGAAAGAATAACTATTCTTGTCTTCAAATAAATAGAGTATCTGCTGTTATAATTAGTGAATTAACTACATCATGATTCTCCAAAGAATTTGATCCTTATTTATAAAGTACTTGGTTGTTCCATTAAGGTCATTTGACTTACAAATGAAATGAAGCACACATGTAATAACATATTCAGTAACTGTATGTTATAGCTTGTTATCAACACATTTATAAAATATATTAATAAACTGTTAGAATAGATTATTTTTCATGTTAATAAAAATTAATTGAAAATTATCTGTGATTGAATGTAATTAGTATTATCAAGAAACTATTAACATCATTAAATATTGCTCTACTATAAAGTCAAGATTTCTATTCTGTTACAAGTAGAAAGCCTAGAAGATATTTTATTCAAAGTAATTAAATATATATTAATGCACATGTCCTTGTAAAGACAATGTAAGTCCAAGAGACCCTTAAAATTCAAATAAAGTGAAAAAATAAATTACTATTTTCATACACTTTATGGACATTCTCACTACCCAAAAAATATTAACTGGATGAAATCTTAAAATGGTACAACAATTTCCAGGACAGCCTTTTGTACTCCAGAACACTCTACACTTTTTCCCTCAGTGATTAATTTAATGCTCAGAAGAAGGTGACTGTTATTTATGCTTTTAGCTAGCCTGTAACTATTGTTACTATAACCAAAATCAAAGTTTAATTTATGGTCTAGTAATACGTAAAGGGTACAAACAAATGGGAGCCCATTGTAGTGTTTGATATCACAAGCAGACAGTTCCTTCCCTTTAAGTCATACAAAAATGAGCTCCTTATTGATAAGGAGATCTTAAGACAGGAGTGTGAGCGACCTTTTTCTGACTGAAAATATGGAAAGGAGCCAGTAAGCCATGAATTTTCATGGAGAGAATTAGAAAAATAAAGCTGGGTAAGGGAGAGTCTGAAAACCAGAGAAGCAAAGGAAAAGTAACAATGATATAAAGAACTATCAGTAAGCTTCAAAACAGGGCCAGGGTATGGGAGACATAACCAGGATTGGCTGTAGGAGAAGAAAGCAAAGTAGTGGAAAGTGAATGGGGATGAGGAGGGATCAGAGACAAAAAGAAGAGTAACTTCAAAATGGACTAATGACAATTTCAGAATGTCTATTTTGAAATTTTGCATCAGGACAGAAACCGGGGAGGAAGTGGTAGAACAGGTTTACAAGAATAGGACGTGAGGGATGTTAAGGGATCTTTCTAAAGCAAGGGAAAGAAGCACAGATGACAAATTCTTCCTGTCTCTTTTTTTAAAAAAGAGAGGCTCCTATAAGGAACCTGAAACAATTTTCCCCAAGGCTCTGTGCTTAAAAGATACAGATCTTCATACCTTATCATCTTTACAATACCAACACAAGCTGTTACCAGGATTCCAAATCCTCAGTTGCAGGAAAAATGATAGGTTTTAAAATTTTCTTAATCAGTGTCATTTCTGGAAGTGGGAGGGAGGAAGGTATGAGCATGTCTTTGTGCCATCGCTGTCTCTCAAGTCTGAGGCACACTTCCCTGACCTGCTTATAACAGATCTTTTTCCTTCCTATTCTAGATAATCGCCACTCATAAATTTTTGACGACAGAACACAAAACAGAGCTTCTCAACTCTTACAAACTGTTGTCAAACTCATTTCCCTTTGATTTTCCTCTTCCTGACTCCTTTATTTCCATCTCTTTAGCAGACTGTTGTTTACTTGCTCTCTCCTCTGCTTTTCCTTCTGTTTCTTCTTGGAAAGATACTTTTATGCCAATAGAAAAACATGTGTATGAGTACATATTATCACTCTTTTTGTAGGAATATTTACCAGAATAAAGTCCATTTTATCAGCATACTTTGCATCTGTACAAAGAAAAAAGGTTGGCCAGTCAATAGTCATCTTCCTCTCCCTTTCTTCTCTTTCTTTGTTTTTAATCTCCTCCCTATCTCTCTCCTTTCAAATACCAATCAAAACACACAAAACCCCCTGATTTGGAAGTTTTGTTCTGCATAGCACAAGTCAGATTAAATTGCTTAATTTTTGTACAAACATCACGCTGCCCATCACTAGTGCAGGGTGAATGAGGGGGCAGGACCTACCCAATGGACCTTTGTGAAGAGAACAGACCTTTATACCAATTATACAGGTATAATTGTATACCAATTATGACCTGTGTGATTCCTGTTACTGCACTCTTTCTCAGCTTACATACATCATAGTAACTCTGGCTGATCTTCCACATTTTTTCAAGTTTTTCTTTCCTCTTGATATTTCCCTAACCTAATGCTAGTTGTTGCATCCAGATGCAAGACTAACAGAAGTGACTGTGTGGCCATTAGGAGGATTTGAGAATAACTGGCTGTAAGTAAAACTGTCCTGGGTTGATGCTAAATTGTATTTTCATTTATTTGTTTAGTTTAAAAATAAGTGTTGTATTTTTAAAAATTAGATTTGAGAGTGAAGAAGACATACTAGAATTTTTGAGGTAGTTGTTTTTAAAATATAAAGATAAGAGTTTGTAGTTTTTTGGATTTATATAGTTTATGTTTTTGGTAGGGTGTAGATAGTAGGAGAGTTTTTGTTTGTTTTCCTTTCTTCCCCTCTCCCAAATTTGCCCTAAACCACGACAAATACACAAACAAAAATGAAACCTATGAAAAAAATTGCTGCAGAATTTAAGTTTTATCAGCGCGATATTTTTAATACTAAAGCAACAAGAATGTTTATGTTACACAGAGTTTTGCCATGCCCTAAACTTTTCTTGCAATGCATATGGGAATTGTATCCAATAAAAGTAATTATTTAAGTATTGAGTAATATAAGTATTACATTCAAATACATGAATTGGAACAACTTTGTTAATACTGCAGAGTGAAGCACTCCAAAAGATGAGGGGCAGGCTTAACAAGCAATTTCATGTTGAGGTTTTTGAGCCTTTTATACCAAAACTTTCATTAACTTGACCACTCTGTTTTTTCCAGGATCCACTCCAAACTAGAAGAGTACATGAAATACTACTCTACGTAACTAAATTTATTCACTGAACAAAAGTCTGGGTATGACCCTGGAGGTTGGAGGTTAAGTACAACCAAAAGAGAAATGAAGAATTTGATTCCTAATTCTACTATTATTTTGAATTCTTTATAGAAATTAGAAAGGCATCAGTAGGACAGACTGAAATATATTGACTTAAATAGGTTCTCATTTACTTGAAATGGAAAAGATATTTGAAATGGAAAAGCTATTTGAAATTATTTTCTATCCAAACTCTCGTTACTCTAAGCATTTTATCCTTTGGGGTTTTGGAGGAAAAAAATAATGGACGGATTATCTCCTTCATGTTCTAAAAGAAATCTGCCTTTTCTTATGCATTTTTTGAAAGCATGTGGGTGGATATGTATATATATATGTATATGTGTGTGTGTGTGTCATTTTAGGAAGGCTAAAATATACTGCATGCTAAATTAGGCCTGAAAGTATATTTTTGGTCAATCTCAATGTGAACTTCTTATAAATAAATAACTTGCTGAAAAACATTTTCCCAGACCTGCTGGGACTAGGAAAGTGTAAGTTTAAAAATCTGTAGCAGTTAATCAGAGGAAGAAATCTGGTATAGTTGACAGTAGATGGTAGAGAAGCAGAATCTTGTTATGATTTGATCTTAATCTGGACACCTTGATCTGGATTTTATAGATCAGTATACCCCAGACTTCATGCCACAATTTTAACTCATAGTGTTCCAAGAACAAAAAAAAAAAAAATAAAAAAAGGCCGAATATTTACTTCTTTACTTCTCTCAAAATGGTCAGTCCTCCATGCAGCTTCTGACAATTTCTTTTACCAAAAATGATTCCTTCCTAATTGTAGACCCTACTGGGAACACTGTGCTGACACAAACTCACATACAAGGGTCTTAGTCTCAGGAATTTCTAGTCATAACATTTCTTAATATAATTATATTAAGACAGGTTATGACTAGAAATAGTCATAACCATTATAGTTCCATGAAACCCAAAAGAACTAGTCTCTCTCTTGCTCTGAGTGAGTTTGCTCCTCTCACTGTAAGGGACATATTTTACCTTCAATTTTAAGCTCAAGTTATGAAGTTCAATCCATTTAGATTTTAAACTATAAAGAGATAGAATATCTCAAACAAAGGGAAACTCTGGCCTCGATCCTTCAAGAATTGCCAACCTTTGTAAAAAAAAATTACCCAAAAGAGAAAATCCCTTCACTATTCTTTGTATTTTCTTGAAATAAATAGCTAGAAATTTTAATTGAATTGTGTGATATTAAAATAAGTCAGGAGACTAAATAATTCAGTTTGTAGCTATTTTAATTAAGGCACAAAAATTGCACAGTATAACAATTGCACAATATAAACCTTGCAAATGAATCCCTCCCTTCCCCTTCCTTTGGTTTCATCCTTCTGGATGAAACTAACCAGGAAATATAAACAGAAAGCTCAAAAATACAAAGATTTAAAATAAGGGGCCTTTATGAAACCCAGTAATATAAGTACAAGAATCAGAATTAGATCCACTACAAGGCAGAAAATAATAAATTAAATATTTAATAACCATTCAATAAATTATGGTTATCATCAGAATTTTGATCATTTTTTTCATTAATAATAGAAAAATAAATCAAAGTTTGACATGAAGTCAGACACAAAAATTGGGAAGGGTTGTTTTGGGAGGCTTATCATGCTTTTTTCATTGAGTATTACTTCTCTTAATTTAATCAATTAATTCTGCATACTAACGAAGTATACAGAATACAGTATACTAAGGTCAGGCCATTCTCTGTTCAGTTTTTGGTATGGAATACAGGAGAACTTGCATCTTGCATCAGAATTATCCATCTAGATGAGAACGTGAGAGTAAGGAAGCCTTTGTGGTGAGGTGCCTCACTAAATCCCTTTCTTGGCAGACAGGTGTAAGTGAGACTCTGCAGCTGCTTCAAGCTTAAAACAGATCCCCTCATTCTGCATGGAATTTCCCAGCAGCTTCCACATCCTTATCAGTACTCACCCTCAGAGCCAAACCCTTCAGCCAGGGGATGACAGATTCTAAAAACAAAGAGATTATATTGTCATGCAAGTAATGACTCTATGACAAACTGGGAATGCTCTGGGATGCATTTTGAAGGGTAGATGGGAACTGATCAGGGAAATTTTATTCTGTTTTCTTGGAGAGGGAGAAGAGGGTTTGAGGGTTTTTTTGGCCTCTGTTCTTTAACTTAGCCTTGCCATCATATGCTTGGCAAAAGCAAATGTTCTATGCTTTAACTGCACAGGGTGGCCCTTACTGGTGCCAGCTATTAACTGTGTGCTCTAACCATCCTGATAGCCAACAGATAATCATCAGCCAAGGTGTTATCCAATTTGTGCACTTGTGGGAAACTTTTACCNAGATCACCTTAGGAGCAAGTTCTCTTTAAAAAGTGAGAAGCAATTTTTGACATACTAGTTTGAAGAAAGTCTCAGTATTCTTTTTTAATTTGATGTTACAGCTAAATTATCAACTTGCCTGAGTTTTTCAGAAGTTAGACTGAAACAGAATGCTATCAGTGACTAGTTAGACCATGACTACATATTTTGCTCCAGTCTAATACATATTTATCCTGTCGGATCTCCTAACCACACATAACATTTTAAACTGGTTACAAGTTAGAATATTTTTTGCAAAATCATGTATTATTTAATGCATTTACTACGTAGTATTTTTGATAGATATATATATTTACATTATATTCTTCTTTTTTCATTTATAGTTTGGAATATTTTTTTTCATTCAGAAAAGGTGCTAGTCATTAAATAGGGCAGGAAAGGTTGAACGGCAGCAAAATGGTCTGGGCTCTTATTTAGTAGTGAATGAAAACTATTGCCTATCAATAATAGGCTTGTTTTGTGCCTCTGGACAGCTTTCAAGTCATTAGAATTTTTACTTGTCATCAAGAAAAATGACAGATCAGAAATAGCTAAGTACAGCAGTCAAGACTGTAAGTTACTTCACAAATTACAAGAAAGTAATAATTCCTTTTTTTTTTCAAATAACTCCCAAAATCCATTGCAGATATTTAAACCTCTACACAGTCTGCAATGACTTTTGGGTTTGGGGCTTTTTTTTTCCTCTATGAAAAGCATTTGAGTATTCTATATGATAAAAAAGTTTTATAGTGAAAACAATAATTGACACTAGCATAAGACTTTGATCTCAATGTTCTCTACTTTTAGTGGGTTTGGATTCAAACCAGGAGGAAAAATATTTGAAAAATCAAGTTAAATGACATAAACAAAAGTTGTTACGCTGATCATTTAAATGTTTCACAAATTTAAGATCATCGATCTCTTTGCAAGATAACTATTAAAAATAGCACTTCAATTACCTTCTTTTTCCTTGTAAATGAATTTTGCTGAGTTTATTTTACTATTTCATAATTATACAATAACAAAGTAGCTGTGTTTCTTTTTATAGAGTTGTACTTCATATAGCATCAAACTTTGATTTCAAGGATGTACAGATTATCTTTCCTAAAATGAGAAGCAAGCATTGAGATATGGACAGTGGCAGAAGAGATTCTGAGTTATGTCATATAAATAATAAAAAGGGTACATGCAAACCAGAAATTAAACATTTTCATATAATTATTTGAAATTAATATAATACAGATATTCAGAGAAATATACTTAACTGCTGGTGAAGATGCAGAAGACATAATGGAAATTTAAGTTTCTTATACTCTGACTTCTGTGTGTTTAGCAAAGAAAAGAACAAATCAAAAGCCTTGTATTAAAATGTCACAATTTTTGTCAAGAAATTTCAATTGTAGTGCTTTCCTTATATATCAGAAGCAGAAGTCTTAAAACTATGAATTTCTTTCCCCAACAGGTCACTTGAAGTGTGAAGAGCCCAGTTTGGAAAACTGAAAGGCATCCAAGGACAGCAGTTTATTTTATTACATTGTAGCTTAAAACTCCTGCATAAATGTGTGACAGTTGACAGTAAGCAAAAAATACACATTATCTATCATCCACTCTAAAATGGCAAACTATCTCCTATTGAAAGAGTTATTTCTCATAGGTACTCATAGTTTTTACATTGGTATTTTGATCAAGGGCAGAGATTCAAGGATTCCTGATTTCACACAGCAGCAGAAGGCAGACCCTGCCCTTCTTTCTGTCCGTGTAGTACTAAGAGAATCACTAAAGAGGCATCAAACATTACGCTTCCTTGTTATACGCTTCCCAGTTTTATGGTGTGTCAAGGTCTGATGAAGTGACTTCAATCTATTTCTACCATGCATTGAAGAAAAAAAGAACTGTGAGAAAAAGTACTAGAAGGTTGAAAAGCTGGATATGTATGAATAAAGGATTGATGTCTAAAATAAAAGCTTCTGTTTATTGATCACAAGCTTCTTTCTGTGACTGTAATAGCTATAGCAGGAAAGCATTGGAATGAACTCAGCAAACAATGAACCATTTGGACTAAGGTTTGTATTTAAGACTGTTTCTGGGTGGATAGATACCAAAACAATATTTCTATACCGAGACCAGTTGGGGGATTTATTTGTTTGTTTGTTTGTTTGTTTTAAACAGCTTTCTTCAAATCACATTAAATCACTTGTGAAATCTGTCCCACCTGACCAATATTCTTGATGAAACCCCTCATATCTGGCAATGTCTCATGTAATGGATATAATGTAATGTAATGCCTCATGAGATGGAGACAGAGCTGGCCTATTCATCCCCTAGAATTAGGATAATCTTAACAATAAAGCAGAACTGCAATACAACAATCCCGCTAGCTACTGAAATTCATTATCACGTTTTTCTTGTCTGAACAGACATCTAACCATGGCTCACAAATTATGGGTTTCCAAAGACCATCTTTACAGAGTGTAAAAGTCTATAATATTTCTACATAAACATGACTTTTGCATTTTAAGCATTAATATGCTGTTTTAATCTAAAACATGTAAGCTAAAACATTAAAGATAAAAGGTCATTGAAGAAACAAGAATGAAGAAGGAACTGACACATAGATGTCCTGGTGATTAGTGCTAGGAGAAAAATACTGCGGGATTCATTACCATTTACATAAACTAATATCTTTATAGATTATGTTCATTTAAAATTGAAGATTCCTATTTACATACTTTTCTAAAAGAATTAAAGTGATTCCTTTTATTATGCATTACAGGAACAATGGCAAGTTTACTTAAAATGGATTTGAAGCAGCAGCAAAATTGAAAGAACCTTGGTATGACTCAAAATAACTGGTTTATATTTTAATATTCTGGGAGAAGTAATCAACACTTGTTTATTTACAATATCTTCTGCTCTCCTCAGAATCTCAAAATATCATATATTTTGCCTAAAACTTCAGAGGAGTCAGAATAAGGTGAATTGATCAAGTAAGAACTCAACATCCTTTAATGATTCCAGATGGGAACAAACAGCCACTTCTCTCAGACTGGGTGCACACCATAGGGGCAGAAGAAAGAGGAGGGGAATTCAGCCAAAATGACCTCTGTATGAGAATGCCCAAGGAAAGGATATTTTGTATTGGCTGCAGAAGCAGTATAAGAATTGGGAGAGTAGTAATTCATTCTGTTAGACAGCAAGATTATTCTGTGCTTGCAAGCCAGCAACCTATTCACTTTTAAAGACATTCAGCATGCAATTAATGCTTTATAAATAAGTAGAGTAATAATATTAAGGTACAAGATAAAGGGTACTACAGATAGGGCTGAATATCCTGGTTCTCACTCCTTGACACGTATCCCTGACTTTATATCCTATTTAATGATACATAAAAGCTAATTACTTCAGTCTGGAGCATTTGTAAGTGCTGAACATGCTCCCTATCCTCCACATTTAACCTGCTTCCCTCCAAGCTAGGCACACTGCTTCAGCTGTATTCATGTACTAAACGCAGGGGGGGTTATTATTGAGAAAAATGGGTGTATCATGCATAAGAGTGACTAGTCCACCATGAACAAAAAATATCAGGCTATATTCAAAAACCTGGGGGTCTGATGCTTCAGTTCTCAGTTGTTAGTAACCATTTTATCCAATTATCTCCTTTCATAAGCAAGTGGCTAGTTCAAGTCACTTCTCCAGTGAGTGGTTTGAACTTTAATATTTAACAAAAAATAAATTACAGATTACTCTAGCTAACAAAAAAAAAAAACTATTATAGCTACCATCACATCCTATAAACATAGCAACAGTATAGTTTTGAGAAGTACTAATTTTTTGTACTTTAAAATGATATTATTCTTTTTTTAATTTGGGATTCTATTAATTTGTTGCATGTATGATTAATTACTTATTAGACTTCAATTAGCAAATTCATCCAAATTAAAGCATGTTGGTTCAAGTTTTATGAATGCATATACACAGACAACATTAAACACTGTAACTTAAACTGTTCTAATCCAGACATTAAATATATAAAACAGGTATCTACTGAAGAGGCATCAATGTGTGTCATCTCTGATGGCAAAATAATTATTAAACTACTTAACTCATCAATATGCCTGACAAGAGATTAGTATAGACAGGGTCACTGTAGACATGTCATGACATTTTCCATAATTTTTCTGGCTTAGAAATTCACAGCTATTTTCTACTAAAGGGGTAAATACTTGCAAAGCTTATTTAGAATTTCCTTCACCCTTCTAGTGTTTCCCATAAGCCTTCTATGACATTTGACCTACCTCTCACAGGTCAGGACATTTTATCTGAGTTGGGAATAATTACAGCTGACAGCAGCTCATAACTTTTTTTCCCCTAGTCTTAGTTATAGAGAAAGAACAGAGACAGCTGATTAGAGGATTGTTCAGCAATCCAATTTGTGACCTATTACAGTCTTGAACAATCTTTTACTCTTGCTGGACAGGCTCATTTATAAGTTTATCTCATGGCAACTTTGGTCACAAGGAAACGCATGTGACAAGAAATTTGATAAACAATTCTTAAAGAATTACAGTCAGAAGTCACTTCCGAGGAGTCTGATGCATTATCAGAGTACTCACTATCAAGGAATAATTCTGGTACTTTTGCAAGTAGTCATTTTCTAAAGTACTACTAAAAAAAGACATTGAACTCTTTTGAAGACTTTCATTATATCTGTTTTCTTCACAAGGGGTTTGTCTCATCTTCAGATGGGTCCTGTCACTATTAATTTAAAAACTATAGTAGATACAATCTGATTCACTATCCAATTACCTTTTACAGACAGAATTTAGCATTAGGATTAAGTATAGCCCACATTAAAATAAATTCATAGAGTCTTGTCATTAAATTAGAAAAACAGCCTGTAACAAAAGTTCACAATAGTTTTTTAATTGAGGATGAGTTTCCTCTTTTCTGGGAGAATTTTTTTTTTAGTTATTTCTTATTTAAATACCTATATTTTTCCTTAGAAATAGCAGTTAGCATCTTGGTAGTTCAGCATCTTCTAATCCTTGATGGTTTTCTTCTAACGGAATTCCTCCATCATTAGAGGAAGACATTTAAACATCATGATTTATCTCTTGACAGCTACCCTGCACAATTCCTAAATGCTTCATTCTCTTGAAGAGGGAACTTTCCACAGCCTATCTTAGAAGATTCTGTTTAAACTACACAAATGTGTAATCACTTGAGGGCCTCTCCACCATCCTCCAGCCTCCCACAGGACTGGTGCAGTAGCTGTGGGATAGTCACCTCGTTCTCTCTCTTCCAAACTCAGTTTTAGTAACACCTAAGTATCCCACTCAACCCAGAGAGAACTCAGGTTCCAGACCTTTCACAAACTTCCTGCAAACAGAGAAGCCTGACTGTCTGGCAAAACTGCCACTACTTCTGTCCTATGACTTAAAATTAAAAACAAAACATGCTTTTCTTAAGAAGGTCATACAGTAGGAAAATCACCTGAAAGAATGAACATTTATTATTACAGGTATTATCATGCAAGAGTCTGTGTTTCTGTTACTCAAATATATGAGAAAAACTGTGCTTTGTCCCATTAGCACCATTAGCAGCCTCAGCCATCAGGGTACACAGGCAACAATAACTACTGAGAAGAGCCCAGAAAGTTACAACAAACTTAATTATGAGCGTGTTTTCAGCCTGCAGCCTGGATTTCCCTGCTGTGGAAGTACTACTCGTGCATCTGTGGGTTCCATTTCATTGCGCCCACTCCATGTATGTGCAGATTTTATGTGGCTCTTGCTCTGACATTCACTCACAGTCCAGGGCAAAGTGGGTAAGTGTAGGACAGTATGAGTTTGTCTTTGTCAACACAAACACTGATCACTGAAGAAAAGACATTTTTTAGCTTGTGTGCAAGAGGTAGCTGGTTCTGAATCCCACTCTCAAGTTAAAAATGCAGACTACAGCCTTAGTTGAGAAAGTGGCAGAGGTAGGTTTTGGGTTGGTTTTTCAGTTATTACTCTTTTTGTCTCTAAGTAAAAACCAGGTTAGCTGTGTTGCTGCTTTAAAGTTCCCATTTAGGCATTAAAATTATTAATTCTAACCACAAATGATGAATAAAATTACCCAATTTATTAGAGACAACAGGGATTCAATCTGAAAATCTCAGTTTGGGAAACCACACAATTACTGACAAATGACATAGGACAACTAGAATAAGAATATTCTGAAATGTTTTTCTTAGAAGAAGGAAATTAATTAGTTGTGGTGTGAATTAAACAAAAGCAGATCAAACCGTATGATGCAGTAGAAAGAACATTTTCAATTAGTGTTCTACTATTATTCTGTAAAATCCCATCTTTTATGGGTACACTCTTTGTGTCTAAATTGTATAGAATAAAATTGTATAGTAGCATTGCAAGATAGGTCTAAATAATAAAGGAATTTCAGTTTGACATTCAGATAGTTTTTTATCATTGTAACAATACTAACATCATTAAAAATGTTCTCAACACTGGTTACTGAACTATTTTTAATATCAGAACCATAGTTTTAAATGTATGTGCAGTTTTATATTGCTTAATACATTTACTTTGTCATTTCACCATAGTCCTCACTGAATTTGATTAACAAGATATATGAAATGGTATTAAAAGGGGAAATGCTCACTAAATGACAGTAAAACAACTGTGACTGAGGATCTGATGAAGGATCATAAGGAAAGAAACACGTCACAAAAACAGAACAATTCATAAATCTGTAGTGTATGTTCCATTTTTTGAATTTTACTCTTTCATACTGTTAAGTGAATGAAAGAAATAATGACTTTCCAAGTATTCTATTGGGGGAATGGTTTAATATCACTGCTACCAGATTAGGATATGAATACCTTAGTAATTGTAGAAGAAACTCATATTTCTTTCTCACCAGGTGGGAAATTTCTTGGCTTTTTAAATCTACTCTATGACTGGAGCAGCTTTTCTTTGTAGTATTGAAGTTTTTGTGCTCTGATGAAGGGTAGAAATGAATTCATTGCTGGAATTCAGCACAATCTACATATTCTGGGTAGCACCCCTGAGACTGGTAATTCCCTTCTCCAGGGAATGACAGGTGTTGATGATGATCATACTCTAGGCAGGTGTGCTAGCTTAGGTAGTAGAAGTTGTTTCCATGGAGACCTTTGGAAATCACAGTTAAAGCTTTAAACATGGGCATTTTGCATGCAGAGCAAAACCAAGGGAGCCATCTAAGCTGGGCAGTAGGGACAGCTAAGAACACTGAACATTTGGGCAAGTTCTTAGACTGCTCTCCTAGTGCAGCTAGGTCACTAACTGTGCCAGAAAGAAGCACCTAACTCAACCCCACAGAGGATTCACAGCTGTGCATCCTCCTTTACAAGCTGACAAAAAGGGCATTTCAGGCATTTGCTACAGCAGTGCTGCCCTCTTCCCTTCTCAGAGGTCAGCTTATAGAGCAATTACAGCACATGTGCAAGGCACTTTCTCCCTTGCCAGAACACAGGACTCACCCCTCCATAAATAGAGCATTAATACCTTGGGTTTTTTTCAGGTTCTTCTTGTGAATCTGTTCTTTCTTGTAGAAACTGAGATATCCTAGAGGACTGTTTACAACACCAAGATAGCTTTATTTTTCCTTCCTCAAACTCACAAAAGCAGGAGAACTTTAGAATTCTGAATCCGATTCCCTGCTATTCAGTCACCAAACTTTTAAGTAACCTGCCAATTTCTACCTTAACAATGCTTAAAATTTCACTTCTTCCTACTAGGAGGCTAGAAATTGTTGCTCTAATGAGCCAGTCTCTGTTAATTCCTGTCTGTTATTTACACTCAGTTGTTCATATGTCAATTGTGACCAGTATATTCACTGACCAGTATATTTCTATTTGGCCATTCTATACCTTCTTAGTCCCTGTTCTGTTAGGTCAAACAATGCTGTCTTTCAGGTTAGCAGAAGTAGGGTTAAAAAAATGAAATTTTTCCTCTTCCTCCATTATTGAAAGCAAAGTAATAATTCCCTTTCTTTTTCATGTTCCCACAGCTCCCCCTCCTGTTTCCATTTATTCAGGCCCATGGGAAAAGGCAGTAGCACCTGAAGCAAGCTCCTTTCCCCTGCCACAGTATGGGAGGCAGTATGAAATGCAGTCTGTCAGTACATGGTGAGTTTAATTATGCTAAAATTCAATTAAGCTCGTAGGCAGTTGAGGAGAAAAGACACCAGGCCAAATCCATCCCTTTTGTTCATCTGTGAAAGCATCAGGTTAAATTGTTTTCCCATATATGTAAATATGACTCTGGGTGAGAGTTTGCGTTGGTAGGAGAGCAGATTCACCTGTGACCCAGCTGTGTAGGCTCTCACACCTCCTGCAATTATCTCACATCTGCTCAGAAGAGAACTGACCTATATGTGGGTGAAGGTCTCTGCCAGCTGATCAGTTCCCCCAGGATGAATGTCACGTCATCTCATCTCATCCATCTCATGTTGCACTGGTGTGAGACAGGCACAGGGAGGCTTTTATTGTAAGAGCTGGTGAGCACTATGTTTTTTCAATTTAGCCTTTACTGTTAAGCTGAAAAACTCCAAGAAGTTGCAAAATATCTTAATGGGTTCAGTGTTTAATGCCACAATTTTCAAAGCCACTTATGTTTTTGAGTAAAAGTAGCAAGAACTAGAAGGAAAAACAAATTTGAAAAATCTCTAGCCAATGGTTATTTTAAATTTTATGTTTTAAAATGCTGCAAATGCAGATTTTTTTAAGTGATTGATGTAAAAAATGTATTTATAACATTTGCCTCAAATCCTTACAAGTGGGGTTTTGTATCTGTAAGTAAATACAGAGTTGTTTCATAGCCTGTGAGTTTTATGCTTTTTACATGCAGATTCTTATCACAGTTTCCCATCTCATAGGTGTTCTAGAAAAAATTTGTTACTACAAATAAGGAGCCATAAGGATGTAATTACATTTCCCATTTACAGTTCTTCTGTGAACCAGAATCTATCAACTTGAAAATTCAAACCTAATTTATTAATAGATAAATTATTTTAGAGTCCTGATGTGCTACAGACCAAAAAAAAAAAAATGAGGAAAGAAAACAATTGAATACATTAAAGAGTCTAACTCAGGTGCAGACCTCCTCAGATTAACAAACCTCCTTCAACCTCCATTTTCAAAATTAAGAGCACTTCCCATTGCAATATGTCTGGAACCATACTTATTTCTGACAAGTTGCAGAAGACACCAGGAGAACTAGCATCCAATTCAATAACAATCATATTAGAATATATAACATTCTTCCTTTTGTAAATATCACAGTCTAGATTATCAGTTAAATGACACGCATCCCTAATCACATTGCTATACCATTTTTCTGATTTCGGCTGATATTTTTTTAAAAAATGTCATTCTGATGAGCGAAAATTGTTTATTCAAATCAATAACACGTGTATAACAATGAGCCAGTGATCAGGAATAAAACTTTCAATGTTTTCCACTCTTATAGTTTAACTCCCTCGTCCCCATTCCACAGATGCCTTCTGCATCCTACAATCATCAGATATTGCAGCATCTACACTAAGATACCCAGCACAATGGCTGGCCCATATTTCTCTTTATTATTTGTTAGGTACCCACACATCTTATTAAGTTTCAACAGTGCATTTCCTCTAGCCTGCCCCACCTACCTTTTTCAGTATGCACTGTTGGCCAACGTTGCATGATGAATATGATGGAAAATTTGCATGATACCAAGCCGTGGTGCAGTGACACTCCTGAAGGACAGGATGCCATCCAGAGCGACCAGGACAAGCTGGAGAAGTGGCACATGGGAATCTCATGAGGTTTAACAAGACCAAGGTGCTGCACCTGGGCTGGGGAAAACCCTAGTACCAGTCCAAGTCTGGGGGATGAACAGGCTGAAAGCAGCTCTGCTGAGAAGGATTTGGGGATGCGGGTGGGTGAGAGGTTGGACATGACCCAGCCATGTGCCCTTGCAACCCAGAAAGCCAAACATGTCCTGGGCTGCATCAAAAGTAGCACGGGCCATCAGGGTGAGGGAGGACACTCTGTCCCTCAGCTCTGCCCTGCCCTGCTGACACCCCACACAGATGCATCCAGGCCTGGGGTCCTCAGCAAAAGCAGGGATTGCACACTAGGAGTGAGATTCATCTCATCTAGAAGCAGACACTCTACTAAGAAATTATTCTGTTCAGGTTTCTGAGGTCCTGCATACAGTCAAGAGGGAGAGGCAAGAACATCCATCAAACCATTCAACCCAGATGTCTAATTGCTTTAGACAGACAGGGTCTGTGTCCAGTGCCTATAAGAGACAACTGCCCTAGGGAAAGTGCACATGTGATACCAGGACATAAGTCCTGTGCTATGGCAGAAGTTTCCCCAAGGCATTGTAACTAACTCCTATTGAAATCAGTGGAGGACCACAAAGACTGAATGTGCATTTAACTAAAATAAAGCAGAAGTTATAAAATTATAACAGTTAACACTGATAAATGTTGCCCCAGTACTTGTATATTGTTTCAATGAAATCCTAACTTTACTTGGAAATGAATCTAATGTATTCTATTATGGAATAACTAATCACAGAAATGGACGACCCTGGATTCATGATGCAGAAGTGTTTGTTGTTGTTGTGCAGAATATTTTCTTTTTCCATTTAAACCACTTAATACACATATATCATAAACAAAAGACACACATTGCCGACCTTCCAGATGTTCTTGGTTTCCTTTGTGGGCTATACTATTTGCTGAAAAAGACTTCTTGTTCAAGAAAAGCCTTTGACGAATCTTCACTGTTTGAAGGGTATCACCCTGTCTGATGGATACGAAGTACAAATGAATAAATTACTCTCTTTCAAAAATAAATGCAGCTTGCAAGAAGCAATCTTCAATCTAAATGTTAAAGTATGGAAAGTTCTTTGTGGTCACAGGACAATGATTCTAGGTTAAGGCCTGACTTATTAAATCTCCATCAAAGTTTACAGTTTCAGGTTTATCATCTGTAAATAAGGAGAAGATAATATTTTCCTTCCCAGATTAAGTAGAACTCATGAAGTCGAAGTAATACTAATTGCTTGTTATGTCAAAAAGAAGTTTTTGCAAAGAGAAAGAAAGGAATGTAAAATGGATAGAAAAGACCTTGTGATAATTATCTGTCACTACGTATCCAGTCTCTAAATAATAATAGGTTAATGATGGTAACCTGTATAAGGAAGATTTCCTCCTACATGTGTGTACACTCTGAGAAACCTTTTAACTCCAGCTCCCACCTTAACATGGCAGAATATCATATTGCAAATGCCCACAGAACAGTTGTGAGGCAGGGGAGGAATCAGTTCTCAACCTGGTAAAAGCCAGTTAACTTGATGCCATTTCAAGCAAAATTTGGACAGCCAAAAGGAAAGATTTGTTTCGAAAAGCTAAGAAAACTGACAGTCCCATCAGAGGAGCAGCATATAAATGTCAGCAGCATTTCTATAATCTCAGATTATTTGCACTGCCAGACTAAGGAACTGCTGATTTAAAACTGTCTCTGCTGTCTCACCCAACATAGGAAGGATTCAGCAGCCTCAAAGAGTTTGGTGGTTCCAAATGTACCACAAGAACACCTCATTGCCACAAATCCAATAGCCTGAAGGAGTGGGAAATAGTTGTTATATGTACAACAAGAAATAAAAAAAAAAAAAACTATGGGAAGAGAAAAGTTGGAAAATATTGAGAAATATCTGTATTTTCCTCATTTCAGAGTGCCCAAGTGGGAACTATCAACTGAAAATCACAGGAGACAAGTCACTGGTAACTTTTCTGACAGTGATATATGTAGAGTTCAGCAATCTCATATTCTCAGAGAAATGGACATAGAATTGACAAGTGACTGGCAGGAATATCTCTGAAATGATTGTGGAAGAGTAGAATAACAGGCATCAAGGAAGGATTTATAACAGAGTGCTCCTTAAAAAATAGGAAATGTCCAGTATTGAAAAACTTCATCCCAGAATCTGCAGCAAGGTCGGTAATTTTAGGCAGTATCCAAAATGTGCAACACTTACAAATCCTAGACTCAACGATTTTAAGGCCTCTTAAAGTCAGTCTTAATGGGCTGCTCTCATCATCTTCTCTGCTTGCCTGCACAGCACAAGCTGTAGCATTCCACCTAATGACAACTTGTAGAATTAAAACATATGTAGCTATTATATCTTCTTTCACACTTGACTTGACGTGCTGTAGGTGTTTGTAATGCAACACGCAATTAAATGAACAGAGTGAAGATACAGTCACTAGCAGAGCCTGTAGCCACAGTGCCAAGGCTTCCACCACACATGGGGAGTTTAGCTGCTGAATCCTCATGTGTGACTTCATAGCATATTATAAAAACAGTGAAAAAAAGCAGTGTTCGACTACTCACAATGCATGTAACTAGGTGTTTACATAAAATATAGTGACTAATCTGAAACTCTATAAAGGAAATAGGACACTTGTTTGCATTCCAGAGGGATTTTTATCTCTTATGTATATACAGTATTACACATAATTATGGATCTTCTATCTGTATTGTCTTACAGATGAACTATTTTCATGAAGAAATGTGAGTACTATACTAGTAATAGCAGTAGTACTCTGCACCATCTAGGATTTTGTCTGTGAACAAAGAGAGATCTCAGAATCTACAAAGTGAAGGAGCATAAAAATTAATTTTCCATAGAGATGACAAGATAAAATACATACACTTGGCTTAAAATCAACTGCTTGCCTTTATGCTATGTAACTATTTTATTACTTCAGAATAACATCTTTTACATGCAAAACTCCCCTTTGAGTCACTATGCATCACATAGTATCGGTCTCCACATCATTCACCCAGGAAATACAACATGTACAGCCAACAGCAGAAGTGGTATTCTGTCCTCATACCTCCTTCAATGAAAAAAAATATAAGGGGTTTCCATGCTGCAGGTGGTTTTTCTCCCCTTTTATTTCTCATTGTCTTTAACTACTAGAAAAAAAAACAACAAACCAATGGATTTTCACACATTAATACATCTGAATAGATGTTTAAGATCTAAAAGCACAGATGGTATTGGAGGTGAGCCAAATTTGAGGCTTATTTTGTAGCTCGAAGCTTTTTTGCACAGCTGATCTGCATTCAGAAAGCACCATTGGGCCCAAGAAGCAAAAGACCCAGAGTATTCATGGGCATAGGCAGAGATTCTTGTCTCTGTGTAGGCTGACTTAAGATCTATGCTGTAGCTTTGCCAGATTTCCAGCATGTGGTTGGTATGCAACGACACATCTGCTCTGACTGAAGGGGAGGGAGGGAGATGCATGAAAATGGCTACTATTTCAAAATCATGTTTTTCTGGAGCAGAATCAGAAACTGCCATGAATTTTAGAGGAAGAATATCCATGTTAGTGAAGGTAAAAATAAACTTGGAAAATGGTTTTATTATTTGACTTTTATTGAACTTGTATATGTCAAATATGAAACATTTTATAGAGGAAATTATTTTTCTTTCAGAAAGACTCTCCTTTTGTTCTATTTAATTTAATTTTCTGACACCTTTATACTAACAATCCCTTAGCTAGCACCTTCAGCATATAGCTACTGTGAGTTCAGCTTTTCCTCAGAGAATAAATAGCATAATCATTAAAAAGATGTGCAAAAGTACTAGAAAATCTCCATTTCTGCTTTGTTACTGCCATGAATTTTCTGAGAAATTAAATGTAAATAAAATAGTCTTTCTGTGATTCTCTTATTCTTCTGTAAATTTTTCTGCAATTTTAATTTCATTTTTAGTGCCTGGAGGATCAAATAAGTTTCTTCCATGTAAAGGAGAGGGATGCAGAAACAGACAACCTCTGTTCTAAAAGTACACTGATATTAACAGCTAGAGTACTAAAAATTGTGGGGGAAAAAGAATATAATTCCCAGGGTGCAGGAACTTATGTAGTTTATTCAAGTTAACATAAAAATCTAGCAAATTAATCTAGATGGATCACTTGACAACCAGCTGAGTGACTATGTCGTACCCACTAATAAATTATATAATAATATAATACATTTAGAGGGATATTGTGATATTAAATTAATCTATCTTAAAAAAAAAAAAAAAGAGAGAAAAGGAGGCACAAAAATTTTGTATAGTATGTTAAATTCAACTTTAGTCAAAGACGGAATATAAACCTCTGTGTCACATTATTCCCATGTAAGGAACATTGATACTCCAATGCCATTGTCTATAGAGGAGAAACATAATGGTCAAAATGTTTCCATAGGTGGAAGAACCTTGCCAGTGAAGAAAGGAGCCCAAAAATGTGTGCCTGGGTGGCCAAGAAGGCCAATGGCATCCTGGCCTCTATCAGGAACAGCGTGGCCAGCAGGACCAGGGAAGTCATTCCTCCCCTGTACTTGGCACTGGTGAAGCTGCACCTTGAGTTCTGTGTCCAGTTCTGAATTCAGTAAGGATGTTGAACTGCTAGAGCATACCAGAAAAGGTAACAAGGCTGCTGAAGGGTTTGGGCTCCAAGTCTTGTTAGGAGCAGCTGAGAGAGCTGGCATTGTTTAGCCTGGAGAAAAATGAAACTCAGGGTGACTTTATCACACTCTAAAACTACATAAAGGAGGTTGTAGCCAGCCTCTTCTCCCAGACAAACAGTAACAGGACAAGAGGACACGGTCTTAAGCTGCACCAGGGGAGGTTTAGGTTGGACATTAGGAATTTCTTCACAGTGGGGGTGATTGGGCATTGGAATGGGCTGCCCAAAGAAGTGGTGGAACCACCATCCCTTGAGGTGTTTAAGACAAGACTGGGTGTGGAATTCAGTGCCATGGTCTAATTGATAAGGTAGGTCATAGTTTGGATTTGATGATCTCAAAGGTTTTTTTTCGACCTAATTGGTTCTGTGATTCTATAATCTTCAATTTGACCATTTTGCACTCCCAAGTAGATAATGTCCAAAATAGTTACATGGTGCCCTATTCTGAAGGTCCTATGTCATCTAATAGCATCATTTTTAAGCACTAATTTATGAATAAATATACCTCATTACATAAAATGAAAAGCATTCCTTATTAGTGTGCTAAATACTGAAGAAATTAAAAATTTATGTGAGCATGGAAATCAAACTTCATCTATGATTTTTTTTCAAATTAATCTGGTTTGCACACCTAAATGAAAAGAGCAACAGGTGACAATTTTTGCTCACCATTCATACATCTCCAATTTTATAAAGTATTATTACAAAGCTACTAGAAAAACCTCTGCTATAATTCATCTCATGGATCTAATTACTTGTTTCTCCACATTGAGTCCAAAATTTTCAGTGTTTCTCTGTCATCATGTGGTATTGTTGCTTTGATCTAAGAAATAGCTGACTAATATCTCTTTGCAGTTCATCAAGTCTCTACTGACTCTTAAATGTTAATTAAATGCATTTCCAGCCTTACCTGAATTTTTCAGCTTCCCTATTTTCACCTTCCCTTTTTTTTTCTAGTCTATAATAATTTAACTTTGGAAGAAACTTTCACATGTAATGCTTTCATACAAAAAGCAGTTCATTACATTTCAGTAATATTTAAGAAATATGCTACAAATCATCTGTAGCTAGCTTATATTTGCTTAAATAACCATATGTCAAATCACTCATTTTTATCTCAGCTTCACAAATTTGGAATAATAAAGCAGTCAAAATATATGTTCTTGTATCAACTGTACATCAAATAACTTGTAGATCAAACATACAAAGACAAGGGAATTCAAAGGATGCATTTATTATGTCGCTGCAGATCAGTTAATAATGCAGATGTCTAATTATCTAATTAGATTTAGCATTCAGATGCCACACATGATTAACTTAATTAGAAAATGAATTTAAAAATCAATCCTGCAAAAGGTAAACTTTTACTATGGGGTTGCTCAATAAATTTTTCAAATATTGCAGACAGAGATACGAAGTATTTAAGATGCCACTAAATGCAAATTAATGGCAAAATAATTTGCATGTATGTTTCTCCTTAACAGAAACATGCTTATACATCAAAACTGTGGTCCATTACTTTGTCTAGCAGATAGCAGTAATAATGAAGATAATGCAGAATTCTAACTTTATCTAGAATAGGATATTTTAAAAATCCAAATAATTTGGAGTAAATGTAATCTTCTCTAAATTAAAGCAAAAATCTCAGCTGGTCAAGAAAATGCTCCATATATTTGTGGTAATGACCTAGACATTATGCATGTTGATTCTGATTAAAACATGAAAGAGCTATTTCAAGTTATGTAATTCAGTCACAAACTGAAATTATAATTCATCTAAACTTCAATAATCATCAAGAAAGTAATAGGATAAGTTGACAGATTTCCCAGCAGTATTTCAAAATGAAAAGGGAAATCTTCAAACTCTGATCATAATTTGAACCCAACCCATTACAAAAACAAATTGATGAAATCAAGCATCCACATTTTATTAACACATACTGAAAAAAAAAACCAAACTTCAAAACTCTTGAGAAAAAATGTATTTCACTGAGAAAAAAATTAAGTGACTCTACACATATGATATACCAAATCCAAAACCTGTTAGGATTTGGAGAGAAAACTCAGACTAATCTCAATGTGCTTTTGATCATGTATTGTTGGGCTCCCCCAATAATTATCAAAAAGTTATTTAAAAATTGTTAGCTAAAGTAAAAACACTGAAACAAATGGTGCATGGCTACTGCTCCCATAGGACCATGACCTTGGATGAGGCAATCAGAATTGGCTCCATAACCAATTAACATCTAGCTACTAACACCACCACTGATACCAAGATGCATATTTGACTAGTCAGAGAAAACTACTTGCTCTTTATCCTTGACCCTGGAAAGGGGAATCCAGCAAAATATTACCAGCTACAAGTGTCTCTTTTGTAAGACATTATTCATTCTTCTTTTTTCCTGTTTTCTTTAGCTAGGTCCCTAAGTTGTCGTCATTCATATGGCCCATAGCTTGAGGTTCAAAGATGGAGAAACCAATTTTTTTTCATGAATGACCAAAAATCACCAAAATTTTAAGGCCTGATTAAATGAAAATTAAAGATTTCCCATAGTATTGCTGATGTGAAAGGAAACACATCAACTGGAAGAAGGTTAAGGGAGGTGGATGGCATATTTATGACTTTTCTCACATGAATTATACAACATCTACTCTAAGAAAATTTCACAATCACTGAAATTATATTTGTGCTGGAAATGGGACTCATGCTAACACTAAATCATTCCAGCTACAGCCTTGTGTTTGGGGCTACATGCCCTTGAGTTCTCTGGCAGATGAGCTTGGAAGTGTCCACCTGTAAAGCAGAAAGCCAACTTCATTTTAGACTCCATCAAAATAATGGTAGTCAGCGGATCAAGGGAGGCAATTTTCATCTTCTGCTCTGCCCTCCTGAGACACCACCTGAAGTGATGCATCCAGGTCCAGGGCCCCCAACAGAAGAAAGACACAGACTAATCAGAGCAAGTCCAGAGGAGGCCACAGGAGGAGCCCCTCTCCTGCCAAGGCAATTCATTTGATGAACAGCACAGTGGGGAGAGGGTCTGTATTCCTTCACATCCCTTTTCCTTGCTGTTAACCACTGCAATCTGCAGTGTAGAGGAAATAATATTGCAGTTCAGTTGTTTACATTCATTTCTGCATGACCCATAAATAGGGGATTTTTTTCACTTCAAGGGTGTAAAAATCAGACGTTCTATGCAAATTTGCAGCAAATTTAATTCCATTTCAATCCCCTGGTACAAAGAGCCTGTTTAATATGAACATGTTTGTGTTCCAGTTATGGACACATCTATGTTAGATTCTCTGTGTTCATTCTTTATATACTTTGCCTACCTATTTTTTTTTTAAATTTTTGGGGTTTTATATCTTAAAAAAATGGAATCTAAATAAACAAAGGGTATCCAGGTAATTGCTGCTGAGTGAAAATCCCTCAATAGTACAATTTCGTCCAAAAACATCAGCTCATGAAGCTTTAATTAAATTTTAATTTTTGGAGAATTAACTGACTAGACAAAATTTTCAAAGAAAAACTTTGGAAAAAATGTTACTGTCATTCCTTTCTGAGGCTATGTGGTTCATTTCAATCTTTATATTAACCTTACTGTAGAGTCATCATTCTAAGTGTCAAAAAGAATCAAAATAATATGTTTGAAATACCTTTTAACCAATTCAAGAAGTAACATTGTCAAATAACATGCCGTAAGATCTCCAAGTTGAGAGGAGAGTTGAGATCCCTGCTTCCCTTTGATTCATAAAGCAATTAATTTTTAGGATGTCAGAATTTCTTTCCAAACTGAAATGTCAGGTCCTGACCAAATGGGCTGATTAAGGAAACAATATTTATTCCTGTAGTTTGCTGTCTGACTTTGCTATCTTTTGATTGTCAGAGCAAAACATTCAGAATAAATGGTCAGTAAAGGTCATACAAAATGAATTGTTTTTTAAAAAATCCACAAAGCTGTAACAGAGAATCCAGTTCTTCATTAGTGACATCAGTTGCCTTTTTACCTTGAATTCTGCTCATGCACACTCACACTCGCACCAATATTGAGCTGGACACCTGCCCACACAAGAAATAAATAAGACCAAAAGTAGACCAGTTACCATTAGGGACACTATAAGAACTGCTAGATGTGCACATCCTGTAAATTTATTTCAGCATATAGCTTTTTGCCAAATTTATCAATTAAAAAAAAATGAATCCAGAAAGCACAAAAAGTATCTTAACAGAGAAAAGCTTTTTCTGTTGAAAATTAACATCTAATATTACTGATGGCCAGAACTAGTGCCCTCTGGTGTGTTAGATTATTCTTATTTCCCATCCAGACATATTCATAACGGGAAGAAATGCTGATACAGTTAAAATTCAAAAAGCAAACCTTGTCCCTGCAGCTGAGTACCAGCACTTTCAGTGTGAAGACACCAGTGCTTATTGCACCACTCTGCGAAGACGAGATGGAGCTTAAGACCTGCCAGCTGCATCTACACCACCATTAAAGTGCTGAAATTAAAGCCAACTGTGAGTTGCTCCCTGCTATTCTCTTTGGAGCACTTCTGTGAACTGGCCAGGTATAAACAGTCCCTGCTGCTACAGGGGTGATGCTTTCAGACAAAGATTTGTGAGGACATTAAGCCAACTAATTTAAGGAATTCTCCTTTCACCACAAAATTCGATTAACATAGAAATGGACAAGTATTTTGTAGAAGGCTCTTTAATGATTCCATGAGAGGGTATCATCTATTTTAAGTGCAGACCTAGTACTCCCTTCCAACTACTAATAACAATCTTTTTCTGGCCAAAGTTGTTTTTTCTTGTTAGCACTAAAGAGGATTTTTAAATTCCCAAAGTGTGATCCTCCTCCAATATGTCAAGACTTTCATGCTATCTAACACATCCTATCAACATGCTAAGCTTAAACTAGTGTTTTGGGAAGCAAGTCATAGATTCCTTCTTCCTTTTCCTCTCCCACTATTCTGCTGCTCCTGCTTGCTCTCTCACCAGATACAAATTGTCCCAGTCCTCCAGCCCTGGCTCACTCACCAGTGCTACCTAGTTCCTGCTTACTGTCATGGAAATGCTACTCCAGGCCGTCCCCAAGACAGTGGCTGGCTGTTCAGCTCACTGAATTTAGAACCTCTGGCAGAAGTCTAGACAGTTCTCAGCAGCTGATACAAAATCAAATAGCTGACAAAGCAAACCAGAAACTTTTTATCAAAAATAATCTTAAAATCATAGCACAGGGCTGATCAAACACTCTGGTTTTGCAGACTTACTGGATATCTTCTTCTAAACTGTCTAAACTGGCACCCTTAATATCAGTGCAAAAAAAAACCCCAAAAAACCCCACACCTGTCTGTCTCTTGAGCTTCCTAACCCACCTCTACTGAAACCTGAAAACAGGATCAGTACTTCATTGTGCCATTGTCAAGCTTCCTTATGGAGGTGAAAAATTTCATTGTCTGTGAGCACTTGAAGGTAAAATCATTTTGCTAAAGTGACAAATAGAAGTCTTTCTCAGCTCCAGATTGTTTAGAGCTTATCCTCCAACTCCCATAATCATACATTCAAGGAAAATCTTATCAAGGATAGAACTTCAGGTTCTATCCTTGATAAGAATGTTCCTCATGTCTCATACTGAAATTACGTCAAATTACAACCAGGAGTAAAAGAGGGTATAAGAGAGAACACGAGTAAGTGGTGTCTACACAGCATGAGGTACAGAAAACATGAGTTATGGCTCCAAAAGTACTTCAGAAAATTAATACTGAGCCAGACAAGAACCAAACCTAGCTTTTACCTTCTAGGGGGATTGGAGCATTCTTCCCAGAACTAGTGATTAGGGCTTTCTAAAAGGAAACAGGATTGCAGGATTCAAATCTCTTCAGAGATAAGAGAGCTAAGGTTTCCCTTTACCAGCATGAGTGTTATGATTACTTGGCAATGATGGCCACCACACGTTCTGAATTGATTCAGACATGTCAGCACTTGTTGGACAGCTAACACTGACAGCTAAATTCTGCTAACAGTTACTGGATGAAACTCCTGGGGACACTTGGAAAAAGAGGTGGCTTGAACTACAGAAGGGTGCCTCACTCACCTGCTCAGGATTCATCTGACTACGGATGAATAGAAGTGCTCAGGGAGATTTCAGGTTGGCTGGCAAAACATCTGTGAGAAGAACAGAAGATCCCCATTAGCCCTCTTCTCTGCAGGGACTGGGGAAGACTACACATGGCAGCAAAGTATTGTCAGCTGACCAACCCTTTGACCTGAGGAAGATAAACCAGATAAGACACAAAGGCAGTACAGTCACTTCCCATGGCACTCGATCACATCCTACACTTCAGCAGATCTCAGCACTGCACTTTTCCAGCCATATCCCTTCCAGGTTAGTACTTCCTTGGTAGCCTAACAACTTGAATGGGCTCACCAATCTGCCATGTAGATAGCATTCAAACTACCTGTTTAACAATGTAGAGCAGTTTTCAACCAGAGATGGAAAAGAATGTATCCCATGGCCCAAAGGGACTATTTTACAGTCATTTTCCTTGTTTTATGTACAAATTACCTGGGTACAGATAAAAAAGCATATTCCCTCTTTCCAAAAAGTCTGGTACTGAGTTTAGATCTGTTCAAGGAGAGCATTAACCTTTACACTGTTATTTACATGAATTTGTCATCTTTTAATTACTGCTGGTTCACCCACAGAAAAGCTGCCCTCTTCTTTTTAAGTAATAGCTGGGTACAGGAATTATTTGTGGGTTACTGAACACATCTCTAGTCATTAGTCTGCCATTCATTTCAGAAGTTGATTACATTAACAATCCAACCATCACAAGATATTTAGAGACATAGTAAGCTTTAATTTTTTTTCTTTTTTTACTTAAAAACCCACACCACAAAATAAAGCAAATGTAAAAACATGTATTCTGCTTTTTTATAATGGAGTACTGTTTTAAAGGTTCTCTGAAGACAAATATTTCCTTTAACTTATGTGAAAGAAAAAACATCAAATAATTTTATGCACTTCAGTATGCAATCTCTGTAGGCAAAAAAATGAAAGGAAAGCCACAGCCACAGTTCAAAGGAGCATACTGAGTGGAATTTGAGACCATTTTATTGATTTGTTTCATACAAACCTGTCTTTCTCATTGCTGTTTAGTGTCTTGCATACCAAGATAGAAATGCGTGTGTCTGCTGCAAGTGTCAAGTTCCACTTTACTATATGGTTTGTTCACCAACCCATATCCACATAAAACATGCTTATTGATCTCTTATATTAAAGACATAGGTGATATCAACAATTCTGTACCATAAATCTTGAGATAATCTCATACTCCTGTGCAGCCTTCTATTCAAGAGCTTCACTTCTATCACACTGGGGTTAACACAAGAGGTTGTTTTCAACCCTGAATATCACTAACTCTATTCAGCTGTCTTCATGTTGACATAAATGAAAAGCAAGTCCCATGAAAGCATTAACAAACTGGTACAATAACTGATAAATTACAGAAATATTTCTTTTCTTACAAGCTTCTCCATTCTCCACAATTTCTTCTGAGATGGAATCAGTTTATTTGAAGCACACACAGATTACATTTTCCCAGATGTCCCTGCTTAAAACACTATCTTTTCAATACATTATGTAAATTGTCATTAGAATTAATTAATCTATTTGTTGCCAATAGCTTGCTGGTTGGATTTTGGCACTTTCTCCATTAATGACTCATCCAGGAACCAAAAGTCATCTTTAAGGATTCCTTATTGCATATGATTTTCATTCTAAATAGTATGATTTTCCAATTTTTGTTTCAGTGTTCTTCACTAGCTCATCAGTATTTTGTAGAATTAGTAACCTTATATAAGGTAATAGAAGTAACATGCTACAAAGTAGGATCATATCACTGCATAGAACAAAAAGAAAAGTGGGACTATAAAGAGACAACAGAAGGCAGTACTCATCATATTTTTTAGCTTAAACTGGATTGCCTTTAGAAATAATTCACAGGCATTTAGGCTAAATAGTTAAGTGTCTCTCTCCTATGGTATGACATTAATACACAGAACCTAAAACACAATTTAAAAATTAAGGTTGCTAAGTTATAACATACTTTATGAGCTAATTTACAATTTCTAAATACTCATATTGAAGAAAACAGATAACAGTGGTGCCCGTATCACTTTCTGAGCAGATAAAAATTGTTCTTCTGTGTGTGAAAATTTAATTTTAAAACAAACTAACGTGTGTAGTTTTTTGGCAACAGAAATATAATTGTTCATTTCCACGCTGTAAGTTATATGAATTTATCAGGAAAATACGTTGTTAGAAGAATCTCTCAGTAATGAGTTTGTTTCTCTGGATATTTTAAAAAACATATTTAACCTTTTCCCTTACTGTTGTTACTACTGTACCAACAGTATAAGCTGCTGAGCTCCTAAAATGCAGATACCGGTATAGATTTAAATACTTTGGTTTAGCCTTGTTGGAAGATTTCTAAGTTACAGCTTCCAGAAACAGCATAGCTTCCTTAGGTCTAGTTAAGCCTTATACAGCCACCCAAAGTCACTCGTAGCTCAAGAACATTATTTCAGAATATACCACCTGTGCAAGAGGGTCCAGTTCATGCCTCAGCAAGGTGGCTCTTCATATATATTCCTAAAGTCAAACTAAATTGCCTCAGTATGAAACCCAGTTGAGGAAAGATGGCTGGGGGTAAAATTAGAGGAAACATACAAGTTACATTCACACCATAACAATAAATTACAGGGTAAAATACAGTTGCTGCTCCCTAGATGGAATGTGGTTATCATGATCAAAGCTTGAAAAAATATTATGCAAAATTTTCCCGAGATGGAGGGAAATATTAAAGAAAAATGAAAAGTCAGACTAAGAAAGATGCTCATGATCTGTACTTCAGACACAGTCAGCTGTCTCTGCAAATTTGCTTTGCATTCCCTGAAACCTTCAAGACAGGACTGGTAACTTTCAGGACAACCAAATAGTGGAAGATAAATAGATACAAAAATGGGGTTTGAGGGGCAGATTATTCCAGGTTATGATTCTTCATTTCAACTAATTTATAATAACATCTATTCAAAAGTTTGGCAAAAAAGTTTTGGGCCACTAAGAAACAGTGTAGAGTTTGTATCAGTGCTGTTGTACAGTATTTTTAGACAACTGTCTTTACAGGAGTTGGTTGTGAACCAATCAGGGATCAGTATAAGTATATATAGAAAAGAATTGGCTATATAAGTATTAGGTGTACTTAAATTAGACAAAGTGCAGGACCACATAATATGCATCAATAAACAACAGATGTTTTCTAGGAAACCTGTGAACATTTAAATTATATTTATAAAAGTTCAGTAGCTTCAAAGGAGATTGAAGAGGAACCCAATTCTCTTGATTTTCAAAGCTATAGAAACAACATAAAAAACTAAAAATTTTAGCATGACAGTTAAAATAACAACTTTTATCAAGAGAAATAATCTTAAGAAATATCTTAGAAAATAAGAAGCTATTTCAAAAAGCGTAAGAAACTGCGTTGAGGGAATTGAGAAATGGGTATTCATTATTAACTCATGAGTTTGGAAGCCGTAGTTGTATTGGGTTTTGTATGGCTTTTTTTCACAAAATATAGAGGGTTAGTAATCAAGGATAGTGAGATGATTATGTGGATTATATCATTCTGGGGCAATCTAATCTTGGCATACTAAAGAAAAACTGCAGGAAGTCCAGGACTTCAGCTATACAAAATTGGAGGGTTCACATCTCAGAAGAAAAAAAAAGCAAAGTAGCAGGATAGTTCTAATTTTAGAGACAAATTATGTGGTTCAGAAAAAGAGATTGGGACTGCAAATCCTTCTCGTGCTATCAAGTGAGAAGCTAAACAAGGGTGCATGAAGAATATCTTCCTTCTTGACTCCACTCAGGCTCATGGAAGTGAGCCTCACAATGCTGTGGGAAGGGCTCTGCTTCACCTACTAGAAAGTCATGCAGAAAAGACTTCTTTACTCTTCCATTTCAATAGATGGTTTCAGAGCAGACAGAATCTCACAGACTGAATGTACTGCCACCAATTGCCAAATCTGTAGAAAGAAGCAATGAGTTGAGCACCAACTTGTTGTTATTTGGAGAGTAGCGTACTTTTATTTCCATGTGCTTCATTTGAAAAGTAAAGTAAATCCTTACAGCTTGGCTTAGGTGAGAAGAATCTTAACTAGGTGAAATGAGGTTTATTTCATTTAGAAGATGCCATCAGTTTCAGGAAGACTGAACTGGGAGAAGCAGTAGAAGGAAGGACCAAAAATGCTATTCTCAAAATAAAAGGAGAGGACTACAGCCTAAACATAGATTTTCACATGTGATGCAGCAAAGACTGATTTTTATGACTGATGGTTTAACAAATAATACAGACAAGTAAAGATCAAAAATTAAGATCTAATTTATTTCAGATATTAATGCAAAACATAGCATAAACTGGTGGTGGTAGTAGTAGAATGACTGGTGATTGGGAAAAAAAGAAGTTTGAGATCAAAGTCATTGCCCGTAAGTTCAAAGGCACAGTGTTTATTAATAAGACCTGTACCTATCTTATCTTGACCTCAACATAGTATTTGTTAAAAAGAATTCAAGCAAAATGGAAAATATGAACATCATAATTGTAACTCATGGCACTAAATAAAANTAAAATTAAAATTCACCAGTTTAAATAAAAAAATAGGTTTTCTTTTATAGTTTTATTGGAAATGAGGCTCAATTGCAGATACTTTTTGTCTCAACATACTTTCCTGCCTTATAAAATAGGAGATACCAAAACTTCCTCTGAATACAATTTCAAGCCTATAAATCACCAACTAATATATCTATACAGTGAGATAAGAAATTGAATATAATGGAGTGAAAATATATTTCTCATTATTTCATGTTATTCTGAGCTCATTATTTTCAATATATGGTTCTTATACCTAAATACAAACTAAAGTATCTGATTTCTATATAAAATATGGAAAAGTCATCACTTCAAGATGCATGTTGATCCATCTACTGCACAGTGAAATGGTAACTGAGGGTTTCTACATTACAAATCATTTAAAGTATAAACATGTCACCACCAATATCAGGGGTCAATTTTTTTTTTTTTTTTCTCATATTAAGTTCTCAGGCAAACACTAGTCATGCCATACTGAAGTGAAATTTTAACAAAAATACCATTAATATGTGGTGTTTCAACACATATGCATCTTCTGTTTATAGAACATGGAGTATGGTCACATTAGCAAGGTTATAAAAGCCATAGCTTCATTTAAAACTTCTTCCCGCTCTTTGATGTTGTACAATCACCAACTGCTCCTTTGAAATGCAGCAGCAGCTGAACCAAATCACTCTCAATCGGCACTAGTGATAACCCATTCAATCTCCTGTCCCACAGTTGACCTCAGTCTGGTTTTGATCAGAACTAGTTTAGGTAAAAGAGCATTCACCTTCACAGTCTGACAAGGAGAGTCAGGTAAATTGAAAGCTATTTCTGTCAGCATTTCAATATTGTATAGCTATTGCAAATATCTATATAATCAGCATTATATAAAGTAGATTGTGTGCTATCTGAACTTTCAGCTGATAAGCAGTTGATCAGAAATTAATATTTTTAATATACGGCTAAACAAATTAATCAGCATAAAGACTTTTTTTTTCATAACCTGGGTTATAAATTGACAGCAGCAGCAGTTTTCATGCCAATGGCATCAAATATATGATCAATGCTTGTGAGAAACTCAAAGTGACTTTAGATAGCAATGTCCTAAGCTATTTTACTCTGCTGACTGTTACAGGGCTGTGGATTTCAATATGCATTTTAATTCGACCTTTTACAGCCACATTACTCTTTCACCAGTGGTTTTTATCTTCCTTGTGCCTACTTTGGATTCTGAAGTAACCCTGTCCAAACTTATGATTTAGTATTATCTAAATTCACCACTATTTCCGTGGAGAGAAATGTTTCTTTGATTCTTGTAATCAAAATATGTGATTATATGAGTAAAGAAACATTTCTGTTTCAAACAAATTTGTCTTAGAAAGATTTAAGACTCTCAGTTCTAGTAGACTAGTGTTGAAAACAATATTGTTCTGTGTGAAGCTGGGGGCATTATAGCCAATTTTCAAATACACACAATTATTTTCTCTGAAATTTTAATATAAAGAGCTTTTAATTTACCTGACTATTTAAAATAATATGTTTCATTTTCATTTTCAAAGGTCTAAAACTTAAGACAGGAAAACAATGTGTTTCCAGAAGGACACCATGTAGAGCATTTATTTTTCAATAAATTAATTTTGTCATATGGGCTATCACATTGTATTAATATTAATTTTTTTCCCTCTGTGTCATCCACCAGCAGAAACGAGATTCTAGGGACATGCAAGCAAATCTCAGGCATCAGTTATGGCCATGCATCCCTACTGCCTTTGGATGGAATTGTGCTAAATTTTGCTAATTTAGTGTAGCTGCAGACAGATGCATTATTTTGGTGATTACGGGAAGTTTTCCTGCAAATGAGGATTCCAGTTACATAATATTTTTAGAGGCTGTCACAGTCACCTCTCATTGATGTATAGAGTGTATGTTTGACTGCATTCAAATACTGTAACATGGAAAAACTGTCAGATAAAGAAGTAAAACACTCAGAAATCAAAATATCTGAAAAAAATATCTAAGAAGGCCCTAACATATATTTTAATGATCTGTCCCAAGGCCAAATCAGCTGTATCTGTCTCATGTCTGGGAGACTTTTGTGTAGCTTTTTTCTTAAAGACCACCAAGGGTGAAGATGTCATCATTTCTTCCAACCACTATTTTGAAGCACTTACCTAACCCTGTTGTTAAAACGTTATTCCTGATTTCTGATTTAAATCTTTCTTTCTTCAGTTTAATTTCTCTGCTCCTCATCTCATTTACCCCTTGTTAACCAGTGGGCAGGTTTTGACACACAGTTCTGGTGACACAGTTTATAGAGAACTGGGCCCAGGGGTAGATTCCAGTTTTAGAACCAGAGCAATTACAGGAAGTGGAGGCAGGAATGGCTTATCTCAGAGGCAGAAGATGACCTTTGTTCTGGCAATCCTCTTAAATGTATGTAAATTTGTTGAATGTGTTTAGAGGGTGAAGTGTTTCTTTCACAGTAATACATTTGTAAATTTGTGCTCTTCTGCCATGAAGAATCTTGAGCAAATATGCACACATTCACATCAATTCCCAAACTAGGAATATATGTAAAAATACTTTAATTAGATTATTTGAATTTTAAAATTCATATAGCAGCCGTGTTGGTTAGTATCAGAAGCCTTACAGATGTTGATCTATGAAGTCTGCTCCCTGCTCTTTTTATGCAGTAAGTGCTACTCTGATGTGAAAGGAAAGGTTATTGTCTTAATACACAAATTAAGGATTAATTTACTTTACACAAATTTTTACTGCTCCTAATTTTCTTCATTTCTTTCTGTGTGTTTTCAGAAACTTTGATTGTGTATGACAGTTGAAGTTATAGTAGTTGAGATATATTCATATTGCCACTCCTCCCTTCCATATTTCCTTTTGATGACAGGGGACATGTCTGCCATTTCCTAGCTTTCTAGTACAGTAGCTGTCTTATACAAATCCAGTATAAATCCTGATTTTTATGAAACCTCTTTAGTTAGTTTCAAATGCCCTAGGAAGAAGTTATTTAGGCCCAGTGATTCAAAAGTATCCAACTTATTGTATCAACCTTATAACAGTTCTGGAACAGAAAAAAACAAAGTTGGGAGACCACTAGACTAAAAGTAATCTGGAGTACACAGGAGAATTTTTCCTTTGATTACAAACCAAGAAGCAGTGAGCCATCAAGAACTTCCTACTTCTGAAAATTTTTTGTCAATATTCTATCACTGAAGTTTCTGTAGAAGCTTCTTAGAAAAATATAAATTCCTTAGATTTGTAAGTATTTAAGCCTATATAAATCTACTATTTATATTGTTGTATTTCTTAAATGGGATGGCAAAATACCCTAGCAAAGATATCTTAATTGAGGCTAGGAGAAAATAATTATTAGACAGGCTGGTATGTCTTGTGGGACGGTGGAAGAGCTAAAATATGACAGCAGGAGATCAGGTACTTCTGAAAGTTCTAATATGCAGAATAATTTAAAATTTTCATGCCACAAACAGTTCCAAGAAAAATTTACAAATTATTATGATGATAACAAGGAACACAATGTGATCTTAAAGGTATGAGATGCTTGTAATATTTTTTCCTTAAATTTTACAAGCTCTTATGCTTTATAAACTTATGACTATTGTTTTGTGCAATGAGAGTCTTTAAAATAGAGAATTAAAGTGTATTGGCCTAAAAATAGCAGATAGTCAAAGTCCTTTTACCATCCAAAATTATTGGAAATCTTATTTTAAAAAAACATAGTCTCTCCATTTTTCTTTTGTGTCCTAAATTTAACAGAAGAAACCCTGATAGATGCAATAAAATTCAAAGCCTTAGAAAGATGCCATTACCCAAACATCACTGAGAAAAATATTCAAGAAATTGTTTAAAATTCCACACTCCTCTCCCAAGTATCAATAACAAAATGAATACAGCATTTCATTTCTGCCTGCCTAGAAGTCCTGGATATTCTAAGAGGCTATTAAACAGATAGCTTTAGCACATGAAAAATGCATGGTAGTCGTTTTGTTCTTATGTCAGTTATTTAGCACACTGTATATAAATCAGCTTACAAGATATAGAGTTTAATCTTTTCTGGTTTTATTGCTTTACCATTTCACTGTATTTATATTGCATTCTGTGAAGATGAAACTTTGATTTAAAATTTTGCATTTGTAGGCTTGAGTGGGCCACACACAACTCAGACAATCACTCTGGTGGGAATCACACCATCAGGCTTTACAACCAACATCCCCTCTATGGATTAATGTAATTTGTACTCCCAAATGAATTCACATTGAGTGTACATACAGGGCAGTAATGTCCTGTGGACAAGAGTTACTTTGTGTTGTCTGCAATATCAAGCACAGTGTAGCCTTTTATGTCCAGAGTCTCCAGGTATTATATAATTTGTAATATATAATTTATGTTATTTGGGGTTGTATTTTTTTCCCTGCTAGTAAAAAGAAATAATTTATTCATCCATTATATAGCTGTGTTCTAATTTCTTTATGTTTACTTATCTTTAAACACAACACAGAGACTTAAAATAGAAAGATTTTCTTGCAGCATGGAGGCCACTGTCGTCCCATTGTAGCCACTGAGCCCTAGAGACCCTTCAGAAAACAGATCAAACAGGAAAACCCCTTAAGCTCCACCTTGCTGGCAGGCAGTGACATTTATTCTCACTGTGCTCTTTTTCCTGTGCTGTTTCTGTTCTGCCTTTCCAGCTCAAATTTCCCTTTCCTTTTATTACTACATACAGGTCTCCCTTTTCCAATTTTTCTTTCATTGTTTCTTTCTTTCTTATTCTCAGCCTTCATCCTTATTTCTCTCTCCTATGTTTCCCAGAATTATCTTCTTGTCTATGATTGCCCAAGTACCATCTCTTCCCTAAAACACAGTGGTTTGTGTTCAAATATTTCAGATTAATGTTATCAGGGTTAAAATATCATGTCTCATAGGAAAATTTATAATCTCAATTTTAAAATCTCCTGCCATGAAGTGTATCCCCCACTGTCAAAGCTTCCAGCCATTCTCTTTTATTTAAATAACTAATAATTTCTTTATCACACTACATTTTTGTCATACCCTGAAATCAATTTTCTCTTTTAATGTGAACCTTACATTTTTTGATTTTTTAATGTATCCCTTCAAACATATGAGTTTATTGCATTATTTTCACATGGTATGAGTTGCTATGCATGAATGTGTTTCGTCACATTGTGTAAAAGGTCCATGAACACCCTGATATGCATGAGAAAGGTTTCTTGGTCTAGAAAAGAGTTGGTCCCCATTTCAAGAATGTCTAATTTCCACAACCTGTCTTATTTTTTGACAAAGGCTTATCTATCTCATACATCTAAATGCACGACTTCAGTGAGTAATTTACACATTCTGAATCCTGTGTGGCAGACATGTCCAGCAGTCCTGAACTGTAACCTCAGTATCAGACAGACCCTCTCTCCTGAATTCTCTGCTCACTTTCTGAAACATCCTGCTCCTCCCCACACACAGAACAAGGAGTTTATATCCCTAACAGCACTATGAATTCTACCCAGCTCTCAGGCTGGCTCTCAAGCTCTTAAATTTCTAAGAATTCTACCTCCCAAGCCTCCTTTACATTTAGCCTGAAGTGTTTTTTCATAGACATGTATTTAGTACAGATGGCAAGCCATAAACCTGTTAGAATGATTATTTATTTTGAGATATTTCATCAGGAAAAGCTCACCAAGATGACTCAGTTCATTTCCAAGGCTATCCTAAGGCAAAATATGTTGGTAGAAAAGTCAAATAAATCACACATACAAAAAACAATTACAAACTATTGTGATTTTTTGTGGAGAATAAATTTTAAAAGCTGTAAAATAGGAACTAAAGTCTTCTAGCATTAAAGGTTCGTCATACATACTACATTCTAATCCAGGACAGCTGTTTAACATGCAAAGCCTATTATCTTTCATATTCATTAGCCTGTGCATTGAAACATACTTTTTAATACTATAAATTGCCAGATTACCCTTTTATAATTACATGTTGAAATATTAAAAGTACAGACCCAAACTCTGCTAAGACATGCATGTCTCAGAGCAGTAGTCACCCACAGGAAGGCTGCACTGGCTTCATATAGAATAGGCATGTCAAGTAGATGATATGTGATCCTTGTGTAGATCATATTTGTCTAAACTATTTTAATAGTTATCAAATCTTCTTCCTCTGTGCCTGCAGTTGACATCCTTTGCTCCTGTACCATGCCATGAGAAGAGATTCTTGGTGAAAGGCACTGTAGAGAATATATCTGAAAAGAAGTGACTCACAGGAGAGGGATGGGCTTAGAGCTGCCTACCCAGTCATCAGACACCTCCTAGCTCCTTCTTCAGTAGATTCTCCTCGGTTAAATTCTGCTCTATCCCCTGAAATTCCCTATGAATTTTCTTGCCATACATGTAGAGAAGTAAGTTTTTCTCATAGGGACACAGCACTATGTCCAGAGGTAACAGTACAACTCCTAATGTTTATCTGGCCAGAGATGTACAGGGAAAGCGTTGGATATCACAGCCTTACTTCTTAAAACATTTTATACTCCAAGTGATTTTGATTTTATCACTTCATGATGTGCAGTTTGACACCACACAACAAGACAGTAGAAGCATCAAGGCTGTAAGTCAACACAAACATTCAGAAAAGCTGGAGTCAAGTAGTGAAAGAAAGAAACTAATTTCAGAATAAAGATTGCAGTACCAATGGAATCCTCCCAAACCTGGAAAGAGTGAGCTGTCTGGCTAAAACATCAATACACCAAAGAGGAATAATGATGCATATAGAACTCAGACGTGATTATTATCACATAAACAAAAACGCCTGGGTTGTTGTGAAGTGCCACTCTTCCTGACGTGCTGTTGGGTACCTATAAGAGTGCCCAATAAAGGTAGGCTACTTATATCAAATTTGTGAGGCTCATTTCAAGACAAGAGACATATATGTCTCTCTTTAGGGTAATTTGAAAATAATAGGATTGTTTAAATTACGATTTCTAGTCTATTTTGGGCTCTGTGTAAGAATTATTTGACTTACAGTCTACAGTTGCCTGCTTCTGCATACTCTCTAAAGGAAAACTGTGATAACTAGCTCAGAGCTGAATATTTACACTAGAGACATCAGCATTTGGTGAGTTTAATATAAGCCTTAGAGTTTAAATTGAGAAGACAAAGAATAGGATTTTAATAGCATGAACAAAGTCATGATTGCATCAGTATCTTGCAATACAACCTGAGATTTTTATCTTTATCAGATAAAGGGTTACTAGAGGAACTTGGCCTTTTAAGAATATTATTGAATGGTTTTTTGCTAAGTACAGGGCTTGCAGGAAAAGAAGGGAAAGGAAGCACAGGTGAGGGACAAATGAATACAGGACAAGGAAAACAACAGGAGGGTGTGCATGATTGACATGAGGGCAGCAGTGTGTGGGGCATAAAAAGGTAAAACCAACAGCCAGGACTTTTAGGGTTGGCAGGATCCAGCCAGAACTTCAGTGTGGAATATGACCACATAATCACCACCTGATGAGCCCAGATTTGTTATCTTGAACTTTCACAGATCATGAATATAGGAAGAAAATGACACGGAGTTGAAAGACAATATTTAAATTTTCTGACATTTAAAAGCAATAAAACCTATTACATATCTGTGTTTTTGTGAACCTGAGGGCATCCTCTTGGTTTTTTGAGCTTTCCTCCAAAACTGAGAGAAGGCATTAAATTCCCTTTTACAGGATCTAAAGGTGTTGGTAAAACTCTGAGGTGCTTTATTGAGCAATAATTGACCTTCTAATAGAAGCAATAAAAATTGCTGGATTTTTGTTAAAATTTCTATGAAAAAACAAAAGGTATGTTCTTTCTGACCATATTGTTTGCATGACTTTATTCAAAATTTTAGGACTTCAGGAAAAAACCTCTCTGCCACTTTTTTTATTACATAAGCCTGCATGATTTAAGTGATTCAAAGCTGTCATATGAACTCTTCTCCTATCACATTCTTGACAGAAACATCTACCACTTAGTTCTTTATTGTGACTGGTCTGAACAGAAAGGAAATTATGCTTCTGGTATTCTCTCTTAGTAGCAACAAAAGATAAACATTATCTGACATAGACAAGAAATAGATGAGTTGCACAGGTATTTCCTTTGCAAGGGTTGTTGCCTATGAATTTTTACGAAGCTTGAATTGAAGGATTCTTCTACTGTGTATCTGGGAATGAGATCTCATAAGCAGCATGAACACTGAAGTGCCTCATGACCACTTTTCCCTTGCAGGCAATTCATACCTGTCCTGAGTCCAGAATCACTACAAATCCTATCTTCTCCTGTGGTTAGAAAAAACTACATCTAGGTCTCTAACCACGCTCTGTGATCATATTGTGGGGACAAATGAGGTAAATGGAGGCTATTGGGATTGCTTAAATATGCCAATGGCTGATAAGAGGATACCCTGGAGCACCGAGAATGTTTCAGTTTCTGAGTACCTGAGGTTTGCACCATGAGTACTAAAAAAAGCCATCTGGGATGCTTCACAGGAAAGCAGCACTAGTGACTGAATCAGGCCTCCAGCCACATCTCCTGCCCAGACTGCAGCCTTCATGTGAAAGTTCACAGAATTGAACAAGACAAGATAGAGCCACAGCTGCACACACTGAACCAAGGTGCTTTGGACCATGTTAAAAGACAAAAAGTGTCTTGTTCTGTCTGGTACTCAAACTACAGAGCACATGTATGCATGTCAATGTCTCTCCCAAGTGACTGAAACAGAATTTCTTGAACAGTGATTGCACTTAGCACAAGTAGCTTAAGAACAGAAATGTGCTTTAAACACTCAGTGTTCAGATACAGGTAACACAAATATTAAAATCTTTCTTTGTCTCAGGTTATTTAAATATTTTTAATTTCTAATATATCAAAATTTTCTTATATTATCATTTGTATTATAAATAAACTATTTGCTTCATTTGGCATTGTTTCAAAAGGAATAAAACCCCCAGAATGATTAATTTATTGTGATTTGGAAATTAATTCTAAGGAAACATTTAATTTGAATTTTAAAAATGTATTAAGGATTTTCTCAAATGCAATTTTCATCCCATAGTGCATTGACTTTTGTTTCTTGTTTGTACAAAATACAGACCTTGGGTGACAACACAGCTTTCATGTAAACATATAGCTATGCATCCTTTTTTTTCATACATTCTGGGTTAAGTCCTGAAAGAAATAAATGTCACAAAGTTAAACTTCTTTACATCAAATGATATGGCAACTTACACTATTTGATGGTTTAGCTTGCCTTAATTATTCTGAATTGCTTCAATTTATCCTGCACGTCCATGGAAAATTAAAAATACCAGAAGTGAAACTTCTATTTACAGCCCCTTTTGATTCTTTTGTACTACCCTGATTTGCCTGTAGTGAAGAAGATTGTATCAGACAGGCTAAGGATGGATCAATACATGCAAAATGATAAATACCTGAATGTTTCATTCCCATAATTTTTGACAGTTCTCTGGCACATATTTTTTCCATAACTGCTGTAAGGAAGCATAAGAGATAACACTGTGAACCACAAGAAAAAATGAACACAGCACATTTTCTTTTCCTCAAGATTTTCACTATTAAAAAGAGGAATGAAATAAGAATATATTGGCTAGTCACTTGTGTGGTGTAGATCAGTCTACCACCTTTAGTTTTAATGTTGCCTTTTCAACTTACATCAGAAAACAATTTGGCATTAGAAAGCCTGTAATTCTCTGAAGTAATTACATCTCAATAGAAAAAGTTACATCATCAATTATCAACTGCATCATCAGAATTTCTGGAAAAGAGCTGGAATATAAAAATGTTGTTTCCAATTTTCTAAGAGTCTTGTTTCGCAACCACAATGATGTAAAAATCTTTGAAAGAAACAGTTTAAAAAGTAAGGCAGCCAACATGTATTTTTAGGTATTTCATAGAATTTCACCTCAGTAGTTTTATAAGCATCAGAACAATATCAAAAGCAAGCTCTCTTCCGAGATCAGAGAAAACTTTTCTATAAAAGCTCTCCAGCTTGAAGTGCTTTGTATATTACAGCATCATTTTATAATCTCTCTTCAAATATCTCTCTGACCCTAAGGTTTCATATTCAAAAAGCTCAGAAACCAGAGGCCACTTATTCTCCATTACCTTAAGGATTTTTAAATAAACCCGAGATCACTGTAAGTCCTTTCTAGGAGAAGCATTTCACACTATAGAAGAAAAATCTCAGAGGCAACAGAATTTCAGAGGTGGAGGTCTTGATTTGCTCATGTTTCCCTTCTCTCTCAGAGTGCAGAAATGAAACAGAACTTTACCTAGGATTTATATTAATTTCCTGAACATTTGGATGTTACCTTCCCCTCTTTCCAAATGTCACTGGCTTGATGGGCTATGCATGGGTTTCTCTAGTATAAATATTTTCATGTACTACCCCACTACCTACCTTTTTAGAAGTGGAAAGACTGTGCACAATCAGGAGCCTGAACAGAGCTGTTCCTTTCAAGTGCATAGTTTTCACAACTTGTCTTTCAAATGTATTTATTTCATTCTGCTCTGATAGGAAATTGCAAACATGATCTCAAAGCCAATTCCCAAATAATGTTCTCAAAATTAGGACCCTTGTGAAAAAAAAAATTCCTCTTTCAGGAACTGGAAGTAAAATTCTCTCAAAAGTTCATCCAAAAGTTTGTCAACAACTCAATCTTCCCTATGTCTTCCTTCTTGGAAGGAAACAGCATTTCTGAGGTCTAAATGTAGGGTTTTAAGAAAAGAACTGCACTGGGAAGGATGGTCTTTGTTAACAAGTCACCAGACTGACAGACACCTCCCACTTACTAATTTCCCCATCATGCTTGCAAGAAAACTCTGTGAAAACACTGACTTATTTTCATTGCTCCAATTCTTCTTGTAATCTTGGCCTACTCATTTAGTCAACATTAAAGCAAACAGACAGACGGAGGTGGATATGTTCATTAGAAATAGAATCCATGTATTCCATCCCTTACTCTCCAAGCACTTAGTGCAGTGTGCTGACTATCTAAGAATAAACCCTTGAAAAGAAATGTGAGTTCAGCACAAAAGCATGAGGTGTCTTTTTTCAGGGCCAATGAAAAACTAGTTTAGATGATACAATGTTCCTGTGAGAGAATAATTGTCAGGGTGGTGTTGATGCTGCTTACTTATTCATTTGGAACCTCTAATCAAAATACTTTAGGAAACAAATGGCTAATTATGTTCTACATGTAAAATAATTAAACATTCAGAACACAATATTTAGCAAGGATGTATATTATACTAAATATGATATTCAATTTTATCTAAAAGGACAGATTAGGCCAATGAAAGAAAGCAAGAAAGCAAAAAAAAGAGAAAGAAAGGAGAAAAATATCTGATGGGGAAGGAATTTACTAACAAAAATATTATTCCTGGAATAGCACCAGAAAATCATGGTTCTCGCAATTATATTTCCCCATGTATACTACCAGCCATTTATCAAGTATGGATGGTAATGTAGCAGATGAGTATTCATTTCATATTCTGAATTCCTAATCTTTGCAGTCACTGTTTGAACCTAGCCCACCCATCCTGAATGAAGAAAAATCATGCTGGACCAAAAAGACCCTGCCTTATCTGCTTTAGGGCTGACACTGACACTGACACTGACACTGCATAAAGCAGAGCAGCACAGGCACACACCAGGCAGCTGCAGCGCTCAGTGACAGCAGCGTTGTTGCACTGTGACATTACTGCAGCTGAGCTGAGCATCTCTGCTGGCACAACAATGCTCTTCTGGGACTGGAACTTGCTCTTTCAGCCCACACTCAAATTTCCCCAGAGAGTACAGAAGGAACAAACTCACAGCTGGTACGGCAGCCAACATTTATTATTAGGAGTGTCAGAAGTATTTCTGAATATAAGCTGTACAGTGGTCTTTGTATGTTGTTCTGACCTACTATTTCCAACAATCTTGAAGTTATTCTTAGGTAACTCCTAAACCCTTCACAGGGCTCTCAGAGGTGCAGAATAACCTTGGGATCCACTGATACTGGATGTATATCTGAGCTAAACTAAAAAGGCCAGCGGGCAATGTTTCTGGCAGATTATTGACTTTCTTGTGATGTGACCTAACCTTTACAGACAGAGAAAACATGCTGCACTGAAAGGGTATAGTTTATGCTTAATTTAAAAGCTCTAAAAAATACCCTGAGTATTTTGTTCATATTTCTTATTTTTGTGTGTTTAGAAGTAAATTTGTTTGTATATTGTATATACCCACACATGTAGAAAAGACTTAAGGTTTCCTATGTATTTTGATTCTGCTTAGCTGTCACGTTATGAATAAGAAATATACAAGTATAAATGCTCCCAAAGAAGGATAAGCCAAAGGAAACAGTCTGGGCAACATTCATAGGGAAACAATGGCTGGGCCAACAACACATTGGATTCTACTGCAGCAGAAGAATGCTTTTAAGCATCAATTGTTCTGCTCTGCCCCTTCTACCATTTCTTTGTAGAATAAACAGCAAAAGAATTGAGATCAGATAGTAAATATTAATTTTACCATCATTAGTTGTTAAATCAATAGCCATCTCTGTGATATGCAGCATTAATTATCTTCTCCTCCTGCCTTTTCTTAATTTATCTTCCAAATAGCTTTTATTAATTGTGCATATTGCATGTGGATTCTTAAATATGTTTTCTGTTTTATTATGTAAACTTCTCAGGACATTTTGAAACGCTTTTACTTTCACAACCTAGCTGAAACAGCTATTTTGTAATAAGTTACAAATGAAATAAAAACACATATAATTTAGAATTTTAAATGTTATTACTGTAAAAAGCCTTCATTATGTGATCTGTAACAATGCTCTGCTACAGCAGAACCAAACACTCGTATAAGGATAGGGCATTTTAAAAAATATGATAACAAGCCTATAACGTGACTGAATTATGCATATCCTGGTTGTCTTCATTAAAAAAAAAAATAGATAGGCTTTGGGTCAGGACTGTTCAGGACAAAGAATCTGATCCAGTGGTATTGTACATAGGAAGGAAAGATTAGGTTCAGCCCTCTTCCTGGACAAACAAGGTCCCAGCAGAGGGTCAAGAACTGTCATTGGACTCCTGATCCAAATGCCCAGCTCTGAAGTCTGCACTGCCCTGTTGAAGGTGACTCTAACTGCAGTTTGTTAAATCACTGTGATCTTCACATGCCTGCCTGAAAGCCACCAGAAGATTGAATCAAAACTTGGTACTCAGTAGAAAACCTGAGATGTGGTTTTGTATGGCTTCTCTGCTCCAGTGCCTCTTGTTTCAAATAAAAATTAGCATTTCTGTTATACACTTCCTCTGCGGCTCCATGAAACTGCCTATTAGCTACAAAATGTGAGAGCTGCTGGAGAGTTCCACACGTTTGGTACGCTACCAAAATAGGCACTCCTGAAAAGGAGAGTACCACAATATTCTGGTGCCTTATCTCATAACTGTAACATATATATATCCTTAATTGAAGGTATAATTTCAATCCTTTACAGCTCTTTAAATTTCTAACATATTCTTTTTGTTATAAGAATGGGGGAAAGAAGGGGAAGAGAATCCTGTCCTCTAAACCCAAATGAAACCTAGAAACTAGGAAAACAAACATTTGCTTTCATTTCTGGATTGAGTGAAAAGTATACAGCAAAAAAATGGAAATTCTGGGCCTTCATCTGCTCTCTGGCCAAATAAACCTTTTTCATCATTGTATATAAAGGCTCGATATTAATAGAGATAGGGAAGGTGAGGCCTGAACTAGATATTTCAAATAATCCTAGTTTCATTTATCAATCTGACTACTAGCAATCAGGATATATTTTTAAAACTCCAATGATTTTTTATCTTGACAGTGCCTCTTTAATAACTAAATGGAATTCATATTAATTATTTATCTCCTTTAAAGTACATTGAATAGCTTTGCTGAAAATTACCGCGTTTATATTTATAGAACACTAGTACATGTATGGATAGGTTCAAAATTCATTATTTATACCATGATGGCTTTATTTATAGGAATCAAGTTCAATAATTAGCATCAAGTACAAAATCTCCAGTAGTGATGGTAATATTAACAGAAATAGTGCTCTTAGGTTTGTTTTGTCACTCTTGAATTTTCAGTGACTGTTTTAGTTCCTTAATCTTTAAGTCTTCTATTCATTATTGTTACCTGGGCTTACCTTGTTCCTTTGGAAGATGTGGAGAAAAGCTCAAAATGCAGTGAGTCCAACCCTCCTTTCAAAACTCCTTACTTGTAAAGGTGCATAAGGATAGGAGCATGAAAAAAATAAATGAGGAGCAATTTCTTCTAGCCTTAGCAAAAATACAACCATTCTGCATGACTGTGAAATGGATGGCCTCTCTGTTACATGGGATTTTAGATGCTGTTAAGGTTTTGAAAAACTCCAAACAACCTTCACCCTGTATTTCCAGGTTATATTGAAATTGGCCTGATAAATACAAACATTAAACATTCAGATGCTTACAGAGAAAAAGCTGAAGGCTGTAATCCTGTGGCCTTGCACCTAGTAAGACTGAATGCAGTCCACTTTTATTGCCATCATGTAACTAGAGCACCATCAATATTTCATGCATGTAATTTCAAATGAGTAAATAGCTTTCTGCAAGTTGCATAATTTGCTCATAATCTCAGTGCATCTTGTTCCATTTAAAGCTAAGTGCTACCATTTTAAAAATGCCCCCGCAGGAATGATTCAGCCTAGCCAAGAATGATTATATCTTACAAAGTGCCCAACCTCCTTTCTGCTGTTACCCATCCTCCCTGCCAGGGTGAACAATTTATCCCAATGCAAACACCAAAACAGTCATGCAACCCCACCAAATCTTTAGTATTGCCACTTTTTAGTCACTAAGGCAGTGAGAGGAGAGCAAGCAAAAAGCAAAGATGTGACATATGAGGTGTGATACATTTAGTGAAGGTAATGAAACCAAGGGCTCAGCCATTAACCTTCAAGGAAGAAAACCCAGGCCCACTGCTTTAAAAATTGCTAGGACCAATCTTTCACCATGACAAGTATTAGTAATGAATAATTAAGCATTTAATATAATGTTGCTTTGGTGAAAAATGATAATTTTACAATTGATGGCCCCAAACCTATTCAGTGTTATAATGGTGCAGTAAAAGCAGGAAGAGAGTTTTGATGAAATGCTTGTTTTCCAGTGGAGCGAGTTTTTCCCCTTTGTTTTTTTTCCTGTTGGCTGGACTGAAGCTGTTATGGTTATTAGGTTCAAAATCCTTTCAGAGCTGAACAGTGGCCTGCTGAGAGAATTTCATGAAAAATTTAAAAGGAAAATTCAACCTGAAACAGTTTTACATCTCATGCCAGCCTGTTGGAGGTTGAACTGTGTTTTCCCCCATAATATTAAGCTAATATCAGGGATATAAATCATTCAGCAGATGTAAATGCTGAAATCTTCCTAAAGGAAACCTTAACAGCTCTAGAAGCTATTTCGATTAAGTGACATAGTTATTTAAAACAATTTAACAGATGCTCTCTAACAGTTCCTCGTAATCAAATGTTTATTGCAAAAGAACTATTTGAGTAGTAAATTGTTTGAACTGTACTCTAATATCTCTCTTTTCTGTTAAGAATACTGAAGAACTAAGCTGCAGCAGTTCTTTGCAGCCTCTCTTCTTTAGACCTTGATTCTGTTACTAAGGATTTTAACTCTAGATTATCACAAAATACAAGGTTTGGTGGTTTGATGAGGTGACAGCATATATTGTCATCACATATCAGACTAAATTATATAGTTCTACTTTAAATTGATTCAAACACAACTTCTTCATTATCTACTTTCTAGTATAGCATGGAGGTATTAAATAAAAATTGCACCTTTTATCCCATAGGTAAGAGGTGATGGGAAGTCTTCACTCCTTACAGACATACACTTAGGTATGACACTTGCCAGTGACATTGTACATTTGGTCGGACTCCCACTAAATAGGCTCTTCTGGGACTAGGAGTTTTCAGTGTATAATGAATTATCCTTAAGAAGCAAAAGGCTGAAAAAGATTTAGGCTCTATTTTCCTCTCTGTGGAGTAGATTATTCTCCTAACCTCACAAAAAACTGAATACCTCACATCTATGTTTTACCTTTTCTGACTTTGAAAAACACCGTAAACTGTGAGGAGTGTGCACCTGTGCAAACACATGTGTTTAGAGTTACTAATTCCTGTGAAGTAAGCAGCATAAGTCAAGAACATGCAGTTAAACTATTCTCCAGATAGATTGCAGTCTGTAGCAGTTGTGTAGAAATGGCCACTAGCTTCTTTTCACAGGGTTAAAAAATGCATCACCTACAGGAAAATCCACTAAGCAGATTACTGCTGAAATTCAGACCCTAAACAGTTCATAAATGAATGAATGATCTTAGGCTCCTACAAAAAGAAGAATTTTCTGAACACCTAGAAAGCTTTTTAGACTATCTGGAGTAACCAGAGATGGAGCATTATGAGTCACTGAAATATAACTATTTTTGCTTTCTCTGGGTAGTATATTCTTCAAATTAAAAAAACAAACAAACAAAAAAAAAACCACAAAAAAAATACACACCACCACCAAAAAGCACCCAGGATGGAGTTAGGCTTTTCCTCTCCAAGTTTGTTCTTGAAAAGTAGACACAGTAACTCCACCATGATTTTAAGTAGATCTTAACTATCACCATTCCATTCTGCAGTAGAGATATGGAGATACAAGGCTGGGGTGATATCAGAGCCACAGCAACCAGTGCTACCTCATTTCCTTTCAGTCCCAGGTTCTCTGCTTCTTTTGTCATACAACATCATCTGTGTCTTATTCTCTAAGTTTAGCACCACAACACCCCATTCCAACTGCACACTTTGAAAAGAAACGTCTTAGAATTGGCTCTGAGTGCATTAATACAAATATGCCTTGGATTTAATGGAATTTATACAACATGTGATTAACTTCAGGAAGCTGTCTGTCTTCTTTCAGGAACACAGCTTTAATAATAATTATTGAGTTTTTGTCTTCTTACTGAAAATGTCTCATGGAAAATGACTAAAATTTGAAAAACCCAGATAAGAAGGGAACTCAAAACTGAAGGGATTAAATGTATCCACTCCATTAGAAAATAATGCTAAAAACTACAGAAAACTAGGAAGAGAAGGAGAAAGCCAGTTGTGTATAGAAAGAGAGGTTTTCTTGTTCTTGATATCAGAAACAGAACAGTTTTTTCTCCAGAAACACCTTCTTAAGATCTAACAAAGAAATTAAGGTCAGCACTCATTCTTAATAATCAGACAGGTATATCCAAAGATAACCAAAGAGGAAATCTTCAGGAGTACTTCCTCCATTTATTGGACCATCTCCAATATTTATACACCATCAATGATTTCTAAGAATGAAAACACAGATGGAAAACTAACATATTTAAGAGGGAACAGGAGGGAATATAGGCTCATATAAATGTGATACATAATTCTCTGGAATTGCTTAAAGTTTAGGAAACCTGCTAGGTTTCCCATGGAGGCATTTTTCTTGCTTCTTAGCAGAGATTACACAGACTGGGTAAGTTTAGTGCTATTAACACCAGAAATAGAGACAAAAATTACAAGGGGGCCTCACTCTGAAGAAAAAATTCCATAAAATTCAGCATCACAAGACTTAGTGAAGGAAAGACACACCTTGGAGAGGGATTCAGCTGGATGTCAGAGTCAAATGAAACAACAGTCCCTCAGAGAAGCTCAGCTGTGATCCCAGAGGAAGTAGAAGTCTGAGGCAACCTTTTTCTCCCTTTATTCTTCAGGATTTTTCATTGACTTCTACCTAGTCAGTGGGCAGAATGAAAATTTTACTGAGAAAACCATTTCTGCACAAGACAGGGGCTTCACATTTGATAAATTTTATGGTGTGAATACATATCACAAAATTCACCCAAACCCAGACCAACATTTTCAAAACATGTATCTGCATCCTTGTCAGAAGAGAGAAGCACAAGACATTAGGAACACACCTCTTCTATTTGTAGACTGACCAACACTGTTTTCCATTATCTGTGTTTTTACAGAAAGATCTACACTGTAACATAAGGCAACGGTGCATATTCATAGAATCTAACACTTGATTATAGATATAAGATACAGTTTGACTATCTTCTTTCCACAATTTTTGGTAGTTTCTACTAGGTTCATTTTTTTTATCCAGTAATAATTTGATTTCAGAAATGCTAATATACAAAATATAAATTATTTAAAACTGTGGGAGATTAGATTACTTGGTGGAGGTTTGGATCTCAAATACTTGTGTTTTGGTCTCACACAAGACACAATCTCGTTGTGTTACCTTACCAATTACTTTAATCAGTTCCCTGCTAGTAGAACTGGCTAAGACATGATTACCTAAATTGCTACACTTGTTCCAGGGAATCAAAGCCAATAGCAAGCACAGATGGATCAGTTACTTTGATGAATACAAACAAAAAGGTACCTAAATAGAGTGCCATGGTTACTGGATAAAATTAGGGCATATGTATCTCACAGGCAATTTTAGACCTGTTGTTTATAAATACATTTATACACATATATATACAACTATAAAAAAAGTAAACTGAATAAACAGTATGAAGTAATGAATAAAAGGTATCAAACTACATGAAGTGAAGTTTCTATTACAGAGTTCTAATGCAAATTACAGTCCTTTCCAATCAGAATCTTTTTTATTGATTTACTTTAAGTTGACCAGAGAGATGTATCCAATACGTGAACAACATGGTCCAAGGAACAACCATTGAGAATACACCCAGTCTGCATGATTCACTGTGTTCAGTGAAGCAAAAGCAGCAGTATTTTAAGCATCTTTCATTTTATCCATATAATTTTCACTGTACATTTTATCATGTCTGCAACATCATCGGTCATAGAATCTGCTGGAATTTGCAGGAAATACTTAAGAAATTGTTCCACCAATACCCCTGGAAGACAAAGAAGAAAAAAATAAGCAAACCAGTTTTGGTGGTCTAAGCATATGTGAAATAGGGTTCATTGTAAAATGTGCTTAGATTTCACAGGACAAAAGATTTCTGCCTCAATACAGGGACCATCCAACCCTGAGATCCCTGTGGATGAATCAATACCTTGAAGTGTAGCCATGACAACCATAGAGATCAAATAGGCTCAGCACACACAGAATTCACAGTATTGATTTTTCAGCACAGGACAATACAGTGCTCTCAGTGCCTGAATATGGATGAGGAGTAGCTGACTGAGGCAGACTTCTCCTGCAGTGTCTGAAGTGATGCTGCTGAGGAGAGAGCGGCACTTCGAGGAATTTCACATCACTACCGTGAGGGTGTCCATTCTCCAGTCATTAAGACAGACTGCAGCCTTTGTGCCCACAGCTCACAGCCCCAGGTTTCTGAATAACTGGTTATCCAAGATCATGAAAAATAAATCTTTACTATTTCCATTTTTGGAAATAAATATCACTGACATACTGACATTTACAAGCAGGGCTTTAGATCTCAAAATCTCAGCATTTAAAGAATGAAGCTGATGCACTTTATATAAATAAATAGCATCTATATTAAAAATAAAATACCACCAGCAGTCCAGAACAGCAGTCTCTCTTCTCGACAGAGGCAAGAAAATGCATCATTGCAGTTTTTGGGCTCTATTCTGTTCATGATATGTAGGGCCTAGATTAAGACATTTAAAGTCTGCAAACTCCTCTAAAACAATATGACTCTGACTTTGGGTGGTCTGGAATGCTATGTTAATGTAATTAATGGGCACCACACCCAACCATCATGACTTCTAACAGTTAAATTTAATTGGAACAATAGAACAGCAAATTTAAGTGTATCAGAAAAAAAAGCTCTTAAGAATATGGAACATGTTCATGAAACCATATTTTCATGTTAATCACTGATAACATGAAAATTTCTTCACAAAATATCATTTTCTTGAATTATCAATTAAACATTTATAGCTTATAAACATTAATAAACAAGAACAATTCTTTGTCCAGAAAGCATCATGAAAATTATCTGCTTCCACAAAAAAATCCCAAAAAATCAATATATAATATAAAATGACATCCAAAAAATCAAATAAGTTTCAAACAGGGTGTGATAATTTCCAATTGTCTGATTGTGATGTTTCATAAAATGTCCAGTTTCTCCACCTCCCTCATACTTACTCAGTGGTCTTAAATTTCTGCCTTAGTCTGTGCAAACACCAACTGAATAATTTTTTTATAATGCCACACTGAAGGTATTACAAAACCTTATAAAGCAATGAAAGTGCTTGTGCTTGCAAAAGTCTTATTTGGGCCAAAGCTATTTTCCAAAAATATTGCCATATTCCTTACTATAAAATTACAAACCTAGTGCATCCTTTGGGATAGGAATCGACTTGCTTCTCCACATGCTTCATAATGCACTTGCAGTAAGTTTTAATGGTCCATGACATTTATGCACCTGTTCTCTTGCTGTAGATTTGCATTCCACTATTAAAAATAATGTGATCTTGTTTCTAATTGCATACATCTGTCCACAGTTCAAAGACCTTAATTCTTCCTTATTAGCAGATAGCTGGTTATTTAGAGAACTGGTCTGTACAATTCATGAATTCTCTGTAAGATTATGATCTCTAAATATACCTATGCCAGAATATAAACTGTTTTATTCAATGAGTTGCCTTTGTCTGCATATTTTTTGGTTTCCTGTGTTGCATACTATTCAAGAGTAGCAGATAAGAACTAACAGAAGAGGATTTTCTTAAGTATTATAGCATTGAAACATATTTAGTATAGACAGCAAGTCAGTTACCAGCAAAACTGGGTCTCTGAAAGGTGGTCATGCACACGGTGTTACTTGTCTGTGTTTGTTATGACCTTAGGGAAAATGATCCAAGCAATTAAGGGTTTGGAGAGTAACACAAGGACAAAGTCAGCTGTTGTCCTTCACTTGATTTTAGTCACTAAAACCACAGGAGGGTGAGCTATCTGCCCTGAGAACCTGGTGAAGTGAACACTGATTTTCTAGCACACAGACCTGCCACAAGCTCCAGTGAGAGGATTAATTAGAACAAGGAAATTCATTGCTTTTTTCCCTAAAGCAGTAACTACTTCCATAATTTTTCTTCAAGAATGTAAAAATATAATAAAAAACTGCTGAACTTCCCATTCAGTTTTCATGTGTTTTTCATATCCCATGCTCAAAAGTACAACAATGAAACACCACAAAAACATTCCAATATCTGTAGAGACAGTGAAAAAAGGATACTTAATGAAGTCTTCTCAATTATAAGGTCAAGCCCACTGGATTTTATCTGGAAGGAGTGTACAACAATACCTCTCTTTATACCTGGCACTATTGTGGGGACAATCAGTTTAGATTCAACCTTGTGAATCACTAACCTTTCCTAGAATCCTTTCCACTTTTCCCAGTCTGTATTTGTCCATTTGATAAACCTTTCCCATAAATAGTACTTGATATTCATTTTGATTAAGCAGCAATTTCCTTCAAATTCATATAGTTCCATTATTTAAAGGTAATTATGAATGTCAGTTCTAGATTCCAAAATGTTGAAAAATATTTTACTGAAAAGTTTCTAAAAAATTCATGGGTAAATTCCTGCAGATTATTTACTTTATACATACATCTTTTATAAAATATATAAAGTATAGAATTAATGCCTTCGTGAAATTTTTTGGGTAGGGACCTTAAAATTTCTCCAGTTTCAAACCAAATATATGTACATAAAGCAGCATAATAAACTACAGCTCAAAGAAATAAAGAAAAATAATGCATTTTCCAATATACTGTGATAGCAGTAGAGCTCAATCTGTTTAAGAGACTACACAACCTGTGATGGCCAGTGACAGCTTTTAAGTCCTTTTAGCAGTGACACTTGATAAATCTAATAGTTTAAATATTAAATATTGGTGTAAGACAGAACTGGTGATCCAATGTAGATGCCAGAACACTGACTTGTGACGTTTTTGCCAACTGAAAAAGAAAAAAAGGAACAGTTTCTTAAAATGTTTCTAAGTCACATGTTCTCTCCTGGAAGACAACAGGATTTAGTTTAGAAAATTAGTGACTTGCAGACTGACCTGTTTGACTCTATTTGCCTGCAAGAGGGCTACCAAGGGCTAAATTCTATGTAGTGGTTATGAAAGAACTTCTGTGTGAAAGAAAAGCAATTAGTTGACAACGACAAGGGAAATGTTTTCAAGGATTTATGGGCAAAACTCACCATTTATTTCCCTGACCAGGAAGATGCCTTGAAGGTACTTTTCTGACATCATCCAGGAATGGAGATTCCCACAGTAATAAAAGCACCTGTTACAAATGACAAAATAAATACAACTTAGAATAACAAAGACTTCTTTAAGTAATTATTTTATTCCTTCCATTTTAAAGTTCTCTGCTCTCTTTAGTGGCCCTGGGGCCGCCAACGAGGAGTTTGTTTACAAAAATAATTAATGTATTCTAACATGAACTGAACCTTCTCATTTTGCCAATGTGCACCACAGTCTGTTTGAAAACTTAGATCAGAAACTATGGCCTGGATTTTTAGTTTTAATCTAATAGTACAAACCACCTTACCATGGTTTGTACTATTTTGATACTTGGTGCACACATCTGAGTCTTTGGTCAAAGAATCTTTGATCAGAGAAAACTGTAAAAGTTAAAATAAACAAAGAATATTAGTGCCTGGGAGCAGGTGTCCCAGCTGTTTGATAAGATTTGCAGGCTGAAAAGACATTACTTGCTCTTATCCCAAATGTCAGATGCATGTTACAGTAGGCATATATTTGGTAGAGGAGCTTAATCCTTCCTGCTCCATCAGAGCAGAAGCTGCAAACACTTCTGGCTTATGCCAGTGCAAAGTCAATTTAAAGAATACCAAATACTGATGAGCCAATTACAGTAGCTGGAGAGCAGTAGTAAACCATCCATAACAGCTTCTGACAAACTGCTGAGCCTTGGAAAATTATGAAAATTAATTCTCAATTCTTGAATATTTTCAGGTTTCCCAGGCACTGTTGGCTATAACTCTAATCACAGCACAGAAAACTTTTCATAATATGACAGGTAAGGTGAGAAAGAAAAAGATACCATAAAGCTGTTTAGAAAATGGCTTGAGGTTTTATATAAAAGTATACATAGAAAACAGGCATTTCTACCAGCAACCTTTGCACATCTTTTCTTGCATAAACCATTCAGGATCAGCAAGGTCTAGCTGAAGTGCCTTGAGGGCACTAATAAATCTTAATGGCCTCAGTGATGATGGGTCTGTGCCTGACCCTGGTTATCCTCACCAGGCCTGGTCCAGACCCATGGTCTGAATTGGAGGCTCCTCACCAGGACCCTGCCTCTGCTCTGCACCCTTGGTCCAACGTGGCAGTGGTCTCTGGGTCTGCTCTGCTCCCTTGCTCGTTTGCACCTGCCTGGGGCCCTGCCCTGCTGGTTCTCTTGCCTCCTGAAAAACCTCCTATGTCTCAGCTGGTTTTTGCTGCTCCTCTCCAGAGACTCAATCAAATCCCACTTAAGTCAGTAAAACAGAAATAATCTTTATCTCTTTGTACTAATTATTACACATTTAGATTCCATATAATAGCAAGTATTTTTAAAGACCAGTCAGAATGTCTATGTTGCCCTTTACAGTGGAGGAAATAATTCAAAACTATTTTATATTCTCTTATAATTTCTTTAAACACTTCTGAAAAGTTTTACTGAAAAGTATTTAATTTATACAGTCCACTCTTCTGGTGGTCAGCCAGAATGCCTGCTAAAACATAAATTTGGGGTTGCCATTTTCTGTAACCTTGGAAAGAAACCCACATCAGTGAGATACCATTAAGAAAGTCATTGTAATGGTGACAGGAATTTCTAATGACTGGGAAATCAGGCAGGGTGAAAGCCATGACTTAGTGTGACTTACCTAACAATTCTAATTGTCTTGTTGTACAAAATCCCTATTCAATCCCAGGTGAGGAGTAGCAGCTCACAAGGTCTATTATTCTGCTACAAAAGGAAACTAAGCTAGATTGGCTCAATTAATTTTTGAAAATTGTATATTGCTGTTCATTTTATTATATTCCTAATAAATACAAAAGCCTGTTTAGCTATTTGTTCCAAAGGTTTATTCTAAAAAAGTCCTTCTTGGCCTAAGATTCCTCGACTCTCCTTTTTGGTTTTCAAAACACATGATGCACGTCTTCACTTTTCTGTCAGGTATCCTTCACAAAATAATTTGTAAAAGTCATTATTCTTTTTGCAACTAGCCTATGTTGAAGCTCCTCGAGGAGTTCATAGGAAAATATCTACGTTATCCATCCATACTGTACTGTATTTTTGCCTGAACTCTTCCAACAGTTTGTGGTGATGATCATACTAAAGAGCTTTTCACCATGTAACTTTAAATTTCTTTTTGTGAAAACCAGTAGAAAAAGCAACCATTAAACACTGCTATAAGTCAGCATCATAAATCGTCAGTGAAAAGGTACAGATCATCCTCAAAATCTCTTTTTTTGATAGTAGAGTTAAATAACTATTCCCTTTACAGTTTATTTCCTTTACCCTGATAGCTGTCTTACATAAATGCTTTTATAATTTTTTTATACACACCCTCAACAATTTGACTTAGTTTCTATTTTTCACCTACTTTTTTATCCTTTGATGTCAGTAACGAGTTTGTGATTTTGCCAAGACAGTCCCTGTTTACTCTTCTTCTTTTTTCTCTAACTAGTACTGTACTTCTGAAAATTAAAGCTTTTTTCTCACTTCTTTATGTAAGATTTTCCTCTAAGAGCTCACTCAATTTGCTCAATTTAATTACTTCAGACTGGTTTTAGTTTATTCATTTACCTTTGTAAGAATTCCAAAATTATGCATACCTTTCTTTAGTCACATTGCTTTCCTCCTTCATTCAATCACTTCCTTTGGAGTAAAAATTGTAGATTTTGATTTTTGGGCTAAGGAAAATTAAGGTAATGTTAACTCATTGCTTATCAGTTATTATGCATCCACTGATTCTCTTCTGTTTTAAATAATTCAAGATACTTTATACAATAAAGAGACTTTGATATTAGCCTTTCGAAGCAATAAAGTGGCATATAGACCCACAATATACTGAGTTTTAGAATATGTTGGGTAGTATATCATATCATATCATATTCAGAGGTGCAGTTCTTTACCAAGAAACCAGTGAAGACATCTATTTATATATGTATATATAGTTATTTATGTCTAGAATACACTGTATATTATATAAATTTTAAATTTACATTTATGGGAGTGAATAATGGTGGTGTTGGATGTTAACTCTTATTTTGGTCCAGGATCTGTGATTCAAATATAAGCAGCAGACCCTACTACATAGTCAGCAAGAGCAAAGAGTCACCAGGCAAAGCATGACAGATGGCAAAATCAACAAATGGTAGAATACTTGAACAAACAAAAAAGACTGACAAAATATCCCTAGGCCTGGCATCTGCCATGACATCTCCTAAGTCTGTTGTACCTGGCCTTCAATCAACTGAACAGCATTCCACTGATATAGGGAAAGGATGGGACAGGAAATGAGGCCCTGAGGTCAGGCAGAGATATTATTCTAGCAGGGAAATACCTAGGACAAGTATTGGTCTGGTGAAGAAGTGCATGTGGGTTACAGAAGTGTTTCTTATTTTCAGAAGCACATTTTGGAAGATATTTTGTCCTCTGACATAAGAAATAAAAAGCACAACATAAGGTAAAAAGGCTGGTTTCCATCCAGACTAAAATGGTAAAAATATATAACAGCTTGGCTTTAAAAGGATGTCCATCTGTTAGTAAACTAGTGATCATACCCACATAGTGATCATATCCACAATGGTCTAGCAAACTAACAGCCAAAACATTTATTGTCCACACCCACAAATCAATAAATATTTAGGGCTGATTTTTGTGATTTTTTGGGGTTTTTTATCTACAGCAAGTCCATTTTAAGTGATGAAGTGCAACTTTTCCCATTTTAAAATGTCTTTTAACTGCTTCACAAAAATATATTGTTCCCTGTACTTGCAGGTCCTGATGGGCACACAGTAAACCAGTTCTTTTGCCTTGGCCTTGGTAGGAGAATTTTGATCTGCATCTTGATCATAGTATTTAACATTTAATGCAAGAGCTTGTGGTGGTAAATACAAAAGTGTACTTGGCTAGAAATGGTGTTCTTGACTAACTTATTGGAACACAAGTTAAATAACTGCACTAGCAATTTCAGCAGACTGAAGATTGCCTAATTAGCAAACACATGCCGAGGCCATTTCATTACTTGACACATCTAAGCCAGCTAGATCTAAAGCTAACTTGGATATAGTATCCAAGATGAAGTCATGTTCTTAATATATAAAAGTCCTTCAAGGCTTTATCTCCTGTCACCATTTGGTGTAAAAAATTTTACACCAATAAAGAAATGGGACCAGAGACTGGTGGTACTTCAGTTTTCTGAGGTTTCAGCATCTCCTGCTGGTTTGACCAGAGCTCTGTTTGCAAATGAACAAAGTTGAAGTCTCAGATGAAAGAGTGTTTACTTTTGCTGTACTTCACACCTGCACCGACCCACCATGCAAGATGAACACAACATGTGTAGAGCTGTTCAGCTGAAATGTCACCATGAGAATCTTCTTCATATTAAGAACCTGAACTTCACAAGGCTAGCAATGAAGCAACAACTTTCAGTAAAGCAACAACTTTCAGTAAAGTATAAACAGTAATATTTATTAAAATTACTTGGTATATTTTTCTTTGACTCTCCATTTATCAATGTTTTTTAAAAATGCATGAAACATATAATAGTATAAGCCTTGTATTACAACACACAGAGAGTCTTCTTCTTGGAATGGTTATAATGATTTACTAGTTTAAGTTTAGTGCAATAACAATTTGTTTGGATCAGCAGAACTCTATTTCGACTGTCATTGGCTGGTTGGTAAACATAATCCCATACAAATTAAAATATCTTTGTTGCCCGGCCTAAGAATGTAAATGACCATTCTGGAAAACAAAAAATTTACTCTACAATACCAATCCAGAATGACTTGGTAATAACATAACCTTTGACTTTTGAAACAACACTGAAATGTGTAACAAATTCAGAAACATTAATCCATAGATATATGTAGCCTATCAACCCTTCTTTGTGGGAGTCATTTCAGGGACCCTCAGCTAAGCCAGGTGTATTCCACAGTACATACTGCTGGCAAAGCTGGCCATACACAGCACAGTCTGCATCATAGAATCATAAGGTTACTTGTGTTGGACCTCAAAGGGCATGGACACCTTTCATTACAGGCTGCTAAAAGCCCTATCTAACCTGGCCTTGAACACTCCTGGGCAACCAGTCCCTCAGTATCCCATAAATAAAGAATTCCTCCCTAAAACATAAAGTAAATTTACCCTCTTTCTATTTAAACCCATTATACTTTGTCCTGCCACATTTTCCCCCACTCTGGGGCTCTCTGAGCCTGGACAGGACAGCTGGCATTCAAGTGTAACACAAGCCTGCAGAGTTTTCCTGCCTGCTGCTAACAGCCCACCTGGAAGAGGGAAGGCAGAGTACTCGGACACCTCATGATGTACTTCGCAACAAAACTGGTGCTGCTTTAAGTATTATATTGTGACCTTCTAAATGGTACCTATTTTTAGGAAAACGTTTTATTGTTTTAATTTACAGAAACAGGAGACTACAAGGAACCTGCGTCATCATGTCTAATCCCCTGCTATTACAAGCAGTCACGTCACATAATCCTTTTAATAAACTGAAGTGTACTTGGATACCATGGTGATGAGTACTTCATAAATATGGATATTTGTAGCTGAGCAGAAAATAAAATGATAAAAAAGTGCAGTGGAAGAACAGAAGGATTATGAGTGACAAAGGTGAGTATAGCACAGTTCAAAAGATATTATGGTTTTGTTTTTTTCACAAGAGAATAATAAAATCTTTACTGAAACCTTCATGCCTCTGAAGTAAGAGTGATGCCAGCAAAGGAAGGGGTCAATTTCACACAGGACTTATGAGAAACACAATAATGGAAGAAACAAAGAAAAGGCCACTGTCAATATAAAATCTTGCTCCATTCTTCACAGTGCACAATGTAATGATTATAGCTCAAAATAACAAAACCACAGCTATCTACAGAGTTATTCTGAGGTTATTTAATCAGGCAACTTTATAGAAGAAAAAATAATTTCCTTACTTTTGTACCTATCAGAAAACCAGGGACCCAAACCCGGCCTAATTTAACATTCTTAATAGCAATAATTAATTTTATGCATTGTGTACCTCTAGTTTATTTTCTTATGATTGGCTTTCCCTGCATTTGCAACTAGTCTGAGTAAATAATGTCTTTTTTAATGAAGGAATTCTGCTGGAATATATAACCATTTTAATTTTTCTTTCAGTAACATTGATAAATTTCAGCATAAAACTGAAATCCTCTTCTGTATAGACTTGATTCAGTCTCCCTCCATGTAGGATAAACCTTCATTTAGAAGCCAAACCTTTATCATGCAAGCTGCCAGAAAAAGGAATTAAATTTCCAAAGGTATTCCTTCTGTTTACAGCCACAGGGAGAAATAATGAAATGTAATGAAAGCTGCAGCTCTAAATAAAAGCACAGGGAACCTCTACCCCTACCCTGGTGAAAATGAGGTTGTGAGTTGTACACAATGAGTAACACTCAAACCCTTTGCAACCCCATTGTCTCCAAAGGACTTACAACGGGGATGTATTTGGCATACTTTTTATTCCAGAGAGAGGAGAGGGGAGTAAAGAACTAATCATTTTCATTCTTGCAAGTGCACAAAAGGAAGAAATGGAACAAATGTTACAACATTTGTACAATTATAAGAGAGTAAAAATAATGTGTTTCTTCTCCACTTTATTTTTTAAAAAAAATTAAATACATGTTTGGATAAAAAAAAGCTAAATTTTAGACTATTTGTGATTTTCTAGGAATTCCTAGAAGGAAAAATGAAAGCATTTACTAAGGGAAAAAGAGCAATCTCGTAATTTCCTATCCAGTGAAACTCTTCTGTTGAAAATAAAGCAAAATAAATTTAAGCTTTATCAGATATGATGCCTTCTCTGTTGTGCTACAAAGAACAGGTATACATTCCCTTGAGAAATTAAAGAAATCATTTTGCTGACTCTGATAGAGCTTGAGGTTTTTAAAAGCCATTACAACAACTCTTTTAATTGTTTGGCATATGAAAGGAAGTTTTGAAGGTCGAGAAGGGAATATATTCCTTTTATAAGGGGAATCTCAGTATGCACACAATAAATCTCTTTTTTTTTTTATCTACTTTTGCAAAATAAAGTGATTTGTGTAGGAAAGGACAAATATTTCAAGTTCAAACCAATATAATAATTGTTTGAAAAACCAATAATTTTTGTTGCAAAAGTTGCTTCCTATTTTAGAATAGTTTAGTTCAGTTGAGTCTCCTGAAAACATTAAAATATTGGCAAAAAATTTGCAATGGCTCAGTGTAACTATAATATCCACTTGTTTACACACCTGTTGCTTGCCCTTCCCTCTTTTGAGCAAGTCTACAATCAAGGTGCAGCCTCTGCTACTTGGGACAACCATAGGCTTTGGTGAGGTGAGGCTTTCTCTGCCAGTTCAGATGTAGGGGCACAGAGACCTTTACGCTCTGTCAAGAAGGGTCAATAAAAGACAGGAAAATGTCTGAGGGGTGCTAAATTTCAAAACATTTTTGAATTTGCAGCAAAATCCAAACCTGACAGTTTGGACAGAGTATTGAGGCCTCACTACCAGGCTGCATTAACAGAAGTACAATGTGATGGCCATGAACACTCTCCCATAAACAGGACCTGGCTCGAGAGTGCTGGATCTTAGAGCACGTTCTTAGCTGAAAGACTGAGACAAGCTCGTGAGATGGACTCTGTGGCTACAACCATGCTCAAATTCTAATGTTGTGGGTTGACCCTGGCTGGACAACAGGTGCCCAGCAAATCTGCTCCATCACTGCCCTCCTTAGCTGAGCAGGGTAAAGGAAATACAGTGAAAAAATTAGTCAAGGAAAGGACAGGGAGAGTTTGTTCAGCACTCAGAGTCATGGGAAAAACAGCCTCGACTTTGGAAAATTAAAGAGAATTAAATCCAAATCTTAAAAACACTTTTTTCCCAGTCCTCCCTTCTTCCTGGACTTAAATTTACCCTTTATTTTCTCTATCTTCTTCTCTCCAGTGGAACAAGGGGTTGGGGAATGGGAGCTGTGCAGTGTAGGAGTCCCCAGTAATCATTGCATAGAATTAGTCCAGAGTTCCGTATTCCTCTGATTGCACACAAAAGGCATTCCTTGTATTTTGATTAGTCTTCTCTGTTCTTTAAGGCCATTTTTATGCCATTGTCATGTATTTATACAATTAAATCTAATTTATACTATTAGACCTAATTACTTAATTGTTGTAGCATACATGATGAAATAATGAGAATGTGCAATTAAGATGTGCAATTACATAATTACAATGTGTAATGATATTAGGTATAAATATCCTAAAATGTTATGGGTAAAATATACTGTTGAAATAAAAGAATTTTTTCAGGTACTACATTTATTTTAAAAAAAGCAGACAGACCTATGAAATAATTCCTCAAAGTTTCGGATTTTTTTTCTTAAGTCCCCACTTAAGACACTGCCCATTTTTAGCAGGAAAATTTATGTTTAATACAATCAAAAAGTGTAGGGGACTGTATGGAAAAAAATTATATATACTGAAATATATAACTGAGGTTATCTTTATTTGCAATATTTTAGAACATTAGGCTCCAATTTCCATGTGTCTTTTTCTACAATATGGAGCAAAACTGTAAATTTAATTCATATGAACTTTACCAAACCACCTCGACTTTAGAATTTAGTGTGGCTGTACAACATGGAGCCAATGAACTAACATAGTAAAAAATGAAATAATTAATTCCAGCCTTGCTGTGAAACCTGGTATCAATTTCTCTCAAAAATACACAAGTGGAAAAGCATCATGCCCTCAGGAACCTCATGAAATATCTTTTTTGATCTTCCCAAGGTTTGGGACCTCCTCACTACCTCCTTCTACCCCGTCCCTGAAAAATCCCATTGCTGCCTCCTGAGACTTCCTACAGATCCCCTGGAATATATTCTACTGCATTCTCAATGGTGTATCACAAAAGGAGAGATTTCTCACTTGAAAGCTGTTTACTTGCTAAAATTAGATTTAATTCCTCTAAGCATTTTAAACCCCTAGAGACAGGGAAGGGTGAGATGGATTCCACTGTACCTGGGGCAGCTTCATTGCTGTTGGCAATATACAGGAATTCCAGACTGATCCTGAGCTCCTAATGGAGCTGGCAGGTAGCAAGAATTTTACAAGCGAAATGAGCATTAGTGATTAGAATTTCTCTTTTCTTCTGAAAAAAAATCTTGACAAAAGATTTTGACTAGCTAAATATGAACTTCCCAAACACTTACTTTGGCAATATTCCCACTCTGAAAATTCAAAACAAAAAGTAATTTTCACCTGTCAGTTCAGAATGTTCATGTTTATTTAAAAAGCTTTTCAGTTATATCAGTACTGAAGTCTTTTTACTTTCTTCTCTGGGAATTTTTTTTTTTTCAAGTATCACTCTGTTACCCTTTAATTTCACTAGAAGGAAGAAGGAAGGGAAGGGAAAAGAGCAGGATAAATATAAAAGTTTGGTAAAGTTTTCATGGCCAAAATACTGTTGTTAAAACTAACTGAATGCTGTACACTGATTTCTACCATCAGTGTCTGAAGTATTATATCTGAAGAGTATTTGAAATTATAGAAATGCAGATATTATTTCTCTATAAAGAATAAACAGAAGAATCCCAAACAGCTTGAAGTGGGTGGCCAAGAAGGGATAAAAGTATCAATGGAAGTAGGAAGCTGGGGGGTATTTTACTTGCAGCCTAATTTTTAGATGTCCAACCCCAAGGCAGGGGAGACCCATGCCAGGCTGGGAGCAGAGCTGACAGAATTACAGAGGTGCATTTCACACCCTCTCAGCTGGGTGGGCTCTGTGGAGGAGATGTTGCACAGGTAATTAGGTTGGTAATTTGTACCTCGCAGCATCTGTCAGTTGCAGTTGTTCCTGAGGCAATAAAACTTCTCATGACATATCAGCAAATGCCACACCTACATGCCAGTGAAATCCCAACTGGCCGTATGCCTTGGAGATTGAGATTTGTAGGCTTTGACATTTTGTTCTGACCAAAACAACTTTAGATGTGGCTTTTACAAACCTTCCATAATGTACCTTTTTTAAAAAATTCTATTTCAAAACAAATTATAAAGTACAATAATTTTACCTTATTAAAGAGTTCTCAGATAATAGCACATTATACTTAGGCTTCCCTTAATGTTCTTCTTCCTTTCTGAATATTCCAACCTCAGCAACTCTGCAATGTCAGAACTGAAGGCCTGTCTAAAACCCAAAGATACTTCTGTAACAAGTGTGTACTTCAGGTTTAAACGATCATCTCCCTTGTGCTAGTTCAAACTTGACTTGTCTGATGCTTCTTCATTCTTTGTGTGGCTGCACATCTTAATATCAGACACATATAAATGTAACCTCAACCCTTTGAATGTAAATTTAAACACTTTTTATGATTGAGATTATGCTGGCAGAATAACTATAAAAATGGGAACCAGACGATAAATGTATGGTTGCCAAATTTTCTCTATTCATTTTTTTCCATTTCCTGACCGACAAATCCTTATAAAAAAAAGACATGAGGAAGAAATACTTATCTTGTGTTAATAGTTTCTTTGAAAATCCTAGAAACACTAACAATAACAGAGACATTTTTGCTCTTGACATTTTAAGAAAGACTAACATTTTATATCTATCAACGTTGTCAAATGATATTTCTGATCATCTGATGCACAAATGATTTGTGTGTCAGATGATCAGAAATATTCTCATAGGGTAGGTTTGCATTTTATGTTAGATTAGATTATCCTGATAAGTCTTATTCTTTTTATTTTTTTGCTATTGATAATAACACTTGTTATAAAATTAAAATTAAAATTAAAAATAGTTTTAGCCTGAGAAATATATTGGCAAACATAATTACTGCCTCAAATATGATAAATTGAATCACCTGCTCATAAATCCTGCATTGTAATGCTGTAAAATCTATCACTGGTCTTTATTACAACTTTTCTACTGTACAGTCTTTTTCCTGATATGAGGCTCATGGAATTACAAAAAATATATCAGCAGTAAAACACTGTTCATGAAACCTGGCACGGTATGTAAAAGTTAACTGCCCTGTGTATTTTACCCTGTAGCTGGTTTACAGCAAAGTCAATCATGGTCTGAATACAGTGGTGGAAAAGAATACATCTTTCATCCAATTAACTATTGTACAGATGCTTGGGACCACACGGACTGAACCCTGGAGAGCAACCACACTGCTCCCAAGGAGATAAGATAATGCTGGAGGATTTAGCTGCTCCTATGTTTATACAGAGAGTTCATATATCCTGCGTTCTTGGGGCTGCTCTGGCCTGGGTTTCACCCCTGAGCTGATCCACCTGTCAATACCTAGCAGGTCGTTCTGTTTTACATGCTTTCTGTTGAGCACCTGTGAAAGAAAGTCTGAAAATGGAGTTAGAAATCTGTTTCTGGAGATGGTTCAGTGAGTTAGTGTTACTACATAAGTATCCCATTTGAGCTTTTAAACAAGACCTGAAACACTCATAAGCAGATTTCACTGTTCACAAAACAAGGTGAAAGATAAAAGTTTATTTTCTTGCTTGTTTTTAAACAGACATAACAACATACAAACAAAATTTTGCCTCTTGAATTTCAGTCTCGTTTACTGTGGACTCAGCCAGAACAAGCTACCCCAAGTGATCAAAGGGATATCCCATTCTATATGTTGTCATGCTTAGGATATAAAGGAAAATTAATTCACAAACACCAGAGGTTTATGTCCAAACAAGAGACAGAGGAGCCTTTTAACTTTATTAGAATAAAGAGAGAGGCCATGGGGCATTACCCTGGGGTCTCTCGAATTTTTGAAGGAAGCAGCCTCCTTTTTATCTCAACTTCCCAGGCACATTTCCCTCTCCCTTTCCCCATTGGTTTAGGTACTTGAGAGGTACTTCTTGGAACACCTGATACATAAGATTTCCCTCTAATATATAACCCTCCCTTTTTAATTTTCAATTCTTATGGAATTTATGTTTTTTCCTCCTTGACCCTTTCATCTTTCAGTATCCAATTTCATTTATCAGCAAACCTACTGTTTGTAAGGCAAATACCTTTTTTCCATTCATCAATCAGTGGAATCATTGTTTCCTTTATCTCTCAGTGCTAGTTTTATCTATCAAATCCACAACTTGTTTGTGAAGATAAATCCATCATTCCTCTCACAGGGTAGAGAAGAAAGGGTGGACATACTCCAAGTTGTGGTGTTCTTTCTTTCTGAAGCACCAATACACGTAAAGGAACCCTGCTCTGCTGGGAATGGCTGAACACTTGTCTGCCCATGGAAGTTTGTGAATTAACTCCTTGTTTCTCACTGCTTGTGTGAGTAGCTTTTGCTTTCCTTATTAATTTTTTTTTTATCTCAACCCAGAAGTTGTCTAACTTTTACCCTTCTGATTCTCTTTCCCATCCCACTGGGAGCAGACAAGAAGTGAGCAAGTGGCTTCATGGGGCTGAGCTGCCATCTGGGGTAAAACCTTCAGCTCTGAGGTTGTACATTCACAGATACAGTTCAACTTAAATGCCCCCAGATCAAAAATGTTGCATCACTGCTCTCCCCCTTGATAACCAGTGCATTTTATTGAATGTTTCCACTTATTAAAATGAATCAAGTCAGCTGCTTGGAGGAGCTGATCCAGACAAAATGAAACCCAGCACAAGAAAGTTCTTTCCATCCCCTTTAGTCAGATAGTGGTAGAGCCAACACAGTGAGGCTGGGAATACAGGATCAACACTTCCATTTTAAGACACTTGTGAGACAGAAGAGTAAGGTAAAGAGACTCTAAGGGCTTAGGTGACACATGGACCATTTAGAGCCTCTGATGGCACAGAGTTCTTTTAAATGTTGATCAGCATTTGACAGTACCAGCAGTCTGTGGAAATACTGAGGGTTTGGGCTGTTATTTAACATTTACAAATTAATACTGCACTCAAGATAATGAATGGCTCGAGCACACATGCTTTCACACACCACCTGTCCATTCCCCTCTCACTTCTGTTGTTTCTTCTCACTCTGAAGATAGCTTGCTAATTGCTATGCTTGTATGTAATATGACATGGCCACAGGGAATGGAGAAATGGGAGGGGAGAGGGTGAGAGAGACAGGGAAAGAACTTGTGCTTTGAGTAACTACTTCATCTTGTCTCTGGTGGTAAGAGTTTATTGTTCTAACCCCTTGGTCATCTCTTGAAATATATGCAAGGGCAACGACAACAGTTCTTAGGCACTGCTGTGGCAGACCTGTGATATATAGCTACACACCACCCTCAGTTTCATCAGTCAACTGCTCCCTTTGCTGGCATTCACAACTGAAACAACCAAATGCTTCTATTAGCACCCATCAGATGAGCTCTTAATCAGTAACTAGTGAGAGCCATGCATTATAAAACGGGATGAGTGTTCTGGATAACAACTTACTTCTTAAGTTGCCATCATCAGAAGGAAGAAATTATGTAAACTCAGACTTCAGCAATAAGATGCAGTAGCCAGATGGAAGATAATGTGGTATCAATAGGGATTTTTTAAATACCCAGAGTGCTTTCTGGAAAATTGCAAAATTTCTAGGGAAATTGATAAGTATGGACTTTCAAGAAGTGTATATTCTAAGCAGTAGTGCTATATGTGACATTTATTTCCAAAAGAAAACACATTAATGTTTCTGCCTCATTGATAGTAATGATGACAAATTTTTCTGCTACTTTCAGACTAAAACATTTTTCATTAAAATACTGCCATTTCCATGATTTGATGCTTTTCTTTCAATCTTAACAGTGAAAAAGTATTCAATATAAAAAATATTAAGTCTTTTTTAAGTTATTTGATCAGAAAATATCCCCAGGCAATAGTATTTGTTTTGGAATGATGTTCTGTTAAGAGCGCACCTCAATCTCTGTCACAAGAAGATATTTCCATCTCAAAACATCTGTGTAAATCAAAATATCTAATTTACATCAGAGGTAAGTTTATATAACTTTCTATTTTGTCAGCTGGGACCTAAGCATTTTTCCAGTTTCGGAAAACAGAGCATAGGCAGTATCCAAATAAAAAGGTACCCTGAGCACAGACTGTGAGTTAACCACGAAATCCATTATTTGACTACCATATTAAATGGGTGGTGCTTTTATTTATTGCCACAAGTGTTTCCTGTGCAACCTTAACTCAGCACCTAGAGCATTTCCTGATCCACACTATCTCTAAAAGGAGAGGATTCATTTTAACACATCTCAGGAATAATTACCATGTGCACTTAGTCCTTACTTGAACACTAAAGCTCACACTTTCTGGCATGGAACCAAGCTAAAGCTCTAGTAATGTGTATATAAACAAAAATATATGCCTCCTGAATATGCTACATAGGTATTACACACATAAGTTATAACTAGCAAAAACAATAGAAAAAATTTAAGGGTTTCTATGTGAGCACTATTTTTTCTTGCAAGCTGGATTTAATTTCATGTGAGCACTGAAAAACAAATCCTGCTGAAGCTACTAAAATCAGGTAATCTCTCTGTTATATCTGTAACTTTAATTACATATCTGGATCCTGATATTTTTCCTGTATGGAGATATTGTTTCCTCCTGTAATGAAAATGACAGTTAGTAGAGTTTTCCCTTTCTGTCTTCTCATGAATATCTGTTGGCACTCCAAAACCATTAACACAGCAACCTATTTCCTGTGCTTTTATAGGACACTGGAGACCAGAAAGATCAGTATTACAATTTTATGCTGCTGTTTGCTTTACCACTTGTGTGTTAACCTGATTAAGATTGTAAATGTCAATTTCTCCTTCAGACATAGTATACCCATTTCACAGAAATGTTCAGTTTTTATATTCAGGGTTCTTAAAGTTTTGAGACGTTACTTTTTACAAAGTGTATAAGAAATAGTAACAAGCAGAAGACCTCAAGCTTGGTGAATTTATTTGTGTTTTTCTGTGATACTTTCTCACTCAAATAAATGAATGAATTCATGTCCATAATACCCTTGTGAGTTAAACATTCCCAATTCCATTTTCTTTTACCAATGTAGATGTTTGAAGCTTTTCTTCTTGACTTAGGAGAGTAAGGGGAGGAATTCATTTGCTGAGTGGATTTCAATTTCTATATAAAGCAGCTGGAGACCAACCTATATTTTAAAGGAAAGGAAAGTCCAGGGAAATGTACCATACTTAAATTGCAATATATCTAAGCTGACAGAAAGCAGGCTCCCTTCATTCTCCACCATCTCATTCTATTCTATATCCCTCATATATTTCAGTTTTAATTCTTTTTATTACATATTATCTATACTTAAAATATACTAGGCATTTTTGGAGACAACCCTCACCCTGAACAGCATAATGCAATAATAAATTGCATTATAGCTACAGAATGCCATTTCACCCCTTATTACTGTTCTATCTGACCAGCTCTGAATTTAATGTATTTCTCCTCATCTCCCTGTGCCCCAGGGAAGGACCACCATCTCCACTGTACAGATGGGAAACCAAATAGATCTATAGTCTACACAGAGTAGATTTCTCAAGCCAGTTTTTCCAGGCTTTGGTCTCATTATGACAGGATTCACTTGGAAACGGGCTGTGGGGCCCCGCCATTGACATCCATTCCTTCTGCCTTAGCAGCAATTCCATGTCATCCTCAGATAATTTTTATAGGGCTCCTGGTGTCTCCTGTCTAAAGGGCATGAGTGCTCACAGAAAAGTTGATTTTTGGTTGCTTTCTTAAATAATTGGATTAAGCCACAAGCATCCTGCAGCTGCTTAGGCTCTGAGCGAGGTAAGAGAGTCAGATTCTAGCTCCCACAGAGGTTAATGGAAAGATTCTTGGGGAATTAGTATCTATCTGTCCATCTACCTATCTATCTATCTATCTATCTATCTATCTATCTATCTATCTATCTATCTATCTATCTATCTATCTATCATCTATCTATCTATCTAATCTATCTATTTCCTTTGAAAGCTGAACATAAATTACTTGGGAAGTCTCTGGATGAAAAATAGCAGGGGATTTCAAAGCCTGCCATAAAAGACCTAGGTAAACTAAGAAGTCGATAAACTATCCCCATCTCAAGCCTGTAGGACACCCAAACACAGGGACCAACTCTGCAGAGTTGTAGCACTTAAAGCTATTTGCACAGGCCACCTTTCTTTCTCCACTCTCCCCTCAGCAGTAACACCTGTGGTCATGCACTGCACAGCCACAAAACTGAGAAATTTGTGATCCATGGAAGACCTGCTTTTTGAATTTCTCTTCCCTAAATAAGAACTTCCTCTGCCACTGGAGTCTGAAAATGTTGCTTTTGATTATAATCACCTCCTACACCCCTGCTGAGCAGATTGCCATTCTCCCTCCCAGACTACCTCCGCAAGTGCTCTGGGAAATCTGCCAGCACACAGGGTTCCCCTTCCTCCTCTGCTGAGAAAACTGTATCCTGAGAATATAGTACAGGTGCAATTTTCACAAGAAACAGCCTCCACAGTCAACTAAAATTGCTTTAGTCAGGATGGAGATTTCTTGGGGATTTTCCCTTATCTTCTAAAACCTTAGTAACTGTACAAAAATAAATAAAGTTCCAACCATTCTGTCTGTGATAAATGAACATATAATAACTCTGAGTAAAAATAGTTCTATAAAAATATTTTTATTAATAACATCTTACATAACAGTGTTTACCCTCTTTTACATACCATTTCTTTTTAAATTAGTGGGAAAAGGAAGAAGAGAAGGATGAAGGAAATAAAGTACAGAAAAAATATTTGCAGTTTACTGGGACTTGTTTTTCCAGATATCATCAAATTCATCATTAAAAATGCCATCTTACAAGAAGACAGACCTGTAAACTCACTTGTCCTCACATACTTTGTCTCACAGTCATCTGGATTCACACTGCCAAGTCTCAAGCAGTGAATATGGTAATAAAACCAACAATGTCTCCCACACTCCAGCTTTGCTGGAAGTGGCTTCCATATGCAGTTGATTCCAGTGTCTCTCTCTCATACAAGTGTGAAAACAATCTTTTTTCTGCTCCACAGCCATCTCTCCCAGGCAATGGATTTAGCAGGGCAATGTGACCCACATTCAGATACATCCAGGGCAAGGTGAGGTTGCAGAATAAGGGCAGGACTATGACTGTGACTGCTCTACAGCCAAGAATATTTTCTTGAGCAAGAAATCAAACACAGTTAGGTCAGTTGAACAATAAAATGTCCAGAAAGGATTCAAATTTCCTCCAACAGCCTTACTGCAACAGCAGTACTTGTAGCTTATATTCCATATGGAACAATAATCCATGCTGTGACCCAAAAATACAGTTAGTTCTTCCACAGGATGGTGATCTAATATTCAAAAGTGACGTAGAATAAAACACAACAGCAAATGGCATAAAATAAGAAGTGTTGATATTGGCTAGAAGTTGAACATAATACAAGCAGAAGCACAATAGGCAACGGGTTCTAGCCCTTTGGACTTAAAAAATTGTAATCAGAGCCACCACTCCCAGCCAATTTTTTCCACCATTTCCAGCAGTGTCCACTCACTCATAATATGACACTATGTCTTGTAGAATAAAACTGCCCCAATTCACTTTGCTTCCTCCATATAACTAAATACATATATCCCGTTATAAAGCGTAATCACTTACTGCATAGCATGATACAGCACATAACTGTGTGTTGCAGGCAGAAGACTCCTGATTCTGGGAATTGCACTAAAGTAACAAAAAATTTCTATCATTATCTATTATTTCTAAGATCATATTGATGCTGGTATTGAAAAAAGAGAAAGCAAACAATTAGGTCAACATTTTGCCTCCCCCTTTTTCAGATTCAAACTAATATCTCTCTTCCTACTCTCCCAGTCTCATCTTCCTCTGTTTTGCCAAACCCTTCAGTGAGATGTTGGGTGGCACAGGAGCTCCAGGTCAGTGCCAATTTTTTCTGCCCTTTGCTTCTTGCTGTTTTTCTTCTGCTGCTCCTTGGCTCTTACTGTTCCTCTGCCCTGGTGCAGGACTCTCCATCCCTTCAGGGGGGTTCCTGCCCCAGTGTGAGGGTCTCCAGCTGTGATCCCAGCACTGTTCCCTTCCACACTGCTCTCCCACTTTGCCTCCCTTTTCTCCTGGTAAGTCCATTCACTTTTTTCTTTCTGTGTCCCCTCCCAACAGGGCACTATTCTATCAAATCCTGCTGCTGCTGCTCCATGAAAAGTGCTGTGAGATTAAATCCCATTAACAGTTCCACTTGTTATAGCTTCTAAATAGTCTCACATTCCAAGAATGTTCAGTAGCACTGGAAGCCCCATGGAAGTCAACAAGACTATTAACATGATGAAGTGCTCTGCCCTGTGTTCCCAAATACCAGTTTACCTATTTCCACCATTTGAAGAAAAAGGCAGTACATTCTTTTGAGGAATTTTGTGGTTGCTAACCACACAAAAATGAAGAATCAGAATCACAGAGGGCTGGAGATGCGCAACAAAATTTTGCGATTTGCTGGTACGGTTTGAAATTGAATTCTGAGCAGCTATTGATTGTGAACAGGATCTGCTGCAAGAGAATCTAACTTCCTATTATCATTGGAGTAGATGTGAAGTTTAGGGACATGGCTTAATGCTGGACCTGACAGTGTTAGGTTAGTGATTGTACTAAATGACCTTAGAGGTCTTTTCTGACCTTAATGATTCTATAAAACAATTCACTGCCTTAATCTGCTCTGAATTTATGTGCTGCATACCAAAGTATTTATTACATCAAAAAGACAGGTAAAAAATGACAACTAGACAGCTCGTTCTGCTAAAGTATCTGCTGAAATGACATTAGTGCTTTGATTATTAAGACCAAATAAATATACTGTTCGGCTTTGTCTGGGGAATTTTTGAGGCTGACACTGCAGGGCCAGTGACAATTTCCATCTCTCAGTTACCGTGGTTACAGTAAAAAAAGACTGTGAACTCCTGAAAAGATAGATCTCAAACATTGATTGTCCCAGTTATAGCCTACATCTATTCTAGCTCTTGATTAGTTTAGATATATGTCATCTTTTTCTCTAATACTGGATTTTATTCCTGAAAAATAAACGATTCCTTTTTCTGTGTGAAAAGGGGGTTTGTCTTTTCCATCACCAGAAAAAAAGAACATTTTTCACCATTTGAAAGGCATTTTTTCAATTCTCTGCACTAATTATATGACTAGTACAAAAATATGGCAAAAAATTTGTTAGAGATCTCTGTTTACTTTAAATCTCTCAAAAATTAATTTGGACAAGGTCAAATTACATACTGTGAGGAGAAATTTCAGTATTCTTTCTGAAATAAATATGCCTGAATGGTGTTCTGCACTTGAACTACTTTTAAGAGTAATTTACTAGTAATATGTGGGTTTCGATCAACAAAGAACTTTGTATAAAGTATGAACATGATCTAAGTAGTGTTAACATTACATTTATGACACTAATAATGAATGGAAATTATATGGTCAAGCAAAAGAATAAAGAAAAATAAGCTACTGTACCTTAGGTTATGGTTTCTAGAAGCCAAAACCTCTGATAAAATATTTTTCATGAAGCCTTTATTTTAAAAGGTAATACCAAAGTGAAATAGTAGATTCATTTCTACATGAAAGTTAATTCATTCAAGCATTTGAAGGATAAATAGTAGAAAATTGTCAAATATAAGATAGGTGTATTGATGTCCAGGTTTTGATAGCAGGATGGCTACAGGGGTGGCTTCTGCAAGAACCTTTCAGAAATTTCCCCCATGTCCAACAGAGGCAATGCCAGCCAGCTCCAGGGTGGACATACCACTGGACAAAGCTGAGCCCACCAGAAATGGATAGCATCTCCTGCGGTAATGCAGTTAAGAAGGAAAAAAAAACATGTACATCAGCATCAAGAGAGAAAAGTGACAATGTGCAAGGGAATCAGCTCTGCAGACACCAAGGTCAGGGAAGAAGAAGCAGGAGGTGCTTCAGGCACCAGAGCAGAGATTCCCCTGCAGTTCACAGTGCAGCCCATGGTGAGGCAGCTGTGCCCCTGCAGCCCATGGAGGTCCGCGGTGGAGCAGAGATCCACCTGCAGCCCCTGTCAGAGCAGGTGGATGCTCAAAGGAGGCCACAACCCCGTGGGGAGCCCACTCCTGGCAGGACCCGTGTCCCTGTGGAGAGAGAAGCCCATGATGGAGCAGCTTGCTGGCAGAACTTGACACAGACAACATGTGATGAGCTGACAGCAACCCCCATTGCCCTGTGGGATTGAGAAGGAAGAGACAGGGAAAAGCAGGAGTAAAGTTGAGATGGGAAAGAAGGGAAGGGGAAGGGGAAGGTGGTTTTAAGATTGTTTTATTTCTCATTATCATACTCTGATTTGATTGGCAATAAATAGATTTCCCCAAGTGGAGGCTGTTTCTCCCATGATGGTAATTGTGGAGCCATCTCTCCCTGCTCCTATATCAGACTTTTCATTACATTTCCTCTCCCTTGCTCTGCTGAGGAGAGGAGTTATAGTGTGGCTTTGGGGAGCACCTGGAATCCATCCAAGGTCAACTCACCACAACAGGACAAAGAAATTATAAGGGCTAAAGGAATACAGTTAGAGAAAAGAAAATACACATCTGGAGTCAAATCAAATATAAAATATTGAATCTAATCAAACAACAAAAGGAATTAGAAAAATTCTGTCCAAAGACTCAGCTGAAATAGGAATAATCAAAATGTTTGATACTTTACTTGGTACAATAATCCTGAGCTAATAACACAAGGATCAATGTTATGAAAAGCCTTAGCATCTGCTAAGAGATAATGACTCTCTTCAAGTGAAAGGCCAGTATAACATTCCTAGCTCCTCCAACTGAACATAGTTCAAAAAATCTTCTGACAGGTTGAAAAAGTGTAAACCTAACACCTGTTGTGTTTAAGTACACATATGCT
>VZTB01014980.1:127451-143427 GCA_013397245.1 Thryothorus ludovicianus | reverse complement strand
AAAAAAAAGAGAGAAAAAAATACATTGGAACAAGTCTCTGATGTTTTAGAATTGCTCTTAATTTTCCTATTATTAAAATATTTGGGTGGAAAATTAATTTTAAATTTTCAAAACATGGTTTTCAAAAAGGGCATTCTCAATTTCTTTTCTTCCTTTCAAGTCTTTAATTCACCTATTGACACACTAAGTCTTAACTGACAATAAACAAACAAAACAATCTAGTCATTCTCCCAGTTTTACATGTGAATAAAAATTACTGTGAAATAGCACGTGTACAGACATCAGTTGCAATCAAGACAGACATCACTTGTGTTCCTTCTTTATGTGCAATTTGACCTCACTCAGAACAATTGCCAGTGCAGAATCATACATTCTAATTGCAGTTTAGTACAAATCATGCCCTAAAATATTTGATTTCAGATTCCCCAGCTGGTGCTTCATGTCACTTCAGCTGTTCAGAAGGATTTTTTTTAATGTTTCTTTGCGCAAACAAGCAAAGACCTCACACATAATTACCATGAATGTTATATAATCTTAATCTCTCCTTTTCCAACTCAAACAGGACCATGTATTTTTAGACAATAAAAATCAAAATGTGCTAACAGCTAGAACCTTAACAGATAAATAACTATGTAGCAGCTATTCCACTTACTTTTGCTTATTGTCCAAGAGGAAAAAATAAAGATATATCACTCAGTCATCAAATGCATTTTCCCCTGTCTCTCTTAGTTTTCATAAATTGTAGGTGGTGTATTTGTTTCAATAGAAAGCAGATAATACCAGGTTACCTTTGAATATACTGTCTTACTCTAAAAAACACAGATTACATCCCAAATATAAGAGTAATTATACACACAAGAATTTAATTAAAAGTGCATCCCCATTTTTTTCAGTTTAAAATAAGCATAAAGTCCTTGAACCTGCAATTACCTTTACAAAAGATATGTATTAAGCTCAAATTTAAACATACACAAAAATAATTTTTAATTTTTTTCTGAAACAATTTGAAATAGAATTTGAACACCAAAATGTATTTTAAGTTACTATTTTCAATAAAGAAATAAGAGCAATATTATTAAGAGAATAAAGTCTTGTGTAAACCACAGTAATACCCAGAATAAGGGAAAACCATAAGTATTTAAAATTTTCCTAATGAAAACTTGGAAGGTGAATAGACTTGATTTCTTCCATACATAATTCAAGTCTTCCAATAAAACATCTAAATAATCCTTCTAAAAGATGAGTCAAAACACTTTATATAATAATAACCAAAAATAGGGCAATTTGACTTCATGATTACTATTTTTAAGCCAAAATGCAAATATACCCTTAAAGTTTATTTTTAGAAAGCTTTCCTGTGCCTTTTAGCATTTCACATTAAAACTTTACAGAATCCTTCCCACTACTTGTTTAGACAATTTTTGATAATTTAGTCAGTTCCATATTTCTTCATAAATTTTGATTTATGCCTTTCAAAGCTAAAATCAAATAAGTAAATCAAAATAAAAGACAAAAATTAGTACTTGTAGCAAGAGAAATTATGTGTAAATGGGAAGATTTTAGAAAATGTTTAGTTTGAAGAGGATTTGTAACTGACTTTGGATTAGAGCTAGGAGACTTCTTTTAAAATGGATCTTTTAGCAAGACCAGCATACATTAACATGGAATTACTGATTTACAAATATATTAAAAAGTCAGTGCAGACAAAGATCAGAAAATCAGGCCATTTTTAAGCAAAGAATAAGACAATTCCAAAAAATTATTGATGATATACACTGAATTTTTATCATGTTCTCTGCTTTTGGCATTAGTAAAGGATTACATATCTGCATTAAAATGTAAAAGGAATTTTTGAAACAGTGTAGTTTTTCTTGCAAAGGGATCATGAACTAAAAAAAAATACTACAAAATTCTTACCCCAAAAGGGGAAAATATATTTGGCAAGTTCATACTGGCAATCTGCGTAATATACCTATTTTTGATAAATATCTAAATATCTATTTATAAATGAAAAGGCACCCTATATTATCCTTACCAAAACACATGCATTACTCCTGCACACATCATTTAACTGACTATAATAAAATTGAATAGAGGAAGAAAGACATCTCCAAATACAGATTCAAACACCTCTAGCCAACTAAGAAAAGTTCAATTACAACTGTTTGCAAGACTAGAAAATGGTGAGAACACAACTCTCCTCAGGGGAAAAGGCAGCAGTAAATCTTAACTATCATAAATGAGCACCAGGGACAACAAAAACAAACCAGAAAACAAAACATCCTTCTGCTAGAAAAATAAAGACAGAAGTCTTTTACCAAAAGACCTAAACTAGAATCATATATATATTTATTTTTTCTTATTACACTACGTGTATTAATGTTTAAACACACCACTCCAGGACTACATAGACCAGAGGTGTATTCCCCCTTGCATAAATCCAATACTTACCTGAATTTCATGTTTGTATACAGAAACTGCTGGTGTTATTACTGCCTTTGTACAAGTGCCACCACTTACTCTTCTGGAAGGCAGCAATGAATAGGAAAGAAATAATAATTTTCAGTCCCCGTGCTTAAGAGATAAAAAAGAATTTTTATTTCCTTTTGCTTAAGGTAGTAGAATTTCAGCAATGGAAAAATGGAAGAACTGTACCTGAAGAACTGGAGAAATGCTCACCTCTAGGGGAATATTTGACCTCAAGCAAAACAAAGAATGGGAAACAATTCATCAGGTTTTGATTGCACCCAAACATCTTCACTCTACTATAAACTAGAAGTTTTACTTATCTGAATTCATCAGTGATGGTTTTAATGGCTGAATTTGTATTCTGAAGAGCAAGTATAAAAGCAGAAGTAAAAAAGATTCATGTTAAAATGCTTATGAAATAAACCACTCATTTTTCACCACTTAGGCATGCTGAACTACTACTGAAATTCAGAATTCAAAAGATTTGTAGTAGGAAAACTTGGAGCTCTAAAAATAACTCAAAGACTAAAAATTGAAATTAAATACTTATTCAGACAATCACTGACTTCCCCAAATAAGCAGCATACACACAGTATTTTCTGGATTAAATATGTATTTTTAACTATCTTCAGCACTCTAGCATGGCCAATCCAGCAAGATTCCTCAATTTCCCCAATGGAAGTGGGAAATCATTGGGGATGGCCCACATTTTGAAATAGGCAACACAAGTCAATTTCTTTGCTTTTCTAATTTTCCCTGTTTCTAACTAGGAGAAATATCTACACAGGAATCCAATATGAAAACCTTCTTTTGCATTTGAGCAGAGGAGAAGGAAATGGGGGAAATTATAACCCCCTTAGAATCCAGCATGTAAATGCTATGTGAAAACTACTGCACTCTAAAGGGATAAACACAGGAAAATCTTCTTAAAGCAAGTGAAACTTCAGAAAATATTCAATATGGAGTGATAAAATCTTCTCAAATTTTCTGAGGTATGCTGGTCTTTCCTGCTACATACCTATGAGAATTCCAGAAAGCCTATGGATACACTTGTTTCTTTACAAACTGGCATCAATCACAGATTTCTCCCTTGGTTTGCCAATAAACTGCACCACAGTTCAGTAGATAATTACTAATAGCACTATTTCCTCTAAATCAGCATTGCAACATCACACCTCTTTCTAGATCTACTGAAGTAGGTCATCCTAAAAATACAAAATTTGTATTAGTTCCTGAAATACTTGTAGTTTTAAGCACACTTGACTTGAATATCAGATGGCCATCATCAGCTTATATGCACCTCCCAAGTAACCATAGCTTGCAACATGAAAACCTTGTAACACAAAACCAGTCCTAAAATATACACTAATTTTCATGAAAACTCCCGTATGCTTTCTTAGAACCCTTAAAAGGGAAAATCCATCCAAATTAAGACTCCTGCATGCTTATAAGTACCAAGAGCATTAAGACCATCCACTCTGAACTCCTATACATTAGCACTTCACAGGGGAAAAAAAAAAAAAAAAGAAAAAACTTAAAAACTTGCCTTATCTTAAGAGCTTATCTAACTATATGCATATTTTTAAGGAAAAAGTCCATCAAGTCTTATATGCAGGTGAAATACTGCAACCCTTAGCAAATTGTTGTAATCACTTCTGAAAATTTGTAACGGGAGAAACCAGGCACCCAAATCAGAACTAGCCAACCTAGCTTTTTACTAAAAAGCAAAATTCTTAACAATAAACAACAAAAATCTTCAGACAACCAATATAACATAGTCAGACCATAAGCAGAGACTTCTTTACAAAAGAAAACACAAAGAATTTTGCATAAGATGAAACTTCACATGTTCTTAGGCTACTCAACATGGAAAGCATGGTTGTCCTTTACACACCACAAGATTCCATTGAAAAACAGACAAAGTGAATAAATAAAGAGAAGCTTCTTTTTCCTCATTCTGAGCATATTCATGTGTGTTGAAAAAGGATAATATCAAGGTACTTATTTTGCAGTTATGGATGACTAAATTTTGTGTCCTTATGTCTGCACTAATGAAATCAGAAAGTACTAAACTAATAAAGTGTGAAGGACAGAACTGAACTACTTCTGAACATCACAACCAACATTCTTTCAACTAGCAATTACTATCAGACAAAAGAGATGTTAGAAAAGATAATATAGAAACAATAGAATCTTGTTGTTACTAATCAACAAAGCATCATTAAAAAAACTTGAATAAAAATTAATTAGTTATAAATGTCTTGCTTAATTCAAACACCTTGTTACCATTATCCATTCTATATCTCCTAGACTAGAGGGCATAAATCATTTGAATGAACTGAAGGGGGTTTGTTTTCCAAAAATACAAGAAACCTAATGGGACAAATATAGCTGCCCACTTCATTGATTTTCTAGCATCAAAAGCATGCAAGACTAAAGTTCTGAGACTAGTCATTACACATTTCTATATACACTCAAGTATTTTCAACACTCTGATTTAAAATCAGAGCAACCATTTTTTTCCTTCTAAATCCTACCTATTCAGGGAAAGAACCACCTTTCTAGCTATGAATCAATAAATAAAAAATAAAAAAAATTCATTAATAATTCATTCATAATATATCATGTTGGCACTTACTAGAACAGCTAGTCATAGATGTAGATCCATATAGAATTTACAAATTTTATAAAATTATAAAGTATGTGTTTTATTATTGTTAAAAGAAGTGCAAATACTAGATGAGCACTTGGCATCACCAACATTAAAAATAACACAGAACCATATATCCCTAAAAAAGAATCTTTGTAAAGTCAACACTTCCTTTTTCTTTTTTTTTCTTTTTCTTGAGTATTTTGCTATACTGGAAATTATGTTACTTGATGAAGACTAACCTCAACAAAAAACTGGCAGACTTTGGTGTACTGCTGTTCACAGTGAAAGAATCAGGAGTTAGGACGTTATATATGTATAAGGAATTCCTAGGAAATACAAATTTTACTTTAGATTGACAGAGTTGCCAAGTGTTCACCTAATAAGGTAAGTAGAAGACATACAAAGAATGAAGTGTGCACACACATGCAAGGCAGAAAACAAACCCCATACATGTTCTACATCTAACACTTGCAACAAATCATTTTCATAAAGCTTTAAGGCATCCAGTAGCAGCATTCCATTGCAGACCTTTGAAAAATCAGCACAGACAGAATGCTGTAAGACCCTCTCTTGTTCCACAGAAGTTTTCTTCTATCCAAGTCATAACTTCACTAAAAAGCCACCTATTCCCCTTATTTTTCTGGTGTTACTCAGGAAAATTGTTGGTAGACTGCCAGATTACAACAAAATATAAATATTCTATAACTCCAGCTCAATACTGCTGCCAAAACAGTACCCGTGCCAGCACCTGAACTGCTGCTGCTGCTGCTACTACTTGTAGTACCTTACCTTACCTGCACTCTGGCATTTCCTAACACCAGATTACAGATGGGCACAATATATAAACCCCTGTTAGATCAAGCTCCAACACTGGCACATGGCCCAACTGGTCTTTCCTCCCCCGTCCCTCAGAGCCATGACGTTTCATAGCCCAACTCTTTTGGAATACACTCTGATAATATTTTTAATTTTGTAAGTACACTGGATGCTCAACAAAGCCAACTGAATGGACACATGCCATTTCCTACTTTTCCAGTGCATGACCTAATCTAAATATTTTCAATAACTCATGTTATAAAAAGAACAATTCCATCATTGTATATTCAGTTAAATATTTGCAAATTTTCATGTACAATTTGAAAGCCAGAATTTAGAATACACTAGGAAGATGATCAATTGCTGCTGCACCTGATTATCTGGTTCTCTATAGAGAATTTATTTCCCCTTATTGCCAATGAAGAATCTAAATAGGACTAAAGTCACTACCTCAGAATATAAAAATACATACAAATCTTCCAAGAGCTTTGGAGGTGTGCACTATATGGTTCTTGATTCAAGCAAACAGGTGCCACTCTATCAAGTGGGGGAAAATAGTACAAATGTGTGAAGCTCTTTATGTGGGAAATTACAAGAGAGTTAAATGGCACTGAGCAAGGCACAAAAAGTGCTTTTAAAATAGAAACAAGGGAACATGCAGAGAACCTCAGTATCTAATTTAATTAATGATTGAGAATGCAAAGGCTCCAACTGGTGAAACATTAGCAGCAGCCATGAATTTCACTGTAGTTCTGTATAACAAGTAATCTTACCTGAGTGATTCTCAAAAAAATGTCAACACATCGATTGTATTTTTCATCTGATCCTGTCAATGCTGAGATGACAGGCCCTGCAGGATGCAGTGAGAGATCAACGATGAAAAACAGATGTTTAGTCTTTTCAAAATCAAAAATCTACAAGACCAGGTAAATGTGAAATTTTGTCCAAGATTCATATTTCTTTACATCCAACAAATGCTGATGTAACCACTTTCACATATATAAGCTGACGAGTGTATCTCTCACTTACAAGGGATCTGACCCCAGGTCAACCATACACCAAAGTTTAACTTTAAACCTGGTCTCTAACAAACTGTTCTTTCAAGTGCTACCTGGTCACATATCTAGCTATTCACATCACCTACATCAACCTATGTTCTCCAGCCTTTCACAAAGGAGACTTAATTTTGTCCATCAATTATGCAGAACACTTAAACAGATTTACTGCAAGTCTGAGGTCAAGAACAATAACTAGCTCAAGAAAAGAGAGACAAATTCATACTCAAAGGCTACAAAAGCATGATAGCATTGTAGAGTTGGGAGCTGACTTCCAGAGATGTGTCTCCTAAGACTGCCTTAAACTGACATTTCAATCAGATCAGTTAAGTTCTCGCAAAGGAATTGCAATGCTTGGCTATTATCAAGGGCAGCACACCTAATATTAAGTAAACTCCAGTAAGATTCAACCATAATTATCAATATGTTAAAGTGAAAACAAGTTCACATGGGTGGATAGGAATTTATATCTTGTGATTTCTATGTATTAAAGTACTGAATGTGTTTATCAAACACACGGAAAATTTAAAGCAGAGTATTCTGACAGTCCTTTCTTTATTTTTAATCAAAATACAAGCAATGTAGTTCATGTTTATAAACCCATGAATAATCACAAGTTAGTATGAAGAAACCCCTGAAATAAAAACAAAAATAGGATGGAATAGAGCTATACAAATCCATACTGGAACACTTACAACAACTCTAGGTTATAGTTTAGTTTGCTATTTCCTCTAGGGGAAGGAAAATGACCCTGAATATCAGGGTGAATTATAAAGTACCTGCTATTTTCCTAAATCTATGTTATTCAGTTAGAATGAAGACAGCCATATATCTACAGCAAATTAAAATCCTTGCACATGCACAGCACACTAATTGATTCCATTTGCCAACACCAAATTCCAACTGTCCATGCTTCCGCGCTACTGGAAGTCCTAAACCACAAGACTGAGCTAAATAAAACAAGCACTAAGCATTCCCACTGCAGAACATACTATACTACACCAGAAATTCATACCAGACACAGTACAACTCTTTTCTTTTACAGACAATAGGTGTCAGAATAAGCAGAAATATTTTTGCTAAATCCATTATAACCATGACATTTCAAAAACGTGCATCGGCTTCATTACTCAACAAATAGATTTGATAAACAGGAAAAACATATTAGTTTTAGATTGAAGTACATTAAGCATTTTCTGCTAGTGTCAAAGAAATTCAATTATAAAAACCAAAAGGCCTACCTAGAAAACATGGCCATCAATAAGTCAGAAAAGCAGTCTTCCAATTTCAAATATGCATTGCGTTTTATACCATGACACTGCAGCCTCGGAGGGTCAGATTAATTAAGATCCACAGCAGCTGCAGTGCAACGTGAGAAGCACACGGCCACAGCTCTCACCAGAGCAGCCCAATTACCTGCAGCATTCCAACACGGGACAACTGACAACTATGACAGTCCTCACCCAGTCATTCACTCGCAGTGGCCTACTGAGAAATGTTAAGAAACAAACTAAACTCGAGACGGACTGGAAAGCTGACTGCACTGCTGCAAGATGCAACAGTGAGTCTCCAAGATATTAGCCAGACAAATCTTTATAGTTGTTGCTTAACTTTATGTGAGAGCTGCGTCCAAAGACAGAAGTGTGATAGCAATAAGGTGCAAGCCCTCTTCCCCAACCACTCCATTTGTGACAAATTCACTAAATCCGAGGTTTTCTTCCCTAGCCAAGAAGCTACTGATCACGGACAAAATAAATTCTCTAGTCAACTACTGAGGACAATATCTAAGCTAATGAAATTAATTAAAGAACAAACAAGATCAAAGAGTATCTGAAAAAGACATTGCTTGCTACAGGTTGCATCCATTAAGAAAAGCAAGCAGGTGTTTTGTTTACTGCACAAGGGAGAAGAAGAAAACGAGATTCAGACATCTGTTAATATTGTTTAAGTATTATCTCTAATATCTATTCTCGATCAAGAATCCATTAAAACATGAATCCATCTACAAAAAAACTACTGAATTACTCTACAGAAACTTTAAACTTCTAAAAAGGGGAAAACTTAAGTCTTATTTATTTTTTTTAAATGGATAATTGCCTTACAGAAATACTGGCTTTCAATGCTGTTACTAGAAGCACCTTCATCTACACAAGCTTTCTAACCTAGTGAAAATACCTTGGTTTTTAGTTATAGTGTAACCTGTGTAGAAGCAGTCACAATGAAATGTTGAAAAGGTAAAATATGGCATTTTCCTGTCATAACAGCTGTCCTCACTCTAGTCTTTACTGCAACAAAGTTAGCTGTTGGTCTGCAACATTTATTAAAGTTAGACTAACGATTCCAAATCTTTCAGAAGTTCTTATAAACCTTTCTATACAAGACAAAGACACAGCACCTTCTTGCAAACCAAAGCCATTTACTATGTCAGAGCTGATTAACTCTTAACATCAACAGGTCCCTAAAGGTAGAAAAAAATCAGTGCTAAATTTCTACTTTAATTTCTCAAAATTTCTGAGTCTACCAAATTAGAATCTGCTAAGTGATAGTACACAAGGCAAGTTAGATATGCAACAATCTTAAGACTATACTAAGTTACATACTCAGTTTCAGCTTCCTTTTAAATGCAAAATACTACAGACCTGCTGGCTAACAAGCTAACTTTTTTTTGTTCTGTTTCAGTAACCAGGCAACAGACAACTGTCCAACTGAGAATTATCTCTCTGAACAGCTGGCAAACAACACTTGGGAGTTTTTGGTGGTTGGTGGTTTTTTTTGTTTTTTTTTCTTAACTAGTACAAAGATCAGTGATTACTTTAAAAATCTATACAGCTCTAGATTCCACTTTTGTATTTAGTAATTTCCACAGTCCCATTATCCTTAAGTTACTCATATAAGTAAATGTTTACAACAGAACCTGAAAATCTTAGATATATACTCATGCAGTGTCTAATTAGCTAATGTCAACACATCAAGAAAAAGAGTGGGATCATCAAGAAAAAAAATTAAATGTATTTATTGATGTATGACAAAGCCCTTCAAGGAACCAGCACAACAGATAGCTATTAACTATAGCCATACTTGCTTCTAACTCCATTACTCCTTTCTCTTCCATAGCTGAAAAAGCGGTATTTCACTACAACATTATTTCAAGTGTTGATTTTTAAAACATTTCTTTCCTTACTAGATTTTGTTATTTTTAAAAGTTCTAATTTTTCATGATAAACTCTATTTGTATAAAGGAAATAATAATGGCGAGCCAAGCTTGATATATTACATCTTTCTCCCTCCTAGCAGTTTACAGGAGTAATGATGCTATAAGGTTATTAAATTCCTGTAACTTAATGTGTTACTTATATATCCAATGTTTTTGAAAGGTGTTTAAGAGTCAGGATAAGAGACTTTTCAGAAGGGCACTGGTACAAAGATTAGCTAGACTACTTCCCATAACACATGAATGATTAAAAAAGTCTGATATTTAAACAGAAAAGATTTATAAATAGAAGTCCCTTGGTAAAGCACAAAATAGCCACACAATACTTCATACACTGTTTGCATGAGATGGGAGAGGAAACTCCCACCTTTTATATTCTCCAAACACTGATACAACTACTGGCTAGAAATTTCCTATAAGAACAACACATCTAAAATATTGCTAAAACCAGTAAAATCTCACCCTCATCTAATTACGCATTTATTAATCTCTGCTCTTGATACGATCTAATTTAAGTACACCTATGACATCATATCCCGATAAATTGAAAAACACTGACCAAGTTCAAATTCACTCAAGCACCAAGTTCAGACCAGGCAAGATCCTGTTGCAAGATAAACAACATGATGTGATGTAACATAATTTTGTGCATGTGTGTGCATATGTGAGAGACTGGGGTGGGAGCGTAGGGAGGGAGAGAGAGGGCGAGGGGGAGCGTGCGCGCGAGAGCAAGAGAGGGTGCACAGCAAGGGAAAAATATACATGGCCTGAGCAGCTCTGAGCCCAGTGCTCACCAAAATGCAGAATGAGAAACACACAAGCAATGACAGCTTCAGACAACAGAAATAATCTTTCTTCTGTTATTCAGAAAACCATACATTATAACAGCTTCACAGAATAGCCACTTTATCTATCAAGTTGGCTAAATCCGTATTTAATTTTTTGAACCAAAACCTAGAAGTCAATACACACTGTGCTTTCTATGCAGAAGGATCAGCACCATTTAGTTTAAAAGTAGGGCATATTTTGCCATTTTGATTTAATTTCTGCTAATCTTGGGGGACATGCCTGAACAGAAAAGAATCAGAATATCCAAAGTCAAATTGCAGGAGTCCAGACAACAAGAGAAAGTCAGCAGGTAACCTGAAAAGAGAACAATAAATTGCGCACTCAAAAATAAAATTGTAGTGGACAGTAATGTATTTGTATACTGCTTCCTATCTTGTAAACTAAAAGGTTTAATGCAAAGCTGTTTTTTCCTTCAATTTCTTGTAATTACAGCTGCCATATAATTCTTCAGCAATTATGTCACCTTTTGACGCACAAAAATAATTCCAACAGAAATCAGTCTGCATACTGAAGTCCTATATCGCAGAGGGAAAAGAAAAAAACACTATTAGATCACAGGAACTACTCGTAACTTCTGCATTACAAGCACCTTCCTCCTTTCCAAACAGGAACTTACTCACTTTTCTAAAACTTTTTGGAAATACAGAAAACTTTCATAGAAGCTTCAACGACAGAACATTCCACAGCGAAACATATATTAAATATATTTGTAGTCACAAGCATCAGAGGTAAGGACTAAGTAACATCTATTAGGAAAACAGTAATTGTTTAGAAAACTTAATAAGAAAAATAAACCATAGCTTTATCTTAGCTCTTTCACATGGTTTGTACTCCCTAATGTTACATGAGCAAGAGAGCCTGGATGAAACCCAGAAGCCATCAGCCCAAGGAATGACAGGACCTCTGAAAATTCCATGGGCTGGTGGTCAGACGCAAACAGAAATACTAACAAGAGCTAGCTAGCCACGCTAGCTGGAATCCATTTCCCATCCCTGTTCCACGCTTTAGCAGGTATCAGACACCAGCTTCCTCAAAACACTCACTTCCCATATGACACAACGTGGCTGCAAATTCAAGGCAGACTGTATAAAGTTGAACTGGAACTTCATTTGCACCTGTTACTGTGAAAAAGTTTGAACGTCCCTGCCCTAGTTATTTATATTATTGCTCCTGATTTTAAGGGAGAATACGTTTAGGTCGCAAAAGTTTTTCTTGTGTCATTCTAGCTTGTGATTTTTTATTTTTCAAAGGTTCTTCTGTCATGACTGCTGCATCTTTACAATTTCCTACACAAAAAAAAAATGTAATTCTGATTTAATCACAAAACAGAGGAACTATACTAGAGCACTGAACAAAAGATATAATCTTTGGAGCGTCCTTTCCAAGTGAGTGTAAATAAGCTGTAGTAAAATGAAAAGGTTTGTAATTTGGTATTTGGAATATTCTTCATAAACATCAATTTTCTGTAACATCCTTGCATATCTGATAACCCCTCATGTATAATGCAGAAAATCTATTTCATTTTCATCTATTGACAGCGAATTTAATTTACTATTGCAGCTCTTTACCCAGATTATGTTATTAATTCTGCAATCAGGCTCTTTAGAATGCTTTTATTTCTTCCAAGAGTTTTCACAATTCTTCATTGATTTTTTTTTAACCTAACATACCTTTCAAAATAAAGGATCATGTTTTTCCTAGCATTCTAAAAAAAGTAAAAAAGAAAAAAGCTTCAAAAGCAACAAGCACCAGCTCATAAACTGTAACTTTCAACAGAAAAAAAAAACGACATGCAACATTTCAATCTCTGACTTCTAAGTGTTATAAACGACATTCACTAAGGAGACGTACAACAGGTGCATTAGAAATTCCACATCAACAATCATATTTGTAAATAGACCAAAACATCTCTGTTAATAAAAAGTTATCCACTTCTGCCTGACAGTAAAGTCAGAGGACAGGAAAGCTAAATGCTCCAATGTTAGCATTCTGTTTACATCCATACCAACTGCCTTCGCTATTTTGCAGAATTCAGCCTTGCTAAAATAGAACAAATGCAAAGCAAATCTTATTTTCCAAAAGAAAAAAGTCAGCAACAGCTAGTGAACTCAATTCTAAATCACCAGTTACTCTTCAAAATAACATCAAAACACAAACGTGTCAGCTATGTTATTCTGCATCAGTTTTTAGAAAGTCCTCTAGAGCAAAGTTCAATTACAGAATGCTAATTTGTTCATCTTTAGGAAAAAAACCCCAATTATTCAACTGCAGAAGCTAAAATCTTGTCCATCATTATATAAGACTCCCTCTTCAGAAATCTTATAAAGGAGGAATGCTAATTCAGGTATTTACTGCTGTTATACTCAAACATTTAAAACTTTTTCATGCGCATTAATACAACTAATATAAAATGCTGATTTTTTAATTCATCCAAAGTATTTCAGTTTTATAATAGAGTTTTCTTTCCACCATCATGATAAGCATAATATAAAGAATATCTAAAGAGCAGCACTTGTCCTCTTTACTTCACTCCAGAGCCAATGAAAAAAGCAGTGAAGCAGAAAGAAGGTACATAATGGATTTAAAGTAAATGGCCCATTCTTTAAGAGGCAGCCTCTCATTTTTACTCATTCTAGCTTAATTGTCATTACAATGTCTGGAAACTTCAAACGAACAATTATCTTTACGCCACCTGTCACATCGGTTTCTTAAAGCTAGATTTTTTTCAATAAAAAATAAAGCAATCAATGTAATGAAAATAATCTTTGTAGAAATATTTTAAATTACTTTAAACTTATTTCAAGCAGTTAGTGACCAGTTCAGTCCATTCCATATGCCAAAACAGACAGAATATTTATATTCACAATTGTACTTTGAAACATACTTTTCTGAGACATAATGCTTCCTGCTGCCCTGGAAGCTTAACCATCAATGTATGAAACACACTGACATGTACACATATGTCTGGCAATTTAAAAATATAAAGAATTGGCTAATTTTTGCACCTACCTGGATAAAAATCTTTGGATTTAGACAGCTTGATGGTGGCCCCAGTCTCTTTCTGCAACTGAACAATTGTCTGTCCTCCCTTCCCAATTATAGATCCAGCAGCATAACTAGGTATGAGGACCTTTAGAAAATACTGGCCATCCTCTGAAAAATTGAGATATGCATGGTTAATATGGATTATAAGTTGTCATTTTTCCTCCCCAGACCCACAAATAAACAAAAGGTTACATCTTTAAACTCCTCCACTAATTCATGCATTTACATCTAACCAGTTGCGTCATTATACAAGACATGTTTGGACTCTGCCTTTGACAGTTTAAAATATCTACATTTATTCTGAGCAAAAAACCCACATAGGTTCCTTAATTCAGTAAAAGAATGAGAATAATATTGCAATTATATTTTAAAGGTAAGTTTTTGGTTTTTTTTTTCTTTTTGCAATGGTAACCACAGCATGCAGAAATTATCAGACCCCTGCAAAAAAAACTGAAGCCCTGCATGAAAACGTGGTTAGTGACAACTACAACCTTGCTTGGAAATACTGCAAAAGAAATGAAAAAACCAGGAAAGAATGAATTGTAAATTCTAATGGGCTATTTGTTTGTCATTAGCAAACACATGAGAACAGCAATTAGCTATTGCTTGCATTCTTCTTAAGTGAGCAAACGACTACTCTGCTACCAAATAACCCACCCAAAATGTGGGGTTTTATTCCAAGCATTTCTGCCACTGCCAAGAAAACAACTCAACATGGTGAGCATGGAATCACTTGCCTAAGTAATCCTCATGTATTCCTTTAGCACTTCTTAAGTGACAATGATCTCTTTTAAGCTCATTAATTAAAGGACACTAAGAAGAATTTTTCCCAATTGATCAAAAGCCTAAGACACTTATTTTAAAGACACTTAAAAGGTGACGAGATAGACAATGCCAGTCCTCTACCCATCACTAGCACTAAAGCATACCATCGAGAAAGGAAAAAATATATAGAATGAATGGAGGGGAGAAAGAAAAAAGGATTCCAGTCCGACTTGTAAACTGCAAAATTTTCAATACCCTCATGCCACTGCTAAATCCAGCTACACTGAAGTCTGAGGACCTTTCCGTAACTGTCTCTGAAGAAGTGCAAGGCAATAGGGATACGCTGGTTCCCCAGACGTGTGCTCTCCCCAGCAATTATGGCAATGTCCCATTGGCACAGATATCAAAATATCATGAAACCTGTATCATAAAGTTGGTTTGGGTTTTGTTTTTTTTTTTACCCCTAAGCAGAATAAAAATTATCTGAGTTCACATTACTTCCCTGAGACTATAAAGCGTCTCAGTGAGTGCCTGTGTGTGACAGTGGTGCCCACCCGTATTACCATAGCTGGGGAACCATGCACTGTGTACGGCCAGACCACTGCTCTCAACATTGGGCAAATAAATTCACCTCTGCCTCGGTGCATTGTTATGACGACTCCAGTGCAAACGGATAAAGGAGATGCTGGTCCCGTTATAACTCATCTCCTCCAGGAACAGCAGGCTGTTAACTAGCGAGTCCCCGCTGCCGAGGGGCGACTCCCCCCGCCACCAGCCAGCCCTCGCCCCCGGCTCGGCACGGCAAACACACGCCGTGTACGCGCTGACAATGGAAGTGAGGCCAAGGAGGAGGAAAACGCACGGCAAGGCTGAAATTCAACTTGCGACCCTGAGGATGTGGAAGGAGGGAAGAGCGTTTGCCGTCTCCTTCCAGCTGCCATTTATTGTCGCCCATCCTTAAACGGGCGAGGGAGATAGCTGGGCTGCGGGAGCCCCTTGTGCTCCCTCCTCGCCTGCGTAGGGTCACGGCTGTGCAGCCCCAGCGTGGATATTAAATAAAAAGACTGGTAGATGCTGAAAACCGACGCCATTTTGATGAATGATAACATTAGA
>VZTB01014980.1:92525-126176 GCA_013397245.1 Thryothorus ludovicianus | reverse complement strand
GGAGCAGCGCTGCCGCTCCGCGCTGGAGCCGGGGACGCGCCGGGCTGCATCGCGCAGGCTTGTAAAGAAATTAATAAAGATATTATTGTTAGCGCTGTGACAGCCGGTCCAGCCGGAGCTGTGCGACACAAAGCCGCGTAGCTTACCTAAATATTTCGTAAGAGAACTTAAAGATATATCACTGCGGCGAAGGTTGTTTCTGCTTGTAAATCTCAAATTATTCGGGTGGAATAGCAAAACGTTATTAAGATGCGGGGGCATGGGGAAGCAGGGCTCGGGAAATTGTCTGTGAACCACGAAAGCGTTTTTACCATTTGACTCTTTACTATTTATTGTCTCGTTTTCTTTGACAAAAAGTCTCAAACCGCTGTAACTGTGACGGTAGTGGTCAGTACTGGAGCATCAGTTCCGTACAAAATGTAGGAACGTGTGTTTATCGCGTTACACCACGCTCTGTGCTATATTCGTATTGATGTGTGTGTGTGCGCGGCATGGCTGCTGACTCGATTCCTCCTAATACACGAGCTTAAAACCTGGCTGTTTGTGGATGAAATCCAATTTCCATTCTAAGCTCCCTGGGAGACAGCCTTAGTTTTAGTAATCACTTACCATTAATACTGCCCCAAATAATTTTAAATACTTAAAATACACATATCATGTATAATATATAGCACCTCTGCTTATAAATTACAAGTCAGCTAGGTAATGCGTTCTAGGGTATTAAACCATGCACACGCGAACATCTAAGCAGTCTCCTGCCCAAATGCATTCACAAATTAAGAACTCCATCCGACACTGTACAAAGGAAACTTTCAATGACTTCTTTGGGAATTGTGTCCCAGGGATGTGGCATCTATCCTCCTTGCCAGCAGATTAAATAGATGCAGCAGATTCAGTAACAATTTGATAGCATATATGGTGCTATCAAATGAAAAATGATTGTATAAAAATGGAACTTTCTTACTCATCATATACTGCTTGTATCTTAGATACTCTGACTCATAATTGCTTAGTTTACTGACTGAAATAAAATTCTAGGCTTCTGTTACCTTGGCAGTTGCTGACACAATTATGGTGCAGCAAACTGGGGACTGGTTCTAGCTCTTCCATTTTCTTTACTAAGTTACAGCCAAAGAATTTTATTAGTATTTGAGCCAGAAAGAGAACGACATGACTTGTAAATCTCAGGTCCAGTTTGTAGGGTCATCAGTCCTAAGAGGCCTCTTTTTATTTGTAAACTGAGCAAACGTCTTACAGAAACTTTTGAAGACAAAAATAAAACCCACGATGTTCGAATTAAGACATCTTGAGTCAATTTCCGCAGTGGAACTGGATAAATTATAACACTGCTCTCTTTATCTCACTGACTATGACCCATTCATCTGTAGCAACATTGAAACAAACAATTCTCTGGTTTTGAGACCACATCTGTTTTACTGTGCCCCCTGCACCAATTTTAATTATGTGACAGATCTGATTGGATTCAGCACCTGCAAGTCCTCCCTTTGGGATCTCCAATTAACTTAGAAAACATTTACTTGATTGCATTCTTGAAACAAAAGTATTGTTTCATCCTAACAATAGAAATATTATTGTAGAATAAAAACAGGTTTTAACGTGATAAGTGTCTATGGTGTTTGTGTATCTAGCTTCCATAAGCTTAGAGGAAAAACTGGTAATCCTGAAACCTAATTTCCTCAGACTCAGCAGATGTCTGTCCTGTGTTAGCCTGTTTCTTTACTGACAGCTGTTTCACAAGTGCCTCCCCTCGTCTCTACAGAATGCCTTTTGTTTAATGATTTCCCTCCACATTATCTCCCATCCCACTTAGACAAGCTTTTTCAACTTTTCTAGTAGTTTTAGAAGGATTTTTTTATAGTTTCAAGGCAGGTTTATTTTTGAAGAAGTTAGCTTTAACTAGGTAACTAGCCTCTCAGCTAGTTTCTTAGTAACAGTTCTATTTAACTAAGCAGATAGCTTCATGTAATCAACATTTCAATACTGATTTAGTATTAAGGAAAACTTTAATTATTATAACTATGCTTCAGAATATGCATGTTTTTCTCATTTAATTGCTTGGAGCAAGTGACAATGAAGGTCTAAAGGGGGAGTATCACATAAAGTGCAGCCCTCTAGTGGCAGAGGTCACTTGGAGTTTAAAGCAAGCTGGGTCTTTGTCATGGGTGGGGGCAGTGAAAGGAACAGCTTTTAGCCAAATGCAGGCAACTGCCCTGCATTCTTCATGGTTTGAAGCATGAGTGAAAATAGTTGTGGCAGCCCGTAATACGACCTTGCTCCCTCTCTGTCGTAATATCTGTGCAGAAAGTACTGATGGAAAATATAAAAAAGTGTGTATCAGTAGAGTTTTCTTATTTTTCCAAATCTATAATCTGTTGTTCATCTTTTCTTTTTTTCAGCCAGCTCCAGACTGGCATACCTGACCAGAGGTTTTTCAAGCAGTTGTGGGATCTTTGTTTCTTTCCTGTCTGTATCAGTCATATCCTACCATATAATGTGGCCTGTAACTTCAGTAAGAGTTTGTTCAGAGATGACAGGGAATACAAATTCTATTTGCCAGCTTTATTTCTAAAATCATTCTCAGCTGGTGGAGATATGGATGGTAGCATTCAAATTAATCTCTCCCACAGACATGAAGCTTATGCTTAGAATTGAAAGAGATTAGGAACAGGGAGAAATTAAGCATATATATTAACAAATAGAAATCTGCATAATCACGCAGGTGAAGTTTTAGTAAACATCACTTAATGTGATAAAGTCTACTTTGTGGAACAAGACTCAATCTCCTGTTTCTTTTAGAGATGATGGATAGTTCTCATCTGACTAACAGAATGAAGAGTTCATTTTTCCCCTTATGGGAAATATGACAGAGTCCAATAATCATTACATGAAAAACGATACCTCTTAAAAATCCTGGCTAGGTAAAAGAAAACAGATTCTGTCTTTGTCCAAAACGACTGACAGCTTTTCATTGCTGAATGGTTGCTGTGACTCTTGTAAGTTTTGGCTTCAAGAAAATTACAGTTGGTGATGAACTCAGAAGACTCTTTCAAGTCTTTAACATCCATTTCCTGTTTATTAAACTTTTTTCCTCCAATAATCTACCAGTTAAACTATTATTGTTGATTAAGTTATCCAATTGTTGCTTGTTTAAATACTGCAGAAGCTGTTAATTAGTAAATATTTTTTAATTTCAGTGGAACGTCTCCAAGATTCCAGCAATATTAACCTGAAAAAAAAATCAAACCCAGCATTTGGGAAAAGAGTTGAACACATATAAGACAGAAAATGACCCAATTATCTGTTTTTCCACATTTACATTGCTTGTATTATCTGCATTATATTATACACATTGCTGAACTAAAAGCCAGGTGTTAATAGTCATGTTCTTCACTGAAAAGAGCATGGACAACTGCTAAACGTTTTCATATTGTAGATCAGTGCTTTGTAGTAGCTTTCTTTTTCCGGGAAACTGAGGATGATAACTTGAAATCACTAAAAGATGTGACCATACTATTTGTCATAACACGAATATGTTGGCTAAAATACTTTTTCTGGTGGTGAAACGAGGAACTATTTGTAGGAAATCAATGTCCATTTCTTTTCTCTCAGCAGAGAGGTCACCTGTTTCCTATTCTGACAAAGTTAATCAAAATTCACAGATCCTTTTTGACTTTTCTTCAGGATTAAAGAATTGAATTGATCTGAGTTCTTCATTGCTGAATCTGTAGGTCAGATTTATAAGAGGTTACCTGGGGACTTACCCAGATCTCAGTGTAGAAAACAAGATAGCCTCAGGACTAGGTAATTTTTCATCTCTCCCAAGGAATTGACATTGTGGATCCAGATACCTGAAATTCCAGTGTCTGAACATTTACCCAAAAAGTCATCCCCTTGGTGATCTTTATGTACAGTAATTTAAAGACCTTCCTCAGAATGAAAAAATATTAAGATTAGATTTTGATTGCCTTCCAAAAATAGTAGTACCTTCTGTTTTCNAAAAAAAAATATTCAAAGGTTAAAACTGATATAAACTATGAGTAGTTGTGCTGTATTGAAACAATGCAGTATCATATGTGAGAAACAGCAGGATCTCCTTGTGTAGCTTCCTCAGTTTACAGTGTTACTGATTGTGTACATTTTGTTTCTATCTTACAAAAGGACACTGGTGAAGCGTCTGGTCTACAAACTGAATTCAGCCCGCTGTCTCTCCAGGTGCCTCAGTATGCATTCCTTTAACAGTATGATGAACAGTGGAATTTCAAGGAATCAGCATACTTATTTCCAATCTGTTATTACAATTTCTCTACCAGTATTACTATTTTATGTGTCATTTTGCCTACCCACCAACAACTGTCTCATTTGTTTGAAATTTTGGCACTTTACAATAAGTAAAGGAAAAGATACATTAAAAGCAAAATTAGTTTCTTTGATTCTGTTGTCAAGCTTGATCCCCTTTCTGGAATAATGTAGTCTTACAATATAGGACCATAATCAGTATTGGTTTCGAATTTTGCTATAGTTTAACTCATATACAAAAGTTATGTTAGTGGAAGAGATCAGAAATCTTCCTGGAAAAGGAATGGAAAGGGGAGAAGTAAACATGTTGCATAGTAGATAAAGGAAAAATAAGGAGACAATAATGACAACAGCACTAATTTTTTTTCTCTTGTAAATGAAATTTCTATTAAATTATGTAGCGAAATTTGAGTGGCTCTGATAATTTTGCCCACTAATAAAATATATACCACTTGAGATTATTAAAGACAACTATATCCTAGTAAAATTGTATTAGTAAAGTCTCCTACTGTTAAGCACCAAGAAACTCCATTTTGTCCTGTATAATTTATTATCAATTTTCCAAATAATAAGCTATTCCAGCAGAAGTTTTACAAGTCTAATACTACAATTGTAGAAATTTTGCCAATTGAAACGCAAGAAAAGTAGTGTCCCTAATATTATTGAAATGAAGACCTAGATGTCTTTAAAAACACTTTTAAAATGCTTACTATAAAAATATTCATATGCCAGTACATTACAAATTAAATGTATAGCTCAGCAAGATTTTAGGAAACCGTTATTACCTTTAAGAAAACACGAGGAACTTTAAGAGACTCCTCCCTGAAGTTTAGCGTGTACATCAGAATTTCTTCTTCAAGAAATTATTTCACTTCACCAACAAAATTTAATGATTCCATTTTGTTTCTACACACTTGAAATTGATTCCTATGGAATACCCCTGAACTGGAAAGTCTTCTGGTGGGGGAGGGTAGACAGCTAAAACTGACTGCCAGGATAAATTGGCCAGAATGATTTGGCACATATCCTGAGTTTGCCATGAAAACATGTATGTGTGTGTCAGCTGCACACAAAGGCTATCTGGCCCCAGAAAAAGCACAGGGATTAGGCATAATGCTGCCTATTTGAGACAAAGGGTGTTCCTTAGTGCAGTGAGGTTAAAACAGACAGCTCATCAGTAGTACAAGTCTATCTGAATTATTTAGGTACCGTTTTGAGCCAGAAGGAAATGGTGGCAGATTATTAATGACTTTTGGGATCTATTCATCTCTTTATTTTGTTTCAGTGAAAGCAGTACTGGAAACATGAAAAGGTGCCAAAATTTGAAATCAGTTTTACTTTAATCACTTAGAAGATATAGACTCACTTTCTTATTTCAATGCTAGATGAAAAATATAACTGATTTTGATTTATATTTCACTTAGACTTATGAAGTTGCTATTTATGTTTGTAAGTGGGTGCATGACCAAAGTGAATGGAACAACTCATATGCTCTAGAAAATAGAAGTCCATGGATCTACTGGATGAAAACTGTTTTATTGATTTCAAGGGGATTTAAGTAATTCAATAAAAAATACTTCAGGGATAAAAATAGTGAAAAGAGTAAAAAAACTATATAAAAGATATTAACCTAGACTGCATTCTTGCAATAAGAGAGATTCTTGTCATATTCCAGTGATGGGCAATTTGAATTAATTTTGCATAAAAATATTTATGGATATGTTATAAGAACATATAGAAAAAAGTACTTAGGAACATAGATTTTTTTCCTTTCTAATTAATTATATATAAACAAAATAACAGCTGGTATATAATTTAAAATTTGGCAGTTGCAAAAATGAAGACTAAGGATGTAATTTCCAATAATTTAAAATCACAAGTTAAAGTGAAAATCTTTATATAGCCATGTGTTATGTTGATAACAAACAGATCTAAATAAGGTATTATGGAAAGTTACACATTATATTTATAAAAAATCCTGATTATTTTTCCTATGCAATTTTTTCCTGTTATTTTTGTTGTAATATTTTAGCCAAGTAGGAGGAGGACTCTATCAAAATTTCTAAATATTTATATTTTTTTTTACATTCTTATTTTCATTTAAAGGTTCATGTTGTTTCCTTTAGAACAGAAAAAAAATCATACGTTAAAACAGTAAAAATAAAATTGCTGCAGAACTGAGTCATTGCAAGTGAGATGAAAAATAAAAAAAGTACAAATTACAAAAAAAACCCCCAGAAACAGGATCATAGTGCATTAGCAACAATGCTTGCAGATTCATCATGGCTCACAACAAAGGTTTTTATGAGTGGACCTCCTGCCTCTGTCGCATGCTGTCATTGCTTTGGATTGACTGCTGTTAGATCCCTGTAATCCTGAGCCCCAGGATCTTGTCCTACATGTTTACCCCACTTGGTATGCATGTCAGTACGTATTTAAAATGGAAATGAACTCTAATCTTTGTATGTGTTAATAGAAAAGGGTTTTAATCTCCTAAAGCCCGTATTTACCATGGTTTTGTTTTGTTGTTTGAATTGTTTTAAAATAAAGTTTATAAAAAGCTGTGTTCAGAATTTCTGCTTCTATTTGTTAGTTTTTCCACTTAAGTTTGGTTAATATTTGGCATTTCTTAACTCTATAGGGTGTCATGGCAATAATATTATGGAATATATTCAAAAGATTAGGAAAATAATAGATTAACGACAACTACTGGTTTAAAAATTACATTTTAATAGTAGGAAGTCTTGTAAACTTTCTCATCTGTAATGCACTTGTAAGAATAAAATTTTATATTTTAGAAGACTCACGTTACAGATAGAGAAAAAATACATGATTACCATTCACTTGGGAGGTTAAGTTGTCATGTAGATGTTATGAGGAGATTAAAACCTAAATATTATCTAATTTAGAAAAAGTTCATTAAAACCATCATATCCCATTCCATTTGAAAATGCATTGTCGACAACAGATGAAAAATAATGTATTTCCTTTGAAAGCTGTAAAAAAATCATCAATATACCTCGCTCCTATAAGAAAATTCATATTTGCAGTTCCTTGTACCCTGTACAATTCTTGTGTCATGTAGGATCTTTGTGAAAATTACTGCTATTCCCAGATTAGGATTGTTATTAATAAATATTTGTGTCATCCAACTGCTCCCTGGGACTCGGTTTTATGATCATTTCTCTGGGAACCCTGTTCCAGTGGCTGACCACCCCCTCAATGAAGCACCTTTTCCTGACCTAGTTCTGGTTGGAACTCGCCCTATTTGGGTTTCATTCCATTTCCTCATGTCCTGTCACTGGTCACAAGAGAGAAGATTGGCAGCTTCCCCTCTACTGCCCTTCTTGAGGAAGCTGAAGCCTGGGATGAGGCCTTCCCTCAACTTTTTCTTCTCCAAGCTCCAACACACCAAGTGACCTTGGCTGCTTCTCCCTGCCTTTCACCATCTTGGTCAACATTTTCTGAATGCTCTCTGATAAATTCATGCTCTTCTTATATTGAGGACAATAATACAAATGTGTAATATAAATATAAACTAGAGCAATTTGTACAGTGGTGTGATATGATAAAGATGTTTTTCTTAAGAACTTAATGGAACAGGTAACTCCACCTGGGTAGAAACTTATTCCTGGCATAATTTCATTGACATCAATAACACGTCATTAGGGAAATGGATCTTCCACTTAAAAAGGTGTGGTTTAAATTTTTAAAGCTTTTAATTTTTGTCTAATAGAAGTAGTTTCAGCATATTCCAGTCTGTTTTATTGATTTCAAGATTGCTTTCGGAACTAAAGGTGCTATGATGAATATGTCAGCCAGCTCAGTCAGTAAAACCCCCACTTTTAATATCTGTTATCCAGTATGTCAAGTTATTTCCCAAGTAACAAGCTGATAAACTAAGAATGCATTAGACACAGAAAGAGTATGCAAAAGATGATATTGATTTCATTAAAACACTATGATTATAATCTAACACCATACACAATTTTTAGAAGCAAAATATGCAAGAGTTAAAATTCTTAGAGCAAAGATAATTTGCTTAGTTGAACGTATTTTTCATTTTGAAGTTAGTGTGTTAACAGAAATGGAACTATAACAAACCGTAATTTTAAAGTTTAGCTAAGTTTAAATAGCAATAGAATAGTCATTCTAGCATGCTTTACTATTTAATGTAAATTCCTCCTGCCCACTCCCCAAATTAACTTCTTGAGCTTTTTTAAGAATTTAACATTTTATAATGATGAAACGTTTGGTACAACTTTTAACAATTTATGAAAAAATAGATGATGAATCTAGGAAATGAATATGTTAAGGTTTTGGTTTTTTTTTGTTTTTAGTTTTTAACTGTACTAATCATGATTTAGGCAGTAGTCACATGGGGTTCTGCCAAATTCAAAGATATTCTGCTGTAGATTTTGTTGAGTTGTGCAAATGCCCATTCACTTGAGTAGTCTTTATTCATATATGTGATCATATTCAACACAATTTTTTACAAAAAATCGAAGCACTGAAGTACTACAAAAACAGTATCTTCTCTTTTCTTGTGCCTTTGCATAATTTTCTATATGGGAAAATATTCTGAAGAAACTATTTAAATTATTTATTATGTACAGCACTACATGCTTGTAAAATATTTTATGTTCCTATTTCTACAACATACATTATTTTTTAATCATTATAATCTGAAGCTTCATTGTTCTTGAAATACTGCTTTGTTGATCAGATTTCTTATACTTAGATAAATATTACTTTGCAAATGTATAGAAAATAGCAATACCTCAAACTTTTGTGTTTGTCAAGTCTGACTTCTGTTAGTTATCTTTTGGACTTTGTGGGTAAATTATTCATTACTATATTTTCATAATGTGGGGGAGCTGGATTGCACTATCTCCAAAGATTTTGTGTTACATCAAAATGGATTACCTAAAAATGATTGAAAGCCATTTCTCTGATCATTACAATTGTCGCATTAGTGAAAGAAAACAGTCAACATTCCATGAACATTTTATTTCTTTAGAATCTCTAAGATTTCCCTGGAGAATAAATAATATAATCAAGCAAAAAAGCTTGATGTGATTAATTCTGCAACACTGCATTACTTTTTCTGGAAAGTCATTTATGAAAGAATTAACTGTGTCCATGTTATTCAGTGTTGTTTACATACCTTAATAAAACATATGATGACAGCGGGCGTTGGTCATGGAGGTTTGGTCATTATTTCATTGTGATTGTTTTCAATATTCAGTTTGATGTAATGAACATTCTAGGTAAATCCAGCCTGAGAATGAAGTTAAAAATTGTAATAGCTATATGAAAATAAAGAAGCATATAACCTGTATTTGGTGAATTTTAGTTTTATGAAAAATCCCTAGGATCTGAATTACATTTAAATGACCAAAGTCTTTAAAATAAAAATAGAAAGTACATGCTGTTTTTAGAAATATTGAAATGCAAGTACGTGCACATGTGTGTCTTTATACCCATGTACACACAAATAAAACACATGCATATGAATGATGTACATACCTTGTATATGTAAGTGTATATATGTTTATGTTTTATTCATACATACAATCACATAGCAATTTTGAGCCCTCTAGTGGTAAGAAACCTCTCCGTTGAGAAACCATCAATGTCAGTCTAAGTATATCCACACTAGCAGGCAAGTGTGTAAACCCTACAGTCTGATTGTCATATGATGTCTTCACAGAGGTTCAGGATAGCTCCCTGCAGTTAGCGTGGGTCTGTACATACAAATGTTATTAACAACACAGATCTGCAAATCATATTGTTGTTTCCAGCGTGGTAACTTTTCTACCTTTTCTCTGTTAAAAAATTAAAAATATCTATTCTGTATTCTTTTGACACATTATTGGTAATTTGTGACACTAGTAAAAAACAAAATCAAACCCAAAACCAAAAAACCCCATGCAAATTCCTGACACACATACTGTGTAATGAAAGAGAAATGTTTTCAAACACAGCATCCTCATTCTCAGCCTTGTATTGTGTAGTTACAAATGTAGTTACTGCAGAGAAAGGAGAAAAAAAAAAATCTGCATTTTAGATGGGGAAAGTTTTTACCACATATAACTTCATCCATCTAAAAGCTAGGTTTCTAGTCTAAGCTGGTTGTTTGTACTCACCTTGCTGTGACTGGAGGCAAATAGGTTGTTTGAGAATGAGTTGTCTTATAAAAGTTCCTGGGAGAGAGCTGTAAGATAGATGAAATATTTATGGATGGAGAGGTCTCCATTTTTCAAGGAGACCTAGATACAAACTTGGAATCTATGTTTTCTTTTTTATAAGGCTGGAAAAAAAAATATAAAAATCCTAGATTTGAACAAGATTAAATAACAAAATAATAAATACCATTGTTTATAACAATACTTATAATGTGTAATGCATATCAGACTACAAGATGTAATAAAATATTAATGAATGTGTATTATAGTAAGATATTAATATTAATCTCAGACTGGTTAATCTACTTGGTGAAATCATTCTGCAAGATTACTACTGCTTTGAGGAAACTCCAGAATAACATTCAGAAGTGTTTTTTTATCTGGTGCATCTGATTTGATGGCTCCAGAGATAAAAGTTTCTTTAATTTTCCTCTTGGACTCAGTTTAAACATTTGTTCTTGATGACCATCCATTCCTGGGACCTTATGAATTCTACAGCTGACCTTCAGGAAATTTCTTCAGGAAATTTCTTCAAGAACAAGGGAGCACAACTATTCAGTGTGGTAAGATTTCTAAGCTCTTTTCACAGGGCAATATTACCAGGACGACCTGAACTATAGTATTCTTTCTCTCTGTCTGCAGTCCCATAATCATGAAACTTGTTAACTCTCAAGAGTAGTGAAAGTGTAACTGACATGGGTTTTTATTCATTTGTGTGATTGTATGCAACACAATTCAGAGATAAATATCTGTTTTTCTGGAATTATTTGATTAACAATAGTATATTATTTTATGATTATAATTCTTATGTGACAAGAGATTAGGACAGGAAAATTACATAAGTCATAAGCAATTAACTCTCATTTTGAAACATCAAGCAGCAATTTTATTTTCAACGTACTAAAGCAATACAGATATATTGTTATTCAATTGCTTGTTTGGTTATTTTTGACATTAAAATTCTATAATGTATGATACAGAAATGAACTTCTAAAAGGGAATATTTTCATTAGATGCATGCAAAATTTGTACAAGTTGATTTTTTTTAACAAGATTATCTAGGGAAAACATGCAAGATGGAACATAAGTTTTTTGTGTGATCACAGTCAGCTTCAGGCAGGTACTGTGGCATAAGGTTGGAATATCGTTCCAGTGTACAAGGGTATGATTATCTCAAAGGCTGGAGTAGGGTTATGCCTCACAGAAGAAAACACCAGTGATTTCAAATGGTGAAAAAATTACAGAACTGTAGAATGGGTTAGGTTGGCAGGGACCACAGTGGGTCATCTGCTCCAACCTCCCTGCTCAAGCAGGGACATCCCAGAGCACACGGCACAGGATTGTCTCCAGATGGTTCTTGAATATCTCCAATGAGAGATTCCACAGCCTCTCAGGACAATCTGTTCCAGTGCTCAGTTACCCTCACAGTAAAGAAGTTCTTCCTCACACTGAGGTAGAACTTCCTGTACATCAGTTTCTGCCCATTGCCTCTTGTCCAATTTTTTAGCAGCACCGAGAAGAGCCTTTAGGTAATAACACTAAATAGTATTATGGAACTAAAGAAAAAATAAATTATTAATTAAACCATTACACTTTGCTTCTTTAAAAATCCATTTTCTAGTAGAAATTGAAGAGTCAGGAAAGTAATACAATTTATCAGTGCTATGCTTGGGATAAACAATCCTAAATTCATACTACACAAAATTAGATGTTACTGTTTAATTATGAAATCTTTATAACAATACCATATGATGTCTGTATAAAAGAGTTAGTAGACAAAATAATCTTAATTTTCTCCAAGAAGGTGTAGCAATTGCTTTGGTACAATTAAATATAATGATAAAGAGGTTTTAATGGAAGCTGAAGCAATCAGGAATTCTTGATGGCAGCCCATTGAAAGAGGAAATTAAATTTAAAGACTGCTGGTGCAAATTCATGAAAACAAGTTGTACTTCCTCATCTTTTGCAGCTGACATCACTATTATCCATCCTGCATCTTTCAAGTGTTTCATCAGGTCTACAGGAGACCAAGATACTGTTCATTTTTGTGTCACAGAGAACAATCTCCTTATGTGGAAAATCACATTTCATGTGTCACACAAAGATAAAATAATTTTAACACCTTAAATAAAAAACTGCTTAAAAAACTGCCACCAAATGGACATGGTTGAGAGTATAGACTGTATACCAGATAAAAAAAGACAAAGACAACTAAATTCCAGTTTCCATCTTCTAATATGTACTACATCCTAAAGTTTTAGTTATGTGTTTAAAAGACATATTCACGGCAACAGCTAAACAAAGTGTGGGTTCAATTGCTGTATGGGCCATTTACTTAAAATCTGAACTTGATTCTTACAGGTCCCTTCCAAGTCAGAATATTGTGATCCTATGATTCTTGCCACAAACGGTTGATTAATAAGGGTGGGAAAGGGAAGTCTGTTGGACTTCCTGTGACTTTATGACTTTTGTAACGGGTGCTAGAGAAGATCTGGAAAAAAATTCCCCTTGTTCTCCCATTGCTTGGAAACAAATACAGAGGCCAGAATAGGCAACTGAGCAATAGATTGCCTCTGCTGTTCAATGTCATGTCTTTTGTTCAGTAAGGCTAGCAAGGAAACAGCAGTAACCAGATTTTATGATGTAAGATATACATCGAGTCTCTACAGCCTCTAATGTTAAATGGAGTCAAGACTTGATCTGAAGAACTTGAACTGAATGCATTTCAAAGAAATTACTGATATGCTTTTCTACTTTAATTTGGTGTGCAGAATCATAAATAATATGAAACATCTCACTTCATGCTCCAAAACAATTGCTGTCTAAGTTTATGAGAGGATCCCTCTGTGGATATCACCATGTAATACATAGCTACAAATTCCTGAAGGAACTAGTTTTTCATTATTAGCAGCTGAATCATAGTTTTTGGTGGACTGCTATTCTCTTCTACTCTTTCAATTTCTGCATGTCATTAAGGGCCAGGAGAGACCATCTACATTTCAAAAAGAAAGAAGAGGAGGAGGTTCCCAAACCAAAATATGTTTCTACATTGGCACTAAATTCCTCTGTTGCATCTATAAGTCTCTTTCTTTGATATTTGAGAACTGAGTTATCAAATATTTTTTTAAGAAAAGTTTCTGTAGTTTCCTTATACATGTGCAATCTTATAATATCATAGAATATAGCTGCTTACCTTCTTATTGCATATATCCATATGTAAGTTTGTTCCTAATGATGCTCATTGACTACCCATTGCCAAAAAATCATTATATACCTGACATCACAGCTCGTCAAATTTTGCACTACATTTTGTCAAGCTAAGACAAAAACCCTCATAGATATATCCTGAGCAAGAAATTAGAAAGCACCAAGCTTCCTGAAGACAAGGTAATCAATTAGACTTGATATGACTAGTGAACTGTCTCCACAATTAGAAGGAAAGTAAAACTCCACAGTGCTCTGCAAAGTAAGCTGGGCAGAAATTTTTTCAAAGTGAGATGAAGAAAACAATGATTTTCAGTTCTTTTTTCACACTATCATAACTGTGGTCCTTTCTCTAAACATCACCAATTCTATTCCCTAGAGCAGAGAAGAAATCAAAAATCTTTAACCACAACATATTAACAAAGATACAAAGTGAAACAAACCCACTTGACTTTACAGCCTAAATTATAAGATATTTTTATACAGAGTGTGTTGCTGTGAGGTGCATAGATGAGATTGTGGAGAGGAATAAAGTCTGCTATAACTTTAAAATTCTTTTCTTTATAAGCCGAAAAACATAATGGAGACTGAGTCTTATCCTCAAATACCAGAAAGGACATCATAATTATTCAATGTAGCCCTCTATACTCTCCATTAGTAGAATGTCTTCCACAAGTTGGAAATTGCGTCTAATTCTGCTTTAAGGAAACCATAACCATTCCAAGCCTTCCTATAATTCCATGTTATTATTTCTAGAAGAATTATCCTAATTTCACTTCCCAGTAATTACTTAGTAATTACTGTTTCTGACTGCATGATCTAAAAGCTCAGTTCTGTCAGATATAAGTCCCACATTCAAACGCTTATACTTGTTTATCCACCCATCTCTTAAACTTCCCTTCAATACATCAGATAAATTTCATTACTTACACCTCACACCATAATGCAAGATTCACAGCTCTGTAATCTTGGTTTGGTTTGCTTTGGCTTGTTGTGTTTTTTGGGGCATTATTTGGATATTTTTGGGGGGGTGGCAGAAAAAGGAGGTTGGGAGTTCTTGGGGGCTTGGGTTTTCTTTTGCATATGTTCCCCAGCATTTCTCATCTTCATTCCCCTCTATTATCCATTCAAAGATTTTGTTAGCTCTCTCTCCACAGGAGCACAGAAAGCTCAGGCTGAGGATGTGATCTATGGTAATACTTAAAATCTAGCTCTGGTCATTGTTATTTTAAGACAGCTTTGATATTCTGTAGTTACAAACCTCTTTCATGAATTCACAACATATTCCTCTTCAGTTGGACATATTAAACCAATTTTTTAACAATTTAAATCACTTGATAAGGATTACCATAATTGTAGTCATCCATTGCATTNTCATTTTAATGACTTTAGTAATGTTAAGCCCTGAGTTCCCTATTTCCTTCTGGAAATAAGAATTATCATGCAACAAATCTAAACTTTTTATTTTTTTAGTTACTTTTGCATATAATTTATGAAGATTTTTTCTTTGTTCATGCCTTTCAAGGATCTAGAAACCAGAGCTGTAAAGTACAGGTAGAGAGGTTAGAACTGGAACAAAGAAAGGCGTCCAAAACATCCTGGATATCAATATTAAAACAGTTTATAATCCTACTACATCATACCTATCAATTTCATAATGTGCAAGTATTTGATTCAGAAAAGTTTTTTTTATTCAATAAACTTCATGTAGTAAGTGAATTAAATCTAGGTGTACATACATACTTTTTTTACCAACCCATACCCTAGTGAAAACTAAAACCAAATAGAGAAATAAGTCACAAAACAAAAAAGGTAAATAAAAAGGACAATCTGACTAATAGTAATTATAATTATAATCTCTAGCAAAGTTAAAAAAATCCATTATATGCCTGAAATGATGGGTAGGACTGTAATTTCTCATTCTATCTTAAATCCTTTTCTGGATAACAGGACAATTTTGAAAATCTCATGCTTTCCCAGTTTTCCAGGATAAGTTAAAAATTGGCAATGATTCATTAGCTCTTCTGAGACTTCTGAGCATAAATTACTTAGCTAGTTCATTTGAGACATTCTCATATGGGAGTAGATGTTGTCTTATCAGTGCTTTATTTCAGATAGAAAATGTTGTTTCCACCAACATCCAAATGGTTTGGCCCTAACCCAGCCATTATCTCAGCTTCTCTTACTCTAAATGAACTTATAACCTTTCTGAGAAAGATACAACACAATGTTCAACCCTCCTTTTTCCTAGTAGATAATTCTGTAATCTTAGAGCTCAGATGAAGTAAAAACATTCAGTACGTTGTGTACATGCTTCTTTCTCAAACACAGCTTTCTCTAGGAGTTCCTCTCCTTTTCTCTGCTCCGTGTTCTACAAGAATTTCCTTCCCACCTGAGCTTGGCAGGAAGAGTCCCACTTCTAAAAGAAAAGTTAATCTTATTTTGTGTTTTTTCTAGTTTTGTCCCAGAAAAGGCAGAAATATACACTGACAAAATCTATATTCTAAATGATTCTGTGCTATGCTGGTGGCTTCTTATACGCTGTGACTTGATTAGATAAAACAAAAGACTTTGTTAATATGTTCAGGTTGGGCTACTTCAGAATGAGAGGCAGAAAAAAGGGACTCAGAGAAGCTAATTTCTTCATTGGAAATGTTGTATAGGGAGTAAAAACTGGAAGTAATAATATTTTAGAGCAGTACTTTGGCAGGAAGACACTTTTAGTATGTGATATTTCAAAATCTGGAAAACATTCCTTGATGATATTACATATTTTAGAGACTCCCTGTGCTTGACAGTGTTTTGATGATACTTTTATATGTGTTTGGATGTTTTTGTTGGCATCTGTAAATTCCAGAATTATTTCTGCTATCAACAAAGTAACAATATGAATGCCTTGACTGCTCCTTTTTCTTTGTCTTATTTTTTTTCTCCTACTAAAATAGATTAAAAAAATCACACCAAGTTTGGGGGAAGAAATTAAATGATTTTTCTATAAAGTTCCCAGTTTCATAGAGGCTTCTCTGGCTGTAATCAATGATCCTTCAAGAATTAACTAACTCTACAGGAATTTGCAAATAAAAGCTAAGAAATTTGGTTACTAAATCTGGGAAGAAGAGAAATGTGGTCATCTGGGATAAAAAAAGTGAGACAGAAGACAGAGTAATGGAGTAAGAATGCAGTGGGATTGGAAAGTGAAAGAGGAGAGATGGAATGATTGTTGTCAGCTGACCTATAAAATTCTGAAATCAGAACAAACTGAGAAAAACTGAACAAATTGAAGGTTCAGGACAGTTTATGGAGGGAAAAAAGTGGCATTTTAAGACAAACTGGGATGAGGAAACTTTGGAAGGCTTGCTAAAGGAACACTTAAAGAGATAGGTGTATGAAGATGAGAGCAAGGACAAAGAAAAGTGAGTTTGGATGAAGAAATTAAATAAACACAGCTATTATCAACATAATACTTATTGAAACATTTTGCTTAAACCCCAAAAACATGTTTCTCTTTGAGTCTTCACTTTTTCAGTTTCATGTTAAGAAGAACAGATACAGTTATTTTAATGATAGTACATTAAAAGGATAGGTTAGATAAGACCTTGAACAACCTGGTGTAGTGACAGATGTTCTTGCCCATGTTGGGGCGGTGGGACTAGATGATCTTTAAGGTCCCTTCTAACCCTTAAGGTCGTATGATTCCACGATTCTGTGATCCCATGATATCAGTACAGCAGGCTAGAGTACTCAGATCTTATCGACATTGCAGCTGTTCACTATCAAACAGAGAGAGTTTACATTCCCCTCTCCCACAAACCAAAATACTGTGATACCAGCTTTGACTAGATCCTGCTTTCCTGTTCTTTCCACAGAAAACCACTCAGCCAGATGATCGGGGTATTGCATGTATGGATGAAATTAAACCTTAAAATACCTATAACAACAGATCATTGCATATCTTCAGGCCTACAAAAAAAAATCTTAAAAAGCATAAAATATGCACTAATATACTTAGGGCTTCAGTAGTCTCAAACTTACATATGTTTTCCTAATTATTTAGACCTAAATTAAATACTAAGTTGAAATAAAGTAAAAATAACATATCAGAGAACTGTAATTTATGCTTAGATTTTTAAAAAATCCAAATGAGAGCAATTCCTATGAATTTTTTTTCAGATATCTTATTTAAGGGCAATACTTTCCTCTCTAAATATACTCATTTTATGTAAGACCATTTAAAGTTATTTCAAAGTATCTGAGTGTTTTAGATCTCATATCATAATTTCATATTGATTTTATGTTATTTTTGCTGATACGTGTAATCAACTATATTATGACAAAACTCAAAAAAATTATTGACACCAATCAAAGCTTGTTCCAAACATCTTAATATGTTTTTTTAAAAAAAAAACTTGTTGGAACAATGGCTTTGCCTCTCTACAATGCATTGAAATAATGCATCATTGCTCTGAAATTAGTATTTTGAATGTCTAATAATACTTGGGATACATTAAGTGCAAGCTTAATATTCATTTTAATGACTCAGTTCTTTTCCAAAATGGACAATTTTAAGTTATTCTAATTTTAAAAATAGCATAGCACTAGGAGAAATTAAAAGGAGAAAGGCGTGATACTGTACATGTAGAAGTAGAAAAGCAGTGAACAAATAATGATAGGCACACGAGACATTGGCCCAGATACATGGGAAGAAATATTTGGTGCAAGCAGTAAGGTTTAATTAGGCTGTAACTTTTAACAATTGAAGTCAGCTGGGATGTGTCCTGCAGTGACTCAGACCACAAGGGTAATCATTACTTAGGCTTCCACTCACTGGACAGCTGCTGCCAGTATTCACCATTTCACAGTTAGTTGAACCAATTTCTAGGACCTCACATATAAGAAAGCTGTGAAAGCTGTAACCCTGTTTTCTCTTCTTTAGATATGGCCTTTCTTTTCATCTGCTTTAACTCTATTCAAGCTGCCAAGATGTGACAATGCATGTAGCACTCTAACCCACTCCAGCAAGCTGTGGCTATGGGGATAGTAAAAATACCTACCACTTGCATTCTGGAAGCATGAGAAATACTCTATTCCATTTCCAAAGAAAGTGAAGGTCCAGTGTCATATAATTGTAAATTGTAATTGACATAGTAATTATTATTAACAGTAATTGTAATAATAATTCTACAGTAGCCACATCAGAAAATATAGGCTCAGTCTGGTGGTGAAAATTTTTCAGCCTTTTACTCATGCTGAGGAGATTAAAAACTGAACACTAAAGAACAGAAAATAAAGGTGTTATATTTGGGCACTTGCTCTTTCATGGTTTTGCTAAATATTCTTATTTTATTATTTGAGTGGGAAGATTAATCGCTGCACAGTGCCTACATAAACCCTTATACTGATGTTCAAAGCCTTTTTCATAGGCTCTCTTTTCTATTTCTCTCTCTCTCTGCTGGTACAACAGCCCATGAGATGCTTGAAATACACCATCCATAGTAAACCAAATGAATAAGAGAAGAAATTCTGTTCAGTTCCAAAGAATAATGCAAATCAAAATTTTCTTATTATTTCCCATTAACATGTATTAATCTATAATGTATATTAAAATAAATGTTGGCAAATTATTTTAAGAAGCTTGTTAGTAATGACCTAAGTATAGTTAGCAATTTTATGTGTAACCTTAGCTAAGGAATTAGGCTGCAGAATATTAATAATAAATAAATAAATCTTTAATCTCTAGTGTTTTAAAACTACAATGAACTAGGATGGAGTAGAACAAAAAAGTGTGAAACCTGTGAAAAAAAATCTACAAATTTCTTGTCTTTTAGGTCAGAGCATAAATACAGTAGCGGATTTGCCTATGTGTTTCCTTAAAGTAAGATCAAATTATAGAAGTATTTTTAAAAAGCACAAAGTTTGCTATTTGGAAGTCTTCAATGGGTAAATCTCACAGTATTTTTATTTTCCCTTTGTCAATATAGAGAATGGCTCCTTTTCTCCCTCCTGGGAGAAATTTTTCTCTGCTTTTCTGTTAAAATGACTAAAACTTGAACCAGTGAATGTCTGGAGGAGGAAAAAGAAATAGTATCTAAGAAAAGTAAAAAGTTTGAAGGCAACTGGAAATTGACAAATAAGTGTCAGAGCAGAAAACTGTGGCAGTTTGCCAACCAGCTGCGAAAACTAATTCAGCTTTAGATAAAGAGATTTTAAAGGGGAAAAGGACAAGAAAACTTCAGAAAAAGGAAGAATAAAGGAGCAAAGAATAAATCCTTAGAGCTGTGTTAAAGAAGAAACATAGGCAGTGCTTTGTTGTTTTAACTGCAGAACTGCAAGAGGGCTTTTCATTGGGACTTTGAATAGCACCAAAGAAACAGGCAGAATAAAGTGGAAGCACTGAAGTTTTCCTTAATGCAGTAGCTTATAGACAGCCATCCAAAAGGGATTTAAAATAAGCTTTTCTAGACAAATAGAAATTATTAATGTCAGTTAGAGTTTTCTTCACTAGTCTACATATGGACATAAAAACAACAGTGTTACACATGGTCTGTGTGCAAATTCATGGTGAGAAATGACTGAAACTGTTAGACAAATAAAACAGAGTAGTTGAAAATATCAATGGAGCTCACCTTTCCCTGGAAAAGTATTTTTGATTATCTGCTAATTTTTTATTTTTTTTTGAGGTACATCATATTTTTATTTCATGGTCAGAGAGCATGTAAAAGAATGAAGTGATGCTGTCTGGTTACAACAGCAGACCGAAATAGCAAGCTGGCATATAAAATAGCATGAAGGAAGGTGGTCACAGGCTTGTCTTCTCATCTGTCACTAGGCCTTTTCATCAAGCTGTGAATAGCAAGTCAGCATGACGTACAGCTGCTGGTTATTGTGCAGAGATCTAATGACTGCATCCACTGTGCCCCACTAGAGCATACGCAGAAGTTCCCTCAGGACAGCATCTCCTGACCAGTCAGACTATACAGAGACTCATGGGCCACTCAGGGGCCTCGAAACACCACCTCAGAGCTCACAGGATGATTCCCTGAGAGTGCCAGGCTCTGAAAGTGAGCTCACATGTGCCCTCTGTACGAACCAGATCCTCTCACCTCCCTTCTTCACAGCATAACTGCTGCATGGAACTCCCACAGCAGCATAGCATGACTCTGCAGCTTTCATCTCGCATGGGCTGGAGACACAAGCTCTTTCTCATTGCAGCATGCACCTTAGGTACATAAAAGTTCCGGCATTAAGAAGACAAGAGCAATTTTGGCTTGTATCAAATAAAAAGACATGACGTGTAACTGCTATGAAAGTTGAAGTTTCTCATTTCATACAAGCTTAGGCAAATGAGGGATTGAAGCTATATTTTATTTTTATGGCTACATTTTCCAGCAGTCAGCTTCTTCAGAATAACAATAAAATTCCTAATGATAATTGTTTTCATTTGGGAAGTTTCTTTGGCAGTTTTTATCTGCTTAATAGTTGTTCTGCTACTCATCAGTGCTGAAGGCTATACTTTCACTGGGGTATTACAAGTGAGTATGTTGCTTTTGTGCCTTCCATGTCCTGTAAGCTTTCTAACTTTGTCACCACCCTTATTTTCTGTTGTCTCATCCCATTCCTAATTTTTCATTCTGTATTTCTGCTAATGTTTCACATTAGATATTTTAACATGGGATTTCTGAATTGAAGGTGTTTTAATTAAACTTTTGGTGTTTTTTTAATAAATATTTCTTTCCTTGGATATGCATATCTTATAATAAGTATGCTATTTGAATATGTCCCAGCTGTGTGAGTGAACCATAGCCAATGATAAATGGCAAGAGAAGGAAAATTATTCAAAAATATGTCACTTTTTGTTCACATCCTTCCTATAACATGGAATTTTTCTGCAAAATCTTTTTTTATACATTACCAGATTGGGGGTGGGAGGGAAGAGGGGGAAACAAAAGAAGAAACAAATTATTTGAGACAACATCTGGGCTGGAAAATTAATCTCACATGTTTCAAATGGCATTCTCCCCATCAGTGTCAGTGGGTCCATCAGAATGCCTTCCAAATTATTATCAGTTATTTATGATGAGGACTGCAGACTCCTTGGAGTAAAGATATTTTGTATATAGCATTGACAGCACTTACACTGCTTGGTATTGGAAAGGAATTTTATTATCATCTGCTCTAGCATTTAAATGCTGGTTTTTGTAATTTGTGTGGTAAAGACGCTGCTAGCAACTAAATGAAAATTTGTAAGTCATGAAAAAGTAACAGGAAGGCATCTGTTATGACTTTCCATCCTGTTATTCTAGATATTTAATAATAATTGCTGAAAGTGACCAGGGATGTTTGTCATTTCATTGCTCCATCAAATACTTTCACTGACATTAAGGACTTTACTAACGTGAATAAGAGTTTGTGGACTCAAACTATGCTTCTACAACCAAAGACCTTAATCTGGCAGTGACCAAGCTACAGCTCTGGAACCATAGGAAGAGGAACTGCTGGAGAAGTGGCTGCCCATGTGTGTGTCAAGTTCAAAATGTTTTACATGTGTGTCGGGATACTGGGGGTGTTACCTCCAAAACGGTTATCTCCCAAATGCGTAGAAACCCACCTACTAAATTCCTTTCTAATATGGATGCTCATGCATGATTCACTACCGTATTAATTCTGGACTGTTGGCTGAGAAATAGCATGCAATAGTGTTATAATAATGTAACCTTATCTTCGATTTTATCAGAGATAAGAGTTCCTTTTTTTTTTTGTTAGATTTGTCAGACCATAAAACTGAAATGTTAGTGTTGCTTTTAACAATATGTAATTAGTAACCATTTGTATTCAACATCTTTATTTTTATTGACCTGAGTTACACAATGTTTTTTTGAAAGTGTAATATGAATGGAATTTTTGTACTTTCTTTAAAACTCCATTACTTTTGGACAAAGTGATTTTCATTTCTATATTTTTAATCTCTTCTTTTTGAACTCTTTAATCATTCTTTACAGAATTGCATATGTTTACTTATTTATTTAGATAACTTTTAATGGAAATTTGCATTTTCACAAGGACACCCTGATACTTTTAGATGAGTTGTACTTGATTTCCTAAAAGCCAATTTAAAGGCTGGCCCTCTCCAAATCTCTTTAAAAATAATGAAACTCTCCCTCTGGGTTATAGGTATGATCCTACGATGTAAAGAGATTACCAAAAAACTGAGACACAAATAATTTACAGCCATGTCAGATAGCTTTGATAGTCTCTGTAAACCATACTGGAGAGTAGACTCCTCCATGGCTCAAAGAGCTCAGGTTCTGCAAAGATTGGCTTCTTCCTGGAAATATAACTTTTGTATCTTAAAGTTACAGATGGAAGCTGAAGCTGTCTATAAGATGAACATCTTGATGATAGTAGATCGATAATTTTTTTCTCTAGTTGTGGAACAGTTTGATAAATTTTTATAACATTTTGCAAAACTTTTTCTCTGTCTGTATTCATGGCCTGTTGTGTCTCCAAATTAGAGATAGAAATTATTGTTTCACGTTTTGGATACTTGATGTTTAGCATAAGGGCCTGAATTTTCTGTACCATGGAGGAACATTTGAAGAATCTCTGTTCAAAGTATTTTCCTTCTAGCATATTTAAGCTTTGAGAGCTTTGAAAATGAATGAATGGCAAGGGCCTTAGGGCTATCTGGTTAAAAACCAAACAAAAGGTAGCAGAGGCACATGAATTACAAAAGCTCATCAGAAGTGCAGAACTGGAAAACTCATAAAGAGACTTTTTTTAAAAAAATAATTTTGAGCATACTAAGATTGAATTTATTTGCTTTCCTTAATAACATTACAGTTGAACAACAAGGCTGTTTCATTTTTTGAAAAAAGAAAATTAACTTTTTTTTTATAAGAGAGCTTTTTAAATGATGAAAAACCTGATTCCCTTTCAGTTAGTTTAAGGAACTATATCAAGTATAAATCTCACCAATAGACTCACTGCTTGAATTTAAGTCTTAATTCATGCCAGTGGAGCACCGCAATATTTAATAATTTTTTTGACAATCTATATCATTATTTACAAGTCACTAAATGTAGAGAGCTACAAAGCAACTGTAGGAACTATTTTTGATTGCATCTGTTTTTTGGTAACATATCTTCCTTGCTTCAGAGGCTTCAGCTAATAATAATTTAATTTTCTACCTAGTTTTTCTTGCTATTTTTTCCGTCTTTTATGCTTCATGGAAGGTAGAGTGCTGCCAGTGTTCTACCATTCAGCAATGTATGCAATATCCTAGCATACAAATATATAATAGAAATACTGCTTGTTCAAATTAAAGTTATTGATTTGTTTTTTTGTCAAAATTGACACATTTCTATACTTTTTGTCTCCCAAGTTTTTGATTTACTACCTGAGCCATTAAAGTTATCTGACTCATTAATTATTTTTCAAATTTCTTTGGCCATCGATAGGATGCAGTATTAGTTTTGTAATCTGGAAGTCAGTTTTGTCAACTAAGTAAAATACTTTTTTAAAAATAACTCTGTCAGAGAATCCTAATAGGTTTATAACTGTATTAGTTTAGAGTTGAACAGGCTGAAAATGTTCATAAAATCCACATTGCTATTGGAAAGTGCTAGAAGAAGCATCTGCTCTTCCTTTTTAGTGCATTTCTGTTCAGCAGTTCCTACAAATCTTCCGGTGTGCCCATTACCCTGGTACTGGATGTAGGAACATAAAGGCTGCTTAGATTATGCTTTAAAACCTTGCAGTGTCCTAGGATCTCGGTTTCTTAGCTTTGTTGCTCAGTAAATATCTTCTATGAATATATGTAGATGCAAGTTAATAGCAAACAAACTCATATGCAGAGCATAATTATTGTATTACCAATTACTGCATATTTTTCCCAACATTTAAGTAAATGGCTGATTACAATTGAAAATTCCTCTTTTCCTAAAAGATGTTTTACAATTGGTAGCAATATATTAGTAAAGTTATTTTTGCAAAGGTGCCTGAAGGTGCCATGCAGCCTGGCTGCTCCCTGGGTGGTGCAGCCTTGGTTCTTTCCAGAGATGTCTGACACCACTGCCTGTTCCAGCCCCTGCTACTGCCCTCTGGGCTGGGCCGTGGGCAGGTGAGGGGAGACCCCCGTGGGCTGGGGGATGCTCAGGGAAAGGCAGGGACTCAGTGCTGTCAGAGCCATCCCAGTTGGAGTGCTATGGTCATCCTGGTTTTGCTCACGTGTCCGGTGAAATGTCATCTACAGTAACAGCATAAATGGTATTAGCTGAAATTCTTATCTAAGCCTGTCCATGATATTTCAGACGAATTAGTGACTTTATATACTCACTATGAGTTAGTGCACATATTCATTGCTGCTGTTGTGGACTTGCACTTAAAAATACCATATCACTTCCACATTTTTTTTCTTAGGATCTTTTAAAATAAAAGTTACATATTGTTTAATTTTTTTATGTGTTCATTAGTAATTTCCTATTAATGATTTTATGAATTTCATATTGCAGATGTCACGATAAAGCACTGTTACCATTTTTTTTGATCTGTAGACACATCATAAATCTTATGAAGTACCTACATATGAGTTTGCTTCTTTCAGTTGATTTATTACTCCAATTAATTTGTTGCTTAGATGCTGCTTTATCCTTAATTATTTACTAAAGGAACCTCTTGCACAAAATAATCTTTAGGACTGATTATTAAAAAAATAAAAGTATAACCTAGGTTTCAAGTGTCAGACAAAAAATAGCTTTGTGCAATAGTATTTGTCTGTGCAGAGTAAATAAACAAATTATTTTTAATAGGTACATACAGTTCTTCTATTTGGTAGCTGCTTTTGCCCACGCTACCCATGCCTTGTGATTCATGGAGGTCTAAAAATTGCCCCCAGAACATCTGATATACTGTTTTTATCCAATTAAGTCAATAATCACAAGGATTTGGAGTTCTCCATTAATACATAGTGGTACAAAATTGGTTGATACTAACCTGTCAGCTTAAGTGGATTAATAGCTGGATGTCATTAGTAGGTTGTGGAAACGCTTTTAATCCATTTTAGGATGAATCCAGACAGGTTGGTTTAAATCATCTTAGCTGGGTTTCAATTAGCCTAAACCCGTACTATGTACATCCACATATGTCTTTTTAATCTATATTTACTTCATCAGTTTCTTTCTCACATGCATTAGTCAGCATCTCTCTTTTGAGAATAAATGCCCTCTCACGTCTGTCAGCTGAGTTGTTCCATGCACTCATATCTGCACCCACTGCAGTCAAGTTATCAAAATGTCATTATTAGTTCAAGCTGTTTCTAAAGTTTCTTATAGAGGAGGTATCATAAAGTTTATGTGAAACTACATTCCAAAATACTCATTCCTTATCTGAGCTGTGTTAAGTTTCCTCCTGGCATCTAAAAAGTTACATTTGACGGAATAAAACTGCATTTAAGTGTTACAAACTATAGGGGAAGATCTTTGCCTGGAATGTTTCTGTGTCCCTCCTTAGATATTATGGACCTATACTGACATAAAGTACCTAGAAGTGGAGCAGGAGCTTCATAACCTTAAAGAATGCATCAAAATGCCTGTTTCATGCTCTGAATATTTATGGAACCATATGAATTCCTCTGTCCCCTAATTAATCCTACTTTACCCTATAGTAATTGTTGGAAATAATTTGCTACTCAAGCAATTTACTGTTGTGGTTTTGGGTAATGTTCTAAGTTACTAACCCCTTATTTACTAAGGGAAATGTGTTAGAAGCATTCTGGTCTCCCACAACTCCATATGATCCCCCCTGTAGTGATGTGACATAGCCACATAACACAGAAGGCAGCACTTCAGACAGCTCAACCCTTTTTTTTGATGATGGATCGGGTCTCCCCTTTAGGCTCTTCTCTTTTTATGCCCACCTCCACTCATAATCGACTTTTTCTCTGTTATTGCACAATGATCCACTCAGTCATTAACCTTGTCACTGTTCCTTGCAGCAGCGGGCCTTGGGTACAGCTGTTCTGCAGCCTCTCAGCCACCTACACCTCGAGTCCCAGAAAGTGAAATGGTCGCCCAGGAGATACCTCAAGAAACAGCTAAGGCTGAGTCCCAGCTGTCTTCTACACCATTAGATATAAGCCAGGCATGAGAGGTTACTTTAAAACCCTTCACCATTTGAGGTTCAGCATTAAACGACACCTGATTTTTAGTGTTCAACAGTGTTCAGCTTAGGACAGCAAAGTAACCAAAAATGCTAAATCCTAGTATAGCACTTAAATTTCATAATAGTTGAATGTTTAGAGCACCAAGGATAGATATGGAATGGATTTAGGAGAGAGATAGGAAGAGAAAGAATGACCCAGTGGTGTCTGTATATTTCATGGATTGATATAAACAGCAGTTCTTAAATTACAACTTGCAGTTCCTGTGTTTCTGTCCTGGTGTGTGTTTTCTGTCCTACTGGAAGGTGATTCCTTTGAATGAACAAATGAACATTTTTGGATTATATGTGCATAAACAAAAATTTGGAATTTTATCTGCCTTCAAGAAGACGAAGGTGTTTTCATGTGTCATGGTTCTGGGAGCCACCCAAACAATGATTGCAGGGAACTGGACAAGGTAAGGTTTCCTTCATTTTTCAGTCCATGTGGATATATATTTTCTCAGCACTGCAATCATCACCAGGTGATCCAAAACACAATGAAGCCTGATTCCTCAGAAGGAAGAATTCGGCAAGTGTCAGCCCTGCAAACATTATCCATCCCTTTTGGCCAGTTAGTAACAAGAGTCAAATTGCACACCTTTATTAGCCCAACTTACTTGCGCCAAGGGGAAACTCAAATTTTTTATCCTCAGTAAAATATTTGTGCAACTATATGAAGCTCCTTTTTGTGCCAACTCTTCTATTCCTCTGTATCTTCCTCCCTCTTCTTTATTGTAACTGGAAATAAAGAATTACTCTAAGAATCTTCATGATTTATTTTGATCTTCCATAATTTGAAAGTAAGAAGAGAATTTTAGTAATTTTAGTAACTTTTAATATCTTTAAGGAATAGAAAGGCGTAATTTGTTAAAAAAAAGAATTTACTAACATGTTTATCAGCGTCTCAGTGCATACTTCAGCAGTACTTTCTTTGAATTAGCAGATGGGATGAGTTACATAGTTACAGTGCAAAATTTCAGAGTGCAAGGCCTTGATACAATCCACATTGTTTGAGATGCTGTTCATGTTTTGTATTCTATATCTTTTAGAGTGTTCTCCCTTGGAGCACTGAGACAGTGCTTAGAGGATTTATAAAAGAAGTTCTTGAAAGTGAAGTAAAGCAGTATATATAGTATTTTTAGGGTAGGGATTACTTTTTAGTTCCTTCTGAGGAATATAACAAAGTCTAAACAAAAATAATGCTCCGTGCTTACTGAGACAGAAATAAATTCAGAGTTAAGATATTAGATGTTTTTATTCCAATATTAGTATCTGGATCTCTTAATCCAAATGACATTGCACTGAACATCATATTTCTATTCTTTAAATGTGTTCTGTTCTTTTGTTCTTTAAGGTTTTTAGTACATAAGAATACTATGGAATTATGAAAAAAGCCTGACATCAAAATAAGTGTGTAGTTTACTTATTAACATGTTTTATTTAATGTAAAAAGTAGGATGTTTTCAATCTCTTGGCATACAGTTAATGTTTATGGCAACATAATCGCAGCTGAGTTAAAAATACAAGAAAACAAAACTTTTGGATTTCTTACTACATCTTTTCAAGCAGTCTTCAAACAGTGTGATATCTGTCAGTACTAAAGTATAATTATGTTCCAAACAAGACACAGCATGGTTTAGAACACAAATAATCTCTTAGTCATTTCTGGCTCTGTGATAGGCCAACTTGACTCTGGACTATATTTACTGGAACCACAAGCTCTAAAGAGCATGGTGATGAGATATTCCTATAGCTTTAGTCTATGGCAGCAGAGTTCAACTTAGATTATTGGTTTGGGCATTTGGCCAACATTACTGGAGTTTCTGGCAACAGTGTGAGGCAAAGAAATAAAGAGAGAAAACAAGGAGTCAGTAATGAACCCTGGGGCTGAAGTAGAAACCAGTGACAGCAAGGTGTGATTAAAAAAGTTGGAGAAACACTACTGATACAATACTGTGCTACACATTTTATGTGTTTTAAAACTTCTTCATTTCGTACAGAAAAAAATATATGCATATTTGCAAGCATGTCTATTTTTAGAGGTCACACACACACAGCACACACACATAAACAGAAATATGCTGCTGTATAAACATTAATTTCACATTTAGTGTCTAGAATATCAGGGGAAATTCCAGCAAGAGTTTTATATTAAATTCCCTGAAAAGTGTTTTGGTAGACATTTTTGAGAGGAAAAACAAAGTAAAATGGATATTCTGAGCTACTGCAGTGTGCCAAGATGTTCAATCTTATTCGAGACATCTTAGGAACATGTAAATAAAGACAAAGTGGCAAAATATCCTAGTGCTTTCAGATCTAAGGAAACAACATACATTCCCCCTGCCCCAGAAAGCAATTATTTAATTTAAGAATGCTTACTGGCATCAGTGTTGATTTTTCTGGTAGACAGTGAGTAAACAAGGTATAATGCTGTCTACAATATAAACTTCTAAGCCTAAATTCTTAGCTTTCTGCTGTCAAATTCAAGGGCAAAGCTCCAGATGACTTCACTGGAGCAGGGATGAAGTATGTGACTAAATAAAGTTCAAGCTAGCCTGAAATTCATTGCACAGAGATTCATTTTACTGTTGTAAATGTTTCCTACGTACCACTTTTCTCTACAAAAAGAGAAAAGTTTCTGAGCATCTATTTAGCATATGTACCTTACTCAGTGTAGTAGTTTCTATTTCTACCACCAACTTAATTTTTCAGAATTCATATAAGTAACTTAATTCTATTTGGTTTGACACTATATTTTGGACTCTTAGCCCCAAAATGCAGATGTTTACAATAAGATATGCATAAACGGAATGAAAGTTTTAAGTTTACCAGTTTTCCTTATGATGCCTGCTAATCTACTTAACTGGATCCTTCTTTCTCTGATAATTTGCCTTATCTGTTTATTTTTCTTCTAAACCAACATTTGTTGGTGCAGTTTATAAAAGTTCTTTCTCACCCTATGTATTTTACCTATATTGAACCAATAGTCTTTGAAATTCTTATATGTGTCACTTTCTAACTAACTTTATATCCAGGGCTGGGTTTCTTTTGCAGTTGCAGTTTTGTTTCTATCCCAATTCTAGTATTTTTTTTTAGCTATACCTAAAACCGAGTCATTTTCATAGCTTTAAATCAAAACTAGAAATAAGTAAGTCCACATTCAGCATGATCATAAGTCCATGTCCTCAGGTGCTTATTCAGTTCCTATTTCTTTGTGTTCTGTTTTCAGCTATTAACTGATCTTTTTCTTCCTCTAAGTCCTCCCTTAGGAAATGTCTGTTAAAGTAGGAGCCAATTTAAGAATAGCATTCAGTCCAATCACATACTTTAAAAAATGGTACTTTATAAAAAACTTACTTTCAATTTTGGAAACTACAGATTACCTATCATCTGTTTTCATCAATGAAACCCTAAAATGAGAGAGTTCTTTTTAACTAAAAAGCCTCATGAAATTGCAGAAAAAGTGATACTGATTCCATTTACCTAAGAAACTAAATCCTTCACTTCTCATGAGTCCAAAATATTCGTTAATATACATGGAAATTTTGATCTGTGAAAATTGCAGGACAAGCCCTGATATGCACCACTAATAATAATACAAAAGAGGGTTAACTGAGTGCCTTGTTCTCTGTAAGAACAAGTAACTGACCTGGTATTTGTCACTCAGAAAGAGAAATAAAAGAGGTGTGTTATGGGCACTGTTATAAGTTCCTTAAAAAAGCTTTAAGTTAAACAAAAAGACACATGGGGTTTTTAGTATTGCTCTTTAAGAATGTACAGAAAAAGAAAGAAATCAAATTTAGAAGCCTTATGTCTCCTTCTTTTTTCTAAAACAAAATGGTCTTCACTGATTGATATAACTAAATGATAGATGGTCTGGAGAGTGACACATTAACTAGAACCGAGACATCTAAAATATGTAGGAGATGGAAAACAGCACAGAAGAATATGAACATGAAAGAATAAGAACAGGCCACTGGACCAGTTGATGAGTCTTTGAAATATGCCTTCATTTGCACCTTCTGAGCTTAAGCAATGACATATGCTACTTACCTTCAGAGGGAAAAACACCTGTAACAATACCTGCAGGGTCCCTCACTCAGTAGCACATGATCTAGTCTGGACAAAGATGAGCATACGATATGTTGTGCTGGCTGGGGGATTGTTGTTCAGCAGGATGTTTGCCTTGTCTGGCTCAGTGAGGTATGCTAGTGCAGACTGAGATGCTCAAAACACCCTTCTGAAGGACCTCCGTTGACTGAGCAAGGAGACAAGCCTTAGCTTGTGAGAAAAGATATGGAAAAGGAAAACATTAGTTACTATTTTATTACAAATTCTCAGAGGTTTATTTCTCTTTCTTTCTTCACTGCAGCAGGGAGGCAGTGTCAAACTCCCTTATTTTCCATGGAACAGCAAGTGTGTCTTGATGAGTCAGTAAGGTTGTATAGACTAGTGCAGGATGAAAGGATGAAAGTCCAGTTATTGCCATTCCACCTCTTTAACCAGGTTTACAGGGGAAATATTACAGCTCTGCAAGATGTACTTTTCCATTTCCTACTAAAACTTGAAGAACTACAAGAACTTCTGCTACAATGTTATATATATAATGTTGACTGCATAATGGAATCAGAACTATTATAAAACTAATGCTTTTTCAGTTTTATTTGATTTAGAATTTTGCCAGATTCATTGTTGACATATTAAATAATTTTCTCTGTGTTTGATATTTTTTTTCTTTTATCTTGAATGTCTTTTAAAATGTGTGGAACAAATGAGTACTTGTTTAAATCGCCTATGCTTAAATTGTTCAGTCCTTTATGCATCTCTTGCAGTTGACTAAAATTATATTATATCTTAGCTAGTTTTAGAAAATGAAAGGGTAGTCAGATTTTTATTTTAATAAAATAGATCAACATTTGGTAATGTAAAATGTACTTAAATATTTTGTATACTTAAAGGTGTTTAGGGTGAAGTGGCATTTAAATAAAGTCCATGCATAGAAGTATTATGCTTTCTCTAGAAGAATTTTGCATCTTATAAACAAATCAGCAACTACTAGAACACATAGAAATGCCAAAAAAAATGTTCTACTTTTACATAAAATTTTCCTAGCCTGTGCAGCCCTGAACATTTTTATAAGACATTGCTTGAAATTTGCAGAAAACAGCATTATTTCATGGTTATAGTATCCCTCAGAAATAATGTTTTTGGAGGGCCAGAACATTTCAAAGTAGAACTTTACAATCTCCTAACAAATTATAGATTTTTAATGATATCAGATATGTACATTTTTGATATTAAGTTTAGGCTTATAGACTTATTTGGCTATTTATATTTGCTATCAGAGAGACAAAAAAATATTAAATATGTATCTGGGACCTACCACATATCCATTTTGCTTTTGCCTTCATAATTAGCTGTGCTTAAATTAACCAGTCCTGGGCTGAGTACCACTAATAGAGACTGAATGAAAATCAGATTCTCCAGAGACTATCAGTAGCTCAGGAGAATCACAGATGGACCTCCCCCTAGATGCTGAAGTCTTTTATAGTAACACCCATAATGTTTCCTTCTGGAAGTTAACAATTTGGGTTTTTTTCAGTAATCTGTTCACAACCTCTTTGCTGGCCTGCAGAGATGCAGCGTGTTTGGGAATTTTTTTACTTCAATGAATGCCCATACAATTTTCCATACCCTCAATTTTATTTCCTGCTTTATTTCAGGACCTGAACACCTGCAATGTGTTAGTTACTATATGTGCTAGTTTTCTTCCATGTCTCCTTCTTTCTTCACATAAAAACTATTTAGATTACAGGGTCTTCTTTCTTCTTCACACAAAATTATTTAGCTCACAGGGTACTACAGGAGGTCCAGAGGAGGGCAAAGCCAACTGCCAGGTAGTGTGACTCCAGTGACAAAAGCAGTGTGAACACAACCAGCACTTTCTCACGGAAGAAGAACTAGTTTTCCCTGCAGGTGATCCAAAACGACAGAAGCCCACCTTTCCTAGCACTGTCTTTACACAGATTTCAAAATCAAAGACCAGCATTTTAAAAATGGTCCTTGGAGTTCCCAAAAGCTGTTACTTTGTGACATACTTACTCTCTGGTAAGGATATAGCCTGTCTTTGTAGGGCAGATCTGGATTAAGGTATTATTTTCTCAGAGAGTTAAGAACTATCAATGCAGTCAAGCTCAACTGCAAGGTGCATTGTTGTTACTATTTTTCAAGTAGGTTAAATGACCTATATAAAGAAAATAAAAAACAAAAAAACAACTACCCAACCAACCAATCGACCAACCAAAAAACCAAACATACAAAACCCTATCAACCAAGGAAAAACCCCAAACTAAAACCCAAAAGAAACTCTTCCAATAGACAAGAGAATCAGAAAACTAATGTCCCATCCCTTACTTCCATACCAAAAGAAGCACATAATGGTTTCTTTGATATACAAACACCCTGTGTAAAATAGAATAGTCATAAAATAGTCCTGAACTGTCTGATAAATAACAATCTCATAGAAAATCATACAGCTTGAATAATACTTTGGAAATCCCTAATGTTGTTTTTTTATAAACTCACTGTTTTCTTGTAAGAAACAATATATATATGGCAAATATTCCTAAAATCAACATAAAATTTATAAAGAGCCTTCACAAGGCCCAGGAATCTGAAGTTTTGACTTGTCCTAAGACATTACAATTCTCTGAAACTCACCATCAATTCATCCTGCCTAGACATTAAA
>VZTB01014980.1:46801-92485 GCA_013397245.1 Thryothorus ludovicianus | reverse complement strand
AAAAAAAAAAGAGTGAGAGAGAGCAAGGATGAGATTAAGAGAGTATTATGCAACTATACAGGAAACATCTTTTTTTCCCCCTTCAAACTACATAAATTACTTGTCCTTTGGCATACACTTTTTCAAGTGTTATTTAATTAAAATAAATGAGAAACATTCAAGTTAAATTTAGCATAACAAATTATATTAGCCTCATGATATGATAAGAACATATATTACTGTTTCCAACACTTTTTCTGGTGGATTTGTTCTGTTACATGAACATCATTCTTGCTCTTCATTTTAGGAAAGAAACTTATCTTATTGCTATTTAAATCCTTTTCAGATAAAAGAGAACATTTAGATAAAAATATTTTATTATGCTGTCTCTATAACTGAATTTTACTACACTGTGCTTTGTGAAGTGCATACATGTAAAGATTTATAACTTTGAAGAGGTTTTGCGTACTTTGTTTGGTCACAAAATATGTATATATCTTCCAATCCTAGGAAACAGATCTGTGTTCATGTTAAGAATAAAAGAAGAAAAACAACCCCTGGTTATTACAGAAGTAATTTATCTAGATTATAAATCAGATTTTTATTCATAAATGTAGGACATGCTTTTGCAAAATAATTGCAAACTATTCTCATAGCTGCAGGGTTTTATTTCTTATACTTTTTTTGTCCCAGTAGATGAATATCAAACTTTCTTAGTGTACTTACAAAAATAAAATGCAGCTGCTTAAAAAGAGAAAAACTCATCAGATACAGAATTTAAGGTCACTTCAACTGAGTGTATTTTTAAACTCTGATATGCCAAATAAATATTTCCTATTTATTTTTAATAAGTGTATATTCTTAACTATATTAAAGAGGATTTTTTCCTCTTTTAGTCATTTATTGAAATTTGCATTATGAAAAATGAATACATTAGTTTAGAAGGAGAAAGGAATCAATAGAATTATGTACTTTGACTTGTCTATCTGCAAAAGGTCAATTGGATGGAGGGAAAATATTGTTAAGGGATTCCTCTGTTTAAAAGAAGAGAGTTACTTGGTAATGTGTATAATGGAAAAATATGTGGCTTAGACTTAAATTTAACTTTTTAGGACAGTATGAATTGCATAGTATGCAAAACATGCTTAGAATCAGCAGATATATTGCATATACATATATATTGCATATACCTTGTTTTACAAGTTGATTTGCACTCACTATTTGTATTTTAATGTCTTCTAATACTTTAAGGTTTCTGTATGGCCCACTGGGAAGTGGGTGCTTTCACAGGCTGAGATATAAAGTCAGGAAGACTTTTCAAGGAGGCTTTAAAGATATCCATTCTATCCCACTGGCTATGTAGAAAATTTAGATGTTCAGTCCAGAAGAGTTAATTCAGGTGCCATCTAAAATTTAGGCAATGCTAGAAGCCTGGGTAAGATCAAATGACTCCTGAGAAGTAAAAGAGGCCCCTCAGGAGACCCATTCTTTAAAAAAATAAAAATATCTAACAAAAAACCAGAAGCCACTAACCAACCAAAAAAACCCCAAACCCAAACCAAACAAAAAGCCCCAACATCCAGGTAAAGGTTGTCTTTACTGTGCCTAAAGGGAACATGAATTTGGCAAAAAGGATTTGGCCACTCTGAAAGCCCAAAACAATGGCTTTCTTTTAATCCTGAAAGCATTTTAAAAAGCTTCATGTCCATAGTAAAAAAGTATATTCAAGCACAATATGCAGAGCTATCCCTAATGCAAAACTGGAGAGAAACATAGCAATAAATTGAATTAATAAATAAAAAGAATGAATATACCCTATAGACCTACCAAAATTGTTAATACATTTATTGAACTATAATTAGAAGAAAAAGAGTGGGTATCTACAAACAGTAGGAGCCTAATTGAGATAGAGGAGAAAGCTGAATTTTTTATTTTCTCTCTAGTTATTTTAAAAGACAATTGTATCGTTTCAAACACAAGTAGTGTAAGACAAGGTGAATTCTTCTATCTCAAAAATGCTATGCCTTTGAATACCCATATATCTGTTGAATAATGTATCCAAAATGTTAAATTTTCTGCTAATAAATATCTGAGAGTTAATATATCATAAATCAATGTTTTGATTGTTCCCTTTGTTTTCAAGAATTATTCCATATATTGATGCTATGCCTCTGTGGATCTCTTGCAAAATAATTCAGTTATCTGAACAGCTTTTCATCTGAGGAATTTAGGGTTTTGTGGAACTGCTTTATTAATAGTTTCTGCATAATTTTTCCTTTCATTTCCAAGTCAACAGTCTAAATTTATAGGAAAGATGGTGAATTAAGATAATCACTACTTCTCTGTGAGAAGACTTAAAATCATTCTCTTTAAAGATTTGATTTCTCACAAAAAAGAAAAAATAAGAAAACAAAAGCTTTCAAAATGGAATTGTCCAAGATGACAAAGTGAGTAAAATGATATATAAGGAGGAATCCATAAGGCTTGATTGCAAACAAGTGGAATATTCATTTAGGCATGTTGTTTTTGAAATTGGTTAAGTCACAGCATTTTCTAAACAGTGTTGACCATCTATCTTTTTTTTTTTTTATAAACAAATAAATTACAGGGAAAATCTCCCTAGTACAGCTATACTTTAGTTATCAGGAGAGTGATCAAACTGTGCACAGCAAGAAAATACAGCATCTTATAGTTCTGTCATTAAAATTTAAGGATAAATGCTTAATATACTGAAACCACGATTTTTTTCTTTTGGCAATACAGATTTCCTAAATAAATCACCTAAGTAAATTTCAGTAACCTCTGAATATTTTAACCAGAATATTTGTGAAACTTTGGACCCTTTTGGAAACTTTCTATGGCATTTTATTTGCCTCCAAGATAAAACACTAGTACACAAATCTTTACAGTTAGAAAAAGCATAGAGACAGAATACGCTAATATTTGCTCAGAAAAAAGATCAATAATGGCAAAAAAACTCCTTCCTATTGAAATCTTCAAATAATATAAACATGCCAATCTATTTTTAACAAAGATACAATATATATTTTCTGTTGAAGACAATTATACCTAATATATAGAATTATGTACCTATGTTAATCAAAATAATGTAAAACAGAATAAACATTAAAATAAACTGTAGTCAATAAAGTTCCTTGAAATTGTGATGTGTATTTTTGAGCCTGACATTATTGATAAAGCTACTTTGCCACGTTTGATCTCAAATCTTAAAAAAAAAAGTCAGAAATAAGCCTGTTCTGCCTAGTAATTTTTTAGTTTATGAGTCATGATTCCTAATCAACAAACCATTTTCTGGTTTGCTTTTTGTCACGCTACCACAAGTAGGCAGTACATTTTACATTAACACAGAAGACCATTGTGGTGGGTTGACCCTGTCTGGATGCTAGATACCCATAAAAACTGCTCGAATACTCCCCTTCTGAGCTGGACAGGGAAGAGAAAACATAACTAAGATTCATTAATTGAGATAATGACAGGGAGAGAAATCACTTCCTCACAACATACTATCATGGGCAAAACAGGGTCAGCTTGGGGATATTAATTGAATTACGAACAAAATCAGAGCAGGATAATAAGTGAAATGAATATTAAAACCATTTTTCTCCCATCCTTACCTCCTTCCCAGTCTCTACCCCCTTGTCCTACAGCAGCTAAGGGAGGTGGAGAATGGGGGTTATGTTCAGTCCATCACAAGTTGGATTCTCAGGGGTAAAGCCTTTCCCCTGCTCCAATGTGGGGCTCCCCCCATGGGTGATGGTCCTCCAGGAGCTTCTTCAATGTGAGTCCATCCCATGGACAACAGGTCTCCACAAACTGCTGAGGTGTGGAGAACTAGGGGTGAAATCCTTCAGGCACAGCTTGCTCGGGTGTGAGTCCCCTGGAAGATCACAAGTCCTACCAAGACACCTGCTCCAGTGCAGACTCCTCTGTCCACGGGCCTGCAGGTATCTGGCCAGAGCCTGCTCCAGGACAGGTTTCACCTGGGTTTATAGCCTTCTCTCAGGCATTCACCTACTCCAGTGTAAGACTCCTCCATGGGTTTCAGGTGGGTTTCTGCATCTCTGTGGTCTTCCATGGGCTGCAGGGGCACAGCTGCCTCACCATGGTCTTCGCCACAGGCTGCAGGGGAATCTCAGCTCCAGTGCTTGGAGCACCACCTGTCCCTCCTTCTCCACTGACCTTGATGTTTGCAGAGCTGTTCCTCTCACATATTGTCACTCTGCTCTTCTCTGGCTGCAACTACACCTCTACAATAACTTTTATTTGTCTCTTAAATAGGTTATCACAAAGTCATTGCCACCATTCTTGATTGACTTGGCTGTGACCAAAGCCAAATCCACCCTGAAGCTGGCTGGCATTGGTTCTGCTGGACATGGCAGGAACTTCTGGCAGCTTCATATAGAAGCCACCCCAGCAGCTCTCCACTACCAAAACCTGACCATAAAAACTCAATACAAAAACTTACATTTTCCTTGGAAGACTGTTCTAAAGATGCACTGGTGGCCAAATTTGCCCTCTGAACAAAACTGTAAGCCTCAATGAGACCCAAATATTGCTGTAGGATGTTCCTTGTTACGTGAAACCAAAGTGCTTAAATATACCTATTGGCTCTGTACATGCTGCTCAAGTTTTTGGGTTTGAAGTGAGCTTTTCAGAAGACACAGGAATACTGAAGATATGCACTGCTCCCAAATCTTCTGAAAGAACAGAATAGTTATAGCTCTTTTTCACCCTAACACAAGCCTCTGTCCTCATTATGATCGGACACATTAATTGTCAAATACTTGCTGTTCTAATAATTGTAATCTGGATGGAAAATATGCTATGCTGTGTGCAAGAAGCAGGGTAATTTTGTCAGAAAGAAATATTTTCTGAGAACAATCAGAAGGAGAACTTCTGTACACTGGACTTCTTTATTGCCTTTAGCCTAGAACATTTTGTTTCTGTCATCTTACTGCTGCTGATCCATAATGTGCCTAGGCTAATTTTTGTCTTGTCACAGCTACTGCTTACATTGTACACTGTAGATCCACTATGTCTCTTCCCAGTGATGTATAATGCTATATGTAGTTGTGATTATCACCTATATATACAAGTAATATATACTTTTGGGTGTTTATTTTCTTTCCCTTTTTTTTTTATTCAATAGCATTTGTGCCAGCTTCTACTCATATGTACCACTTTCCCCTTCTTCAGACCCAAACTGGCAATTCTCATCCTGAATAGCTTTAAAATTGCTCATAGCAATCAATGACAACTGAGGCATCACTAAAGAATTTCTCTTATCTCCAAGCTCCAATTTAGATCAGTCATTAAGCCTGAGTAAGCCTGAGCTGTCATAGCATTGTCCCTCATCACATGCTGTAAGCACAAAAAGTCAACTTCAAAATAAAATTTGTTCTATCTCTTACTGCATTTTGTAATGGTCTAGTATGGACAATAAAGTTTACTGAAATAGGACTGTCAATCTTTGGAACACTGGTAACTATACAGACTTTTTATCTAGGGAAGGCCACTCTGCCTCAAATCTGATCCACATTAAATCATTTCCTTATATTTCTTCTTTTATGCTGTTTGATCTTGTTAGTGATGTGTACTACATTGCTGTAGAGCCTATTTTATATAAGCATACATTTTAGAAACATGACATTAAAAACATACATTTAATAGGAGAAGGAAAACATCTAAGTGTTTAAATATCAATTATATCACACAAATGAAGAATACAGGTATTCTCCTGTAGTGCCTCTAAAGAAGCCTTTTTCCTTTGGGACAGTATTCAGTCTTAAAGGTCTCAGTTGCAATCCTCTGCTTAGGTTGTATTTCTGAATTTATACTGAATTTTCAACTGTGTCTTAGAAAAAGGTCTGGTAATTTTTTTGTTTGTTTTTATTCTTTAGACTCTCTTTTTCTGAGCAGATTGAAGCTGAAAATAAATATGTATCTTGAATGATTTTTTTTGACTTTCTGACAGTGATCTGATTGTTTGGTTAAGGCCTAGTTTGAAGAAAAAGTGCTGTAAACACTCACGATTTACTGTTTCTAAATGTTACAATATGCTTCAAATTAAATATTTATATGCTTCAAGTTGTTTTGGCATTTTAGAAGATCCTAAATGCAGAATGAACAAGTTGATGCATTTAAATGATGGTTTTTTGGTTGTGTCAAACAAATGGTAACCTGCTGGATTAAACACATTTACCAACTCTCTTAAACAGGCAGGGAGAAAAAATAAGAGGAAACACTTGGTGCTGAACCGAAGACAGGGAGGTCTCTTACCTCTTGCCGTCACAGGCAAAATAGACTGGATTTGGAGAATATTGTTTGGTTTCCAGCCTAAATAGATTTGGATGGTGAGAAACAAAACCAGAATTTACAATGGAACTTTTATCCTCATCGCCTCCTTTATTCCCCGTCACCATTTCAATCCTTTATTCCCAATTCTTCTACCCTGCAGCCTCTGAGCAGTGCAGAGAGCTTGTGGGGATGTGGGTTATGGTTAGTAACCTCAGTCAGCAGTTCCTCTCTGCTGCTTGATCCTTCTCACATTCTTCCCCTGTTCCTGGGAAGGTTCTCTCCACTGTCCTTCAGGAAAAACTCTGTTCCAGTGTGGGTTCTCCATGAGCTCAAATTCCTCCAGGAAATATCTGTCTGCTCCAGCAGAGAGTTAACGTGGGCTGCACTGTGTATATCTGCTCTGGAGCAGTCCTCTCCATGGGATGCAGAGGGATTCTCTGCTCCTGGTTCCCTGATTACTGACTCATACTCATTTTTTTCTCTAACCTAGATGTTTGTACTGGTTTCACACTTTTTCTCCCCTCACTCCTCTGTCTCTCCAGCATATTTTTGCTTTCCTATTTTAATTAAATGGGCTTTTAACCTACAAACTGTTCAGAAAGATTGATTTCAGGAATGACTGTGAGTAAGGGGCTTCTCAATGTAAGTAAGGATATGATAGAAAAAAATATATATTTCTCAGTGAAAAGAGAAAATGAAAAGACTATTACAGAATCTTCTCTAAGATATTTTCCTACATTTTTCCATCTCCCATTTTAAAATTTGGTTAATAAAATTGGCTGTGATTTTAAATCAACCCACAATGCTCAATATTTGTGTGGAAAAATAGGAGCATATACAGATATGGTTTATGAAGTTTTTTTTTATTTAGTAGCTGGACATATACACTCTAATACATTCATTTATTATTCCTTAAATTTCCTAAATTATATCTCTTTTTGGGTCTTTTTTATGGAACAAATTTTATCCCACCTTAACAAGTGAAAAAGAACATGGCATTAGGTGCAAACATAACCAGACACAGATATTTCTGATTACCTGCTATTCATCTACAGTCATAGAAAGATGAATAACTAAAACGGAAGTGAACTGAAAAGCTTTCAGATGAATGCATGTTATTATATATAGAATACATAGAATACAGAGTTGTAAATTGAGATATTGGTTCTTAACCATAATGTAACCTAGCCACAGTGACTGACTGGTTCATTCTTCAGCTTTCAACCCCTCCATGGTCAACCACAAGGATATGCCTTCCCAGGAGATGTATGTAAATATGTTTTGACTATGTTGGAGTGGTCGATGCAAACAGGGGGAAGTAAAAAGAAATGCCACCAATTTTTTCAGAAAATCTTGGTCTGGACTTCCATTAATGCTTTGAAAACTGTTTCATATACTTCACTGCACAAAGATGTGATATAAATCTACAACTGGATCCACAAATACTGTGAACAATCTTTCAGAGAGCTTGCTGATTTTCTCCCATACTTCAGTTATTTAAAAGTTTCATTGCATATTTTATTAATACAATTAAATATCTATTAACTCAGTCTCATTTTCATAGTTCAGATTTATATGAAAGGGGAATATTGACTTTTCAAAAGCATCCAATAGATTTGATTCTTCTGTTGGGGTTAGCCATTTTAGAATGTGAAGCTGATAGAACATTTTCCATTCCTCATTTTGCACCTAAATTCTTAGGACTGGTCTCAACCAAGAAAAAAATTGGAGCATTTTTATTACTTGCTTACTAATTATGTAATTGTCTCAAAGTGAAATACTAGATAAAATACATATTCATATCTATTTCCTAATCTGTTCTAACATATCTCATAATTCAATCAATTAGAACTCAGTAATTTCAAAGTATGTATGTGCACAGTCTAGCTTGTACAGCATAAACCTACCTACAAGTGATTTTTTAAAAATTTTTACTTCTAATTAAGTCATGTCAGATTTGCTCTGACCAATGGGCTGAATCTTGCAGATCAATAGATCTCTGAGAAATTCCAAGGTTTGGCTTCAATCCTTCCCTATGGAAGTAAAGCAGCAAGCTGTGGACAGTAAAGCCTGAACAACATAACTGCATGCACAGTTTGACTTCCATATCTTTGTTCAGTGCTTAAACAAATGTTCCAGCTTTGTCAATTAACAACATTCCTTGATAGAATCACTTTTGCCTTGTGTACTCAGTTCACAGAAACATTGGTGGAAAAATCTAGTTTGTGAGCAATCTGTATCCACTTTGAACAACAGTAAATGATGATACAAAGTGAAAGTCAGCAAGGACTCAGACAGTCACGCTGCTCTGCTGTCTGGCATTCATTTCACAGTCTCAAATTCCCATATAGTATTACATGAGTTCTGAATCTGGTAAAAGGTGCTTAACTGATATCCTTGGGAAAAGAAATTGAACAACCATGTCATTACGAATTCTTTCTGTAACAGAAAGAAACAAGATTTTGAATCCTGATTAGATGTCAGTCTCATTTAATTTTGGAGCAAAAGTAGAGATCATTAGCCCAGGTATGTAAAAAACTTTCTAATTTATTCTTGAAAAATTTAGAAGCCAAATAATGAAAATATTCAAAATGTATTTGGATTGGCATCCTTTGGGCCATAAACAAACACAGAAGAAAAATAAATGGTTAATAGATAATTTGGGAATTTAAATTTTTTATGAACCCAATATGTTTCAGATCCACAGGCTATCAGTAATTAATTCTGTATGAAGTAGTAATAGAGATGCAGTGATATGATTCCAGATTATCGAACTTCTAAAGAAGGAATATGAAGATTTAACTATAAATTGTAGCCAGTTACTTGTTTATCGTGTATTGTTATTAATGTTTAATCCTTAAACCCTCTTTTTTTATCTCAGCTAGCAGAAAATGAAAACATGATAATAATTACTGCTGATACCACTGAGGTAATTTAAAAAGTTGTGCTTTTGTATTGCTGAAACTAAATTTTTTTTCTATGGTTATTACTTAAGCTAAAATAATATTAAATATCTTCCTTCCACATGTGTACGATATAAATGTAGAAATGATGCAAGCTTAAATGCACAGGATTGATATATTTTCTGACTGCTTTAGCTGAGTTTCTTCGGTGAACTATTACAGACTGCATTTCTTCTAATGAAAATTTAAAATATGCATAAAAATAAGCAGGTTACATAATTATATTAATTTTCAATTATTTTTATTTAAATACATTCTGAAATATTCTCATTGTCATTCTAATGCCATTCTTCAATTCAAAAAGTACATGTGAATTAGATCCATGCCTAAATGAGGATTACTCACAGCTCTTTGCAGATACTAAAAAAAGCTTACACATTACAGTTAATCTTACTAGCTAATACTTGCCAACAACATTTAGTAAGAGATTAAGAACAGATTCAGGAAGTTAAATTCAGAAAAAAAATCCAAAACAAAAGAATTCCTCAGAGAGATTAAATATTTTTATTATTGATATTAGCAAAATAAGTGCTAGAGCCTGCTAAATATAACGAGGGAACCAGACTGAAAGAAAAAAAAAACAAAAAACTTCAAAATCTTTTGCAGATGCCACTCCAGCGAAGTCCAAGGACACAAGTGACTGACAGAGTTCAACACAGTGACCAATGCTCCCCAACTCTGTCAACACCCGGGCATAAATAACCATGTCTGTTGTGCTTTCAACTGGCCTCTCTTTTAAGTGGCTGCATTGATAAAACGTAGGTGAGCAGCCAAGAAGGGAGGACAGATGTTGGTATTCCGTTTTTCAACAAAAGGCAAAAGAATCTTTTTTATAGACATGTTTGTGACATTCCTACTTTCTCTTCCTGTTAATTTCTGTTCTTATTTGTGAAGGGAAAATTGACAAAGAAAAGCAGGTTTCTTCTTCATCATCATATTTGTTTTCATGTGCTTTTCCTTCACTTAAAACCTTCTAAATTAGTGACTGTTTTGTTTACACAGTGCTGACAGTTGCTGAAAACATTTCTTCTCATACAGCATAAAGAAGACTACAAAAGGAAATAGTCATAAAGAATTATTATTATTTTTCAGGCTTTCCAGTACCTGTGCTTTCTTGGTGCTACATAACAATGCATTTACATTACAGAACAAAGTACAATATACAGAAGATAGGCTTCAAATAAAAGAAACATTTTAGATAGCTCTGTTTCCTCCCATATCTTTTCCTTCTAAGATTAGTGGACTTGATAATGAGTAGCAGCTAAAATTTAGGTCCATTTTCAAATCACACTCAACTTTTCACTAAGAGGTTTCCATATGATCAGAATTTAGAAGTGAAAAGACATCCCATCTTTCCTTATTCCTTATAAAACTTATTTACATCTAATGTTAAAAACTATTTATTTATTATATTGATCCATCCACTGTAGAACAGTACAGTGTATTGTAGGAGCAAGAACCAATAAAATCTTAATGTTATTAAAATACATATTTTCGTGTTTGCACCATAAGATTTTTGGCATGGGGGAATATTCAAAGAGTTTCTGAGACATTGCCTTTTGTCAGTCAGCAAACAACTTGTAAATGTCCTATCGGCGAACGAAGAATCAAGGTGATTTGGAAGGTAAGAGGTGCTCAAAAGGGGATGAACACTGAGCTCTAATTTCTACCCATATTCTCAAAGTATCTTTGACTGACAAAAGGAAGGGAAAGTCACTCTTTTCCTTCTCTGTCCAGAAGACCTTGTAAGTGCACAAGTACCTTTCTTGGGTGGTCAGCTGGGATAACATTTTTTTCTCCACCTTCCACTTTTCCAATCTAAGTCTAAAACACACTTTTTCTTTCTAGTGCTTACTGCCCTTCTAAGGCCTCCAGGGCAGCAGAAGGTAAGAAATACTGGCAGAATAAGAAAAATCTTTGCATCACTCATGCAGATCCAGCACATGCTGTCTGTAGCAATAAGAGGGGAATGTGCTACACCTTTCTCAGTAACTAACATTATGTTACCTGTTACAACTTTGTAAAACTGTGTGCTCTAGGTCTTCTTTTAGATGCCTGAAGATATCTAGAATATTAATTATAAATATTTTTAATTTCAAATTCTTGAAGTAGTGTGTGTTTCCCAAATGACAGTTTGTTAAGAAGAAGGCCATACTCAGCTTCTACCCTAGTATTTGATTTGTAATCATCAGTAGTTGGACAAGACTGTCTGTGGCCAGAATACTGAGGTATTCCCTTAGTACTGCCTCTCAGCCTACAGCAGTCTGTGGCATTGAGTGTTTCTGAGTTGGAACTGGTATTTTTGTCTTTGAAAATGACATAAAATCTGTTGTTTTCATGGCAATTTGATATCTTGATAGTAGAAACAAAGCAGGCATATTTACCTGGGGCCTAAAACCTTGCAAATATGTTCATTTTCATATTCATCCCAGTCTATCTGGCATTTTACTGAGTTTTAATATAATTGCAGAGGTTTGAATTTACAATAGACATATTATTTGCTTAAGACTCAAAGGTTATGAAAGACCTAATGAGATCTTAGCAAAGACCACAGTGGGAAAAGCAGGGAGGGGACACGACACATAGTGCTGAGTGGCAGCAAATACGTGGTAGACAGGGACTTCTAGTTTGTAATTGCTGCAGAGTTCAAAACTAAGTATAGGCTGAAAATCTTTGTCTTCCTACCATATAACAGCTATGAAGGATAGCTCCTGCAGAAAGCAAGACCCAAAGATAATGTGTGACATACTGAAGTGCCTTTCTGTGGGTCTGAGAGGTATCTTTTATCTTATACAAAATACTGTTTTATTTCCTGGTGAGGTAAGCTCGCATATATATTTGGAGTGAATATTATACACAATCATAAAACTAGTAGAAACCATTCCCTTGAGAATTTTCCAAAAAATGCTAAATTCTGCCTGAAGAGTACATTTCTACCCCTTAGACAGGAAAAGAGTTTTGAGCGGTTTTCGTCCAGCCACCTCTGAATTCTTAATCTGTTTGAAATGATCATTAAAATTTGAAAACTAACTCTTCTTTTTCTACATCATCCTAACATCCTCAGCAGCAGTAAAGGCCACAAAAAAGTGGAAAGTAAGAGGATAACCAGAAGCAGCTAAACTAAGTGAAATTCAGATGGCTGGCAATTCTTCTATTTTGAATTAAATACAATGTTTGACATGTAAAATGAGGGTCAGCAGGCAGGTACAGCTAATCTGCAACAGCTTGGAGCTAGTAGAAATTGTCAAAACTTCTTTATTTGCCTGTCTATCTTTCTTGATAAAGTGACAACAAAGAGGTTGAGATGACACAAATCATTGAGGAAACCGAAGCTTTGTAATCTCAGTAAAGTGGCATAGAGGGGATGCAGAACTTTTACTGCAATTTTACTGCAGTATTTTTCCTCTGCAAAGAGCAGAATGGTATGCAGCACTTGATATTTTATTTCATCTTAAACAATGTAATTCTTTGGTACTGCAGCAATTTCTACCTGTCCTAATTGATCACAGACAGTAAAAGTCTGTTATTTTGGCCAGCACTTTGACAGAAAAGCTTTGAGCAGACCACTGAGTTGCTGCAGCACAGTATAGTCAAAACATTTTAATAGATGTTTTATTTGCTACCTCACATAGCATTTAAAGTTGCAAGGTTTTACACATAATATTTCTTAAGTAGATTCAACCATACAGATGCAAAGACATTTTGTATGCAAGCAAAAATTCTGATCTAGACCACAGCTTAAACATTTTATAACTTTAGGAGGTATTTATCAATGATTCTGTAACTTACCTGGAATTGTTTGCCTTCAAATTTTCTCATCACAGTGAAAATTTGTATCCTGCCTGTATTCATAAGAGTTTAAACTAACATGCAAAAACCCTCAAAATTTTTTTGACATTACAATGAATTAAATGTGCTGCTTTTCAGTGGTCTGACACAATTTATCTGGAAAAATAACCCATAACTTGCATAGGAAACAATTTTTTTAAATTGAAAATGTTAAAGACGGAAGAAAAAAATCTGTATAAAAATATTTTCTGTGTAGAAAATGTTTTGCTGTTTCAATGTTTTTTTGTTTTTTTTTCTTTTCCAAATGTAGAACAAATTACAAGGCCATCAGGGTTAAAATACTAAAGAATAGTTCAGAAATTTTTTGAAAGTGGGATTTTTTTATAGTGCTGGTATCAGTGCAAAAATTTTATTCTATATTAGTTTAAGTCTTATCGTACTGGTCTTTGCCTGAACTATAAAAGCTGCTAAAGAGTGTTCCACAAGAACAAATGAAGGCTTCACATAAAACAGATGCTTTAATCAATGGAATCAACAAATATATATGAAAAAGTGGAGAAGAAGCTGCAGGTCAAATGGATTCCCAGTGGGGTATGTTTAAACCTCATCAAAGTGATGCTTTCTATCTCTGTACAAATCTGCAGTGACTGAAGAAAAATTATATCAAAATCAGTTGCCTTGTTCATTTGGAACTTCTGAGCTGGACCACTGCCTAATAGGCTGGGCAGAAGCTAGTTTCCACCTTGGATTCAGTAGCTGCTTGTCCTTCAATTCCCTTAATTGCTGCATGTTTTCCCTTTGGGCAAATATTTTTTTAACTTTCTCACTAGGGCTCAAGAGAATTAATGCGAAACCATATAAAAATGAACATGAAATCCCAAAAACTAAGAGTTAAAGTGGAAAAAACCTTAACTAACCATTTAGTCTTGAAAGCAGCCTCAGCTGCATTTCCATGATGAGGAATGTATGTTTTTCTAAGAGGCTTTTAAAAACACCTAATAATGGCTATTTTGCAATCTCCCTTGGCAACCTGATCAGCAACTTGCTCAGGAACAATTTGTGCAAAGCTTTGGTTAGGATAAGTGATGAAGCCTTCTTTTAGAGGCAACAGATATATGAAAAATTCTCACTCTCATTCAAGCCCCTCTACTGAGGCTGGCAGAGTACAAAGGATGATGACATATTTCACTTGGAAATCTCAGTTTACCCACATGCCAGTATGTGAAACTAAGGATGCCTGTGGATCAGACTTTTATTCTTCTGTCAGCCTTCGGCCCCATGTAGTCACTTCCAGCAATATGGCAGGACAGCAACATTGACAGGACAGCCAGGAAGGATGACCCTTCCAATTGCAACTTTTGCAGTCTGATTCTTTAAGCTTGTATTTTTTTCTTTTTTAATTACCTATCCACCTATCTATGTAAAAATGCAAATTTATGCATAGTGACATTTTGCAGTTTCTTGTTTTGAATATTCCAATAATCCAAATAATCCACTCACAAAAGTAAAAGCAGTCATTCTTGCTCAAAATTCACCATGGGGTTTAAGCCCATAGATATGTTTTTCATTTGAAGAGCAGTAGGGTGTCTTTTGCCGTAAAAGAATAATTAGAAAAGTTCAGCTAAGTTGTATTCTATTAAAAAATGTTTGTATTACCAGTGTGAATAAAATCTTGGATTTACAGGAAGATCAAATACCATGACAAATACATATATATAAAAATGTACAAAAATATAATATAAGGTAAATTTTTATGAAAAGAAGTTTTTAAGAAAAAGAAAGTGTGAAGAGCAAGTTAAAACAGTAGTGTTTTGAGGAACAAGTCATGCTTTCTGGTATGAAATATGCACAAATCTGTGGTGTAAAAGAGAGAAAGAGAAACATAAGAGAGAGAAAGAGAATAAAGAAAGAAATACAAGTCATTCAGGGCTTGAGCATCCTGAAGGAAAAATTAGTCAAATTGTCCAGGAAACTTATGACTTTCTATTGGAAGACTTGATGTTTTAACTGTCATTAAAAATAATTCATTATATAAGGTGTTTGAATGAAATTAATACTACACAAATAAAATTCATATGGTGAAAATCTCTCATAAAATTAAATTCAATTTTGATTTAGGTTTTGGAAATGATCTAGTTTTTAGTTGTTCTTCACATATGTTCTAAAAAATTCTTATTCGAGGGTCATTGCTAAATTTTCATTCCTCTTCACCTAGCTGATAATTGGGGATTTTGATGCTTTCAGCTCCATATTTTTTCTTCCATTTTGATACTTATGAAATGGAAAAAAATGAACATATGGAATGTGATAAAAAGGCCAAGCATTTTTTTTTTTAATTCACAAAAATAATAACATAGATAATGATTGGGAAGAATATCCCCTCTTCCTAAACAAAAAAACTCAAACTAAACTCAAAAGGCACCAAAACTAAGAGATAAATCTAGAATAAAATATGAAAGCATCATTATTCACAGCCTTTCTAAAATCTCAATTCAGTTCTAAATCAAAATGATTTCCAGTTAGACTCATATTAGATTTCAGCCCAGCATTAGGCTTGGCATGCAAGGGCTAATATTTTGTGCTGTACTTTATTTAGGTATAGATGACCAAGAAAACTCATCAAAGGTACAAGTTCTCTTACAATTTATAAAATTTTACTGTTGATACAGTATTTCAAGGGTAAGTTTGTTTACTTCTTACTTCACACTGTAAATTACGTCTTGTTGTAAGTATTCATTTGTTGGGTTTCTTCTCCAGAATTTTTCTATTAGTACATGGTTTAATACTTAAGGGTGGGTACCATGCTCATGATCAAAGACCACTCTTCAGGACAAGACCAAAGATTTTTTGCCTAATTATTTTCTCTTTTTTACTCCATCTTATCACAAGAGAGAAGGCATTTGTTTTTGTTTCATGGGGTGTTCCAATACTTCAAATAACCCTAAATATAAACATAGATGAGCTACTAAAATTTGCATTTTTTATAACCTTTTATATTGAGTTATGTATAATGTCATTTTTTATTTACCTGCATTCCATTTTGCTCACAGCAATAAAATTCGGTTCTTAAATGTCAGTAATAAGTCATACCACGAAGAATATGAAATGAAGGGCAAAGCTTACGCAAAAGTAAATTAACTGAATTCAAATTTTATCAGGGATATGTAGAGAAAATGCTCTCTGTGTATATGACAGTGAATTATCTACCTTTTGCATTTACCCTTATATTGCAGACTCAGATGGGATAAACTATATGCCATAATATACTCTCAGGTGAAAAGAGATGTTCTTCAATCACATTTGACTACATTCATAGGCAAAGCAAGTGCTTCAATATCATTGTCTACAAGTCAGAGAGATTGTCTACTTCAGCTACATGGAGTATTCCACCCCATAGCATAATAAAAGTGCAGCAGGCTGCCCATGTCCCTGACCAACTACTCTGGCATTCAGCAGTACCTAGAGAGTATGAGTACTAGGAGTTTAGAGAGTATGAGTACTAGGAGTTTAGAGAGTTTGAGTACTAGGAGTTTGTTCAGAGGCTGCCTTTGGAGAAATCCTGGCTTCTGCCTGCTGTGCCACTGTTTGCAGCTACCAGTTTTGGGCATCTGGCTGTAGGAGCCCAGAAGATAAATCTCATACCTGTGTCTCAGTCACTGATTGCTGCACAGCTGTGACACCAGCCAAGGACTGGTGGTGCACACTGGCAAGAAAAAACAGGAAGTGCCTGCTTTATACTTTAGTCAAAAACATGGAAAAGCACTCATAAGCTAGAGGGTAGTTTTAATACCTCCAATTTATGGCAGAGTTATTTCCTTTGTATTGATGTCTTTTCTCAAGTCTGTTTTATAGCTCATGCTGAGCTTCAGTCTCTTACATGTTTACTGTTATTATCTTCATTCTGATAGTTTAAAGCTAGATCAGGCATTTCTACACAGGTTTCTGTCGTCTATTTTTTACTTCAGTCAACATATTTTAGAGATCTAACATAAAATTTCAGCCTTAGGCACCATGTTTTTTTCCTGCCAGTGAATATTTACAAAAAGGCCAAGAAATGCACCTGTAATTTCAAAACCAAAGCACAGTAAAATATTTGGTGGCAGAATTCCTAATATAAATTACTATAATATCATGTGCTTTCTTTCCAGGGTCAAAGCACCATGTTGGCCTTATTGTGGTAGATTAATAAAATTATTATCAGTTTCTGAAAATTTCCCTTTATAATTTCAACTAGGGAGAAACTAAGATTTCCATTAAATTTTGATTTTCACAGCTGAGCTAGAAGGCTTCCAGCCTGCATATTCCATCCATATTGGAAGTCGGAGAAGATACAAGTCAACATAGTACAGGTAAAATTAATGTCTGATACTAGTTCAACAAACACAACCCAGGCCTCTGCATATGAACTCTCAATGGACAAATTGATGAATACTTTCATGAATCATGCCTACTTTAAGGTAATCTGAAACCAATCTGCACTCAGAAGTTATCTGATCTACTTTCTATGCTGACTGATTTTCTGAAGTTAGCCAGCTTCAGGTCATCTACTAAAAGATGTGCCTTTGGCACAAAATATCAATTGTGTTTCTGTTACCCTTTTCTTCATCCAAGAATTCCAAAGTACAATCAATAAGCTGCATTTCAGTCTGTCTGAAATACATTGCTTGAAAAAATTAGGAACAGCTTTAATAAACTATTTTTATATTTTTCTCAAAAAATGCTATTATGCTGCAGCAACTAATTACTTGGGATTTTTTTACAAATGCTCTTCTTGCTATCATGTAGTTCTATTACCATGAAACAGAATTTATAGATTTTTTTATTTTATGGGATCCATTTTTGATACAAAAAAATATGGAAAAGATTGTTATACTTCTTTTCTATTATATAGGAGTCTTCAAATTGGCTTTCCCTTCCACATTCACGTTCTTTAGAGAGCATGGGGAGAACTAATAATTACAGTACCATATCTGCATGGTTGACAACACAAAAATCAATAGATCAATAGTCATTAGTATAAATTTGTGTGTTGGCCCTAAGTTTAAATACACAAATCTCTAACACTAAAATGTATGTTTATGCTACCTTAGTAAATATATAAAAAAACAAGGTTTTGCCATATGTACAATGTGTTTCTAAAGCAAATTAATTTTTGTTTGTTTTTCTCCACTAAATCACTAATCATGTGACTAGTTTATTTGATTAAAGTCTCCCAAGCTAACCTCTGCTGTTCTTGGATTAATGCTTTAATAGAGAAACTTGGAAAATCTCATCAGCTTTTTCTACACTGTTCAATGGCTTCCCAATTTGTTGATCATCTTTAAATGAGGAAGTATTTCTGACAGACTGTGAATCTTTGGCTGAACAAGTTAGAGGAATCAGCTGCTTAGTTACTGTGAAAGAAAAAATTCATACTCAAATCAGAAATACTCAGTGAAAGAAAAATAGAAATACAATATTATTCTCCCCCAGTATAATCACAATGAATAATATCATCTTTAGAACAAGTCTATTTTATGCTTCTTTTTCTCAAAGGTATTGTGTCTTATCGACAAAATACTTTTCTTCCTTACAGAAGCAATCCTGCTAAAATTACAGCAATCATTAAAAATATGGTCCTGGTTAGAAAATTATTCTTGAGAAGAGAATGTTTACAAGAATCATATGAAATGTAGCTCTCATGAGGTAAAAATATTTGGACTCAGATGAATATGGACTTAAAGTTTGAAATTACTTGATTTTCCTTTTAAATAATGCCCACATGAATTGTTGATGAAAAAAGATTTTTATGCTGTTTTCTTCTGTCAATGATTATAGAATTGTTGCCTCTACATGGATCCTAAACATTTAATGAAATAGATTTAAAACAAATCCATGCAGTTTTAGAATCAATACACCAGCTGTCATATGCATGCATAATAGTCTCCTAGTGAGTCTGAAAAAAGTTAAAATTCTGCACTCTCTGTATTCTTTTCTCCACTAATAAATTAATATTAAATAGGACAGACTAAACTTAGAGCTGAGTTAACATTTCTTAACTTTAATCTCAACAGCTTTTAAACAGTTTTCAACTCAACTGCAAATGTTTTCATATGTTAAAACTTGACATAAAATCTTAGACTAGCCTTTTATTTTTGGAAGAGAATAAGAGACTGATAACTTTTGGAGTGATATACATACAATTTTCAAATAATATACATAAAAGTCTGGAGGGTGGTATATTATTTTGCTAGCTACCATAAGTAAAATCCTATATTTTAATTTGCCCTGCTTTAGTTACAGCAAAGATCTGTAGGCACACAGTTTGTGGTGATTGGGAATAGGGCTACAGCTGAACCTCAGCCCAAATAGGCTACAGCCTAAACAGGAGAGCAGTGTTGAAAGTAAAGAAACCTGGAATGCTGAGGGATATTGACCCATCACAGAAGGGTGGGGGAGTCACAGAGATGTAAGGCATGGAGATGAATGGTATATTGATGGTAAAGAAGAGCAAGGCAGTAGTGTTTGGAGTCATTCATGAGATCAGTTGTACGTCCTTCTTCAAAGATCCAGCCTGACATGGATTACATGTGGTCTGGGAGGTGGAGAAGTCTATTCTATGCAGGGATTTAAGTGATACTTCACACCTGATTAAGATCTCAATTAGGTAGCTAACACTTATTTTGGGGTTAACTAACGCTGCTCAGAAACACTGGATGAATTTTCTTTAGCCCATTCCACCAATGGCTCACTCACATCTCCATTCCTGGGACGTGGATGAGTTCTTCTGGACCTTGCCATGCCATGCCATGCTGCCTTCTGCATGCTTTGTGTCAGCATGTTGCTCCTACCTAGGATCTCATAGTCACCTTTCACACCTTAAATTTCTATTCTAAAACAGCTAACAAGGGATCCGTATCTAGGGAACATCATGAAAGTACTTCTTTCTCTCTTTTCTCTATATTGTAAGCTGTCCCATACATCTCAACATAATTGATAACTATTATGAGTGATATTTACTCATGAGATGAAGACACCATTCTAAATGGGAAATAAGCATATTTTTTAGAGATAAAAAAACTTTATCATACTATAAAAATTTCAGGATAGATGTTAAAGCAACATTAATAACTCCAGGTATTAAAATATTAATAATGAAACCTCACAGAATACATTCTATTTTCTTAAAATGCTTGATATTATAATAGACATTCTGGAGTCTTGATCTCTTGAGGATCATATTTTTTAGCTTGAAATTACAACTTAGAAATCTGCATATTACTTTGTTGAATAAAATAATTTATATGAGATTATATTGAAAAACGAAAAAAAAGAAATATTTCTACCTAATTGCATCATTACGGAGGCAGGAGCTTGAAGAAAAAGGACATAAAATTCAGTACAATCCATAAGAGCAGAAGGAAAAGAAATAAAAAGGCAGAGAACTCAAGGTATCAAAGGAAGTAAAGAATTTGTGAATGAGCTGGATTAAGTTTCATGTGTGTAAAGGAAAAATGTTCTTTATTGGTCTTGCAGTTTAAATTAGTTGAAAAGTCAGGTCCAAAACATGTGTTAGCCAGATAAGTGAACACTAGGAGTGAAAATTTAAACCCCAAGTCTCCTGCTACTATTGAAATGAAATACCAAATTAAAAATTAATTAAAATAAAATTCAAATTTTATTTCTTATTTTCAGTCAACTAGTTTTATGTGTGAGAAATCAAAGTTTTGTCTGATATGTAGTAAATAGTTTGGATTAAGATTCTGATGATAATTTACAGGAGCACAACTACCTGAATGGGGGACCCCAAAGTTCACTTTATATCAACATTAGCTGGTACAAACCTGAAATATTTCAATAGCTTTGGAAAAAGAAACAAATAAGACAAACAAAGACAGATAAATAGAAAGACAGATGGATAGATGCATGTGTAATGTATTTGAAAGGCAACCCTGAGAGAACAGGGATTGTCAGTTGATGTAAAATCAGTGGTAGGGTGAATTATAGTTAAATAAAAAAAATAGCTTCTTTGACTAATGATACTAAATTAAAAAGAACATATTTAACCTTAGCAAGAAAAAATATCTCAGTAATTTTTGTTTATATATGACAAATGTTTCTCTGCTTTTTGCATATATAAAGATAGTGTTTCTCTGATTTAACATAAGCAACTGCTGGATGATAACCTAAATTGGATGAATAAACAGAAAAAACTGTGTTTCTTCCCTATGGCCTTTATGTATGCACTGATTTCCATAGGTGTTGGGCTTTTTTTTATAGATTTATCAATAATTGTACTGAGTAAGTTTTTATTCTGTTTTAGTCTATTTAAACAGTTTATGGGATTTTATATAAGATGTTTGTATAGAAGAGTTTTTTTAACTTTTAAATACAAAAGAGCTTGGATTCTTTTTTCATAAAATCTTTTAAAATTCATGTCTTTTTTAATATGACAGTTATGTCAGGATCAAATATTTTCTTACTGTAAGATTCTTAACATAATATGTAGGGAAAATGAGCACTAAGCATTGCTACAAACAACATGTCAAAAGCTTTTTTCAGGTTATTTGTAAGTTGTTACTTTATCTATTTCTTTTCTGAGCACTTGAAAAATGAGATTCTGTGGTATTCATGAAAATTAACACCAGAATTAGCAGAAAACGTGAATTGGTATGGTAAGACTCGTTGATGAATTTGCAAAATACCTAAGAGGAGAGACTACGGCCAAATACCTCTTCAGAGACTGAGGAGTGATTAGGAAGCAACAGCAAATGGAGAGTCCAGTAATATATTTTTTCAGCTGCATGTTTTATTTTTAATTTGAACTTGTGTGACTGAAAATTCCAGTTATTGGTTTTCATTGGTTGAGGTTTGTAAGCAATCACAACCTGATTTTAGAGGCAGTTTTCACTGGTAAGGAGGCCTTAACGGACTGGAAACCTCATGCCAAGAAATTTTGCAAGTGTCAAGTAGTAATATCAAAACTAAGTTAACTATATGCACCTCCATTTATGAACATTAATCATAATATTTAGCATTATTTTAATCTAATGTAATTAGGTCAGTAAAACCAATAATCTGTTAGGAGATGCATGGCTACATGTCCCCTTTTTTACAATCAGAGAATTCAGAAGCATGAAGAAGGCTTTTGAAATTCTGTCCCCTTGTTAAATGTTCAAAGCATCTTAAGATATTTAAAGAACATGTCCAAGTTTCCCTAGCAATACAAAAAGATGGAAGGACTGACAAATGACTTGCCAATAAACAATGGATTATACATACGTAGCAGTTTTTTATGTTAGATTGAGGGATTTATTGCAGAAGCAGAATTGGGACTGAAATCACACTTTTTAGAGCTTGAGTAGGAATATTATCCATGTCCACTTAAAACAGGTTTATACCAGAACAATTGATTTTTGTATTAATTCACAAGTTCTCGGGTATTACATTGTTGTCCATTACCATTTCTTTCTGTTTAGATGTGCAGAGCTTTCAATGTCGATGCTGTGATATTTAAAATTCTACTTTTATTGAAAGAATTTGGAAGCTGATGATGAAAATGGTTCTGCTTCTGGCTTTTGTGTTTGGCTGCTTTTATACATTGGCACACAGGGAATGCTTATTTTTCTGTTGTTGCCATGAAGACTGAAACCTTATCTTTTATTCAGTAAAAGCCGAGGCCTTTTTTTCAATGTAACTTAGGTATTGCAAGCTCACAATAACACCTAGCAGTTTGCAAAGATGTATTCTACATACATTTTTACATGCATTATTTAAAAAGATACATGATTGAAGATCAACTGTATTTTAGGCTTGTCTCTTATCTTTGTTATATTAATGTAAGCTTATGGATAAGATCGAAGTCAATGTGCTAGCTATTTCATACAGAGCTCTGGTAGTCATTACCTTGTTTTACTCCCTGTATTCATACTTATTTACAAAAAGCAGGATGCAGAAAAAAAAATCATTCAGCAAAAATGAACTTGTTCTGCTTATTTAAACAAACATATTTATGTTACTGCAGTTGTAGTAAAGCTATTTGGAACAGGGTTTGATACCCATCAGCTGTATTCAGTTTTCAGTAGATTGATATGATAATGTTACTTACATAAACTGTGCTCCTGCTGAAAAGTTTAAGATAGCTGAAAATTAAGAAGAAAAATACATCAAAAGCAGAGTAAGAGGATCAGAGGAGCAGAGGGCTGTGACAACAGTCACAATGGTTAAGTATATTGGCGTGTTTATAGGAACACAAGAGTTCTGAGCAGAACAGAAAAATGATAAGAAATAAGACATTGCCTCACATTTAATGCTAAATTTTCAACATACTGTGAAACTTGGGTGTTTTTTCAGTGGTACTAAAAATTTCTCTGGACTTTTAGGCCAATGTTATGATTTCATAGTATTAAAGTTACGATTTTTGATCTACGTGTGTTAACAAGACTACAGAATCTTTTACATGTTGGCTGACTCAAGATTTTAGGAATCAAAACTGTGAAGAGATCATTATTTTTCTTTGGTTTTGGCAGCTGATACAAGAAAGGAACATTAAATATCATTACTATATTAATAAAGGATACATGACATTCAGGAGTACACTGCGGAATCTTTTGTTGTGCGGGGAAGCTGAATTACATCAAAGTGGAGAAAAATGCTGAGGGGAGGCTAGAGTTTAAAATGACAATTTTCCCTTCTGCTTTTGTTGTACTTCCACCCAGGTTATCACTTGGACTGTTGCTTCTGAATCTTTTGGAATCACTTACAATGCCCCTAATATATTCCCAGTGGAGATAAGTGTACCTGACTTAGGTGGCTAGCAAGGTGCAAGACAAATGGTCTGAGGACTTGCTCTAAGTTGTCTTTGTGGTGCAAGACTCCAATGGCCTAGGTTAGGACTCAGCAGGTCAAAAGGCTAGAAGGAGAGAGCTCATCTTGCACTTTTGAAATCACTCCTCTGAGTAATAGATCTTCAATGAAAAGAGGCTATATGGTTCTATGAGACATTAACGGAGACACATTTTAAAACTCCCATTCTTTCTTTTTTCAATGTTTCTTGAAATGCATTCTGAACAAAATAATGCAAAGTATTGTAAGCTGAATCATTTTCACAGGCCTGTTACACCATGACCCTTGAAAAATTCACATTGCTAGAGAAGATGCTTCTAATATATTGACATTTAATGTCATTTGGAAGAGAAGAATTCATTCAACTGTTGGAAATTTGCCAATAACACAGATAGACTTTAGGCAATGTGTGATTAAGGCTGCTTCAAAGGTGTGTTGAAATACATGTTAACATGTGAGAGAGCCCTATATCTGTAATCTGAGAAATCAAAACCTTAGTTTTTGAAAGACAAATTGAGTGGATTTCTGGATCTGTACCATATTTGCACCACAGGAGACTGCAACGTATTGCTGTCCCCTCTATCTAGGTTCCAAAAAGGCTAAAATTTGTGATATGTATGTCATCTTTCTATTCTCAATGATACTGTTTCTCCATTTCTGAAGAATTCAATCTGGATATATGCAGAAACACAACAGTATTTTTATTATGTATTCATTCTTGACCTAGCTCAGACTAAAAGCAAACATCATTCTCAGTATAAGAAACTAGGTTTCCACCAGGAATTATTTAAATTATTTCTGTAAACATATACTCTTATGGCATGTGAAAATGGCAAGAGAACAGCACAGTGTTCTCATTACTCCCTGATCCATTTGCACTAGGAATTGGTAAAATTTCAGTGCTTCAGCCTGGTCAGTATGACTTAATTGTTGAAGGTGAAAAGTAAAGGTTAGCCCATCCACTCTTACAAATATGCTCGTGGTACTGATTCTGGAACTATGAATGCAAAATCTTTTTAAATGGCTTCCATTTGGCTTAACATTAGGCCAGCTGGACAAAGTTTGCAACATTTTTGCAATTATGGAGTGGGGTCTTACGATTATGCTTTCCACATTTCTTCAAAACATTATTTCATCAAACACTTTTCTGAAAATCACAATCTTTAATAAATCATGTAATCATTGCCACTAAAATCTGACTATTTTTCTGCTAATATAGGAGGAAGTAGAATCTGACTAACATCCCCTAAGTTTTGACTGTTAACAGTAAAAATGTGTTTTGAGAGTGAAGTAGACAAATGTGAGAGACAGGGAGAAATGTTATAAGCATACATAGCAAATAAAAATGGCATTTTGCCCATTTAATAAATTTTATTGACTGTGGTGACGAGACAAAGTATAAAAACTATAAAGGGTCAACTCATCTGATAGAAGTCAACATCACAAGTCAAAGCTCAAATGAGGACATTGCAAGTTTGTTTTGAATATCACTAATATTTATCAAGTCAGTTTAGTTATTCTGGAATACAAGGGTGAAAAAGGGAAATCAGAGACATTGGTCTGAAACCACTATAAATGACTGGAAATATTTCAATTTTTATCTTTAGAAGTTAAAATTTATACCTTGGAGATAACTGCTTTTTACTGTGCTTCAGATATCAGTGAAGAGATTGCCATTTCTTTATTTCGTGGAAGAAGGTTAAAGCAGTTTTTCTTTTAGAGGGTGAGTGGAGTTTGCCAGACTATGTGCTAGAAAATCCTTAAGTAAATAAAATCCTCAAGTAAATAAAATCCTAGATCTTTTTTACTCGGTCCTCTATTTTTAGGCTTGTGTAAGCCCTGAATGAGATGTGTGCTCTGATGATAAAACCAGTAAAACACAAAGTGCTCTATGAAAACAAAGAAAAATATCTGTTTATCTTAATTAAATGTCATAATCCAACATGTACTAAAATACTTTTTTATTTTATTAATTTTGATTTTCTTCCCGGTTTTCTAATTCTTAAATTAACTATAATTAATAGGGAAGGTGATTTGCCTTTTTAGTACTCAAATATTAAATTTGGAGTGATTAATAGCACTAGTTTCTGTTAATCACTGCTATAGTGGTATCTATCTATCTACTTACCTACCTGAGTGGACTTACCAATTTCAGAAAAAGTACCATGTTTAAAAGACTCTGGAGTAAATTGTGAAGATCTGTGTAACAGAACAAATTTATATGATCTGAAAGTGAAATTAATATAGGAATTCATACATAACAATTCAAACCCACTGAATTTTAAAAAATTAGTTTGAGCTATAGTGACTAATTATTTACATGGAAGAACAGTTATATTCTGCATATTGAAGAAGTATATTTGTGAAAAAAATCTAGAAATTTAAAAAATCTCTTTGATTGCAGAAAAAACTGCAATTTTTTTTTTTTTCTTAATAAGGAGATATTTTCTAAAGCAGAAAAGTTGGAAAGTAATAGACATTAGTCATCCTTATATGGGAGATTGAAAATATCCTGATAAATGTTGTTAAATTATTTTCTAAGCTCAAATTGGCAATTTTTTTTTTTTTGGGGGAAAAAAATACATTAACACCCGAACCCCAACGGTAACAAAACCACCTATTTAATCCATTGTTGTGACATTTTTGTACCAAATTCTTTTAGTAAGACTTTCTAGAAATCAATGCATTGACCTCTTTGGACTTTGTCTCTACCTATATATTTATTAAATCATAAAAATATTTCAATGTCATGTATTTTTACTGTGTAATTACTGTTTTCTATATTAAAAAGTATAAGGTATGGTAAGCAATATATCAGGAAGAAATATGAAAACAATGTTACCTGTTATGAAAATAAAATTACCTGGGTAACTTTATTACTGTTAATAACTTGCATAATATTGAAAATCCAAAAATTTTATTAACACATTGCCTTTCTTAACACAAGCTTGCTCAATAAGCTACTTTATAAGTTGTTACTCCCTGAAATTATTTACTGTATTCCTAAATTTTATTAAGAGGAATTATAGCTCTAAGAGAAAGAAGCAAGGAAAGAAAGGAGTGCAGCAGCAAGAGACAAACACTACAAATAACTGCTGTAAGAATAAATGACATGATGTTTATATCCTCATACTGAATAGAAAGGTGATATATAAAAATACTTGGTGCCCAGTGGAAGACAGAAAGCTCTAATGATGTGTGAAGTACACTATGTCAGGAAAGAATTAGTCACACAAACATTCTCCTTTTGCTTTCTTTTTTTTTTCTTTTACATTTGTATTTAATCACTGTGGATATTCATTCAATTAAACACATTGACAGTTTAAAATCTTCCTGATGCCTGAAACAGAGGCAAGCAATTTAATTTTTTTTAATAAAGCAAAATTCAGAAGAAACTTTTGTGATAACTTATCAAGCTTTTATACATTGATCTGATTTTTGCTCTCTTAAAAATTTGTGCCAGTTTTATCAAATTCAGTGGGAAAATCGACTAAGTCAGTGACAGGTTTCTGTGATGATCAATACTGATTTAACAACAGTTTTTCAAGGATTACAAGGATTTGGGCAAGGGCCATACTGAATAAAGTAACTAACAGCAGAAAGAAATTTCTAAATCTTTTATAGTAATTCAAGAAGAAGAAATGCCCACATGCTATTGGTAGAAACAATATTCTGGACTGGAGTCTGTACTAAATTTCAAGCATTATTTGAGACACAAACACTCTACGTCTTGCCTGAAATTAGTTTATAAAAAATAAAACATACTGTTCAAGTATATTAATCAGATGTGAAGTAATATATTTAAGTTGTTTTAGATAGACTTCAAGAACTGGAAAAATTGCAAGTAATATTCCTTTCAGAGTGTAACTCTATGTTCTGATCACTGCAATCCTATGCTGGCTCTTCTAGTTGTACAGAAAGGCATGAATGAGAACTATGAAATACACCAATTCTCTTTGCTACTGAATTCTATTGCTGTTCACCTTATCTTCACTGTGTTCTCTTCATTCCAAAATTCTGGGTATGCTACCATTTTTTACATGCTTTGACATTACTTAGGATAATAAAAACTTTAGGAAGGGACCAGGAATAGATCGTCATATATTTTATAAATTAAGCAAAATTCTTTTTCAAAGTAAAATAATACAAAGAATGCAATAATAGAAAATAATAAAAATAGAATTTAAAAGTCTGCTACTTGTGAGCAGCTGGCATTCTAAATTTTGGTACAAGGAATTGGAAAACTGTGGTGTCATGGTTTAACCCCAGCTGAAAATAAGAACCATGCAGCCACTCACTCATTCCCTCCCCTGAGCAGAATAGGGAGAAAATCAGAACAGCAAAAGTGAGAAAAAGTGGGTTGAGATGAAGACAGTTTAATAGGTAAGGTAAAAGTCACACATGCAAGCTGAACAAAACAATTCATTCACCACTGCCTGTGGCCAGGCAGGTGTTCAGCCATCCCCAGGAGAGCAGGGTTCTGGCACAAGTGATGANGGCAGGTGTTCAGCCATCCCCATCTGGCACAAGTGATGGTTGCTGGAGAGGACAAACACCACCATTCCAAATGCCCTGTCCCTACCCCACGTCCTCCTCCTTCCCCCAGCTTCATGTGCTGAGTGTGGCAAGATATGGCTGGGAATGTCCCTGTGGTCCCTTGTGGTAGCTGTCCTGGCTGTGTCCCCATCCAGCTGCTTGTGCACCCCATGCCTCTGTGCTGGTGGGGTGGTACAAAGAGCAGAAAAGGCCTTGATGCTGTGCAAGACCTGCCCAGCATAAAAAAAACCAGCCCCATGTTATCAACACTGTTTACAGCACAAATCCAAAACAAGGCCCCATAGCAGCCGCTGTGAGGAAAATGAACTCTGGCCCATCCTAACCCAGCACGTGTGGGAACACAGCAACACACAGAGATGAAAGAGCTCTGTTCCCATCTAGAGGGACTTATTTGGCATTTTCTGTTAAGGGGCTGTTTCTTTGTCTTTGAGGACAACTGTAATCAACCATCTAAATAGAAGGAAAAGGAAATAAAAATAGGTATTAGGTCTGACAATTGTGTCTCAGCGTGGAATCACTGGAAAAGAGTGAAATAAGGAATTGTTTCTAATAAAATAAAAGCTTCTCTATTAGAAGGGAAATATGGAGTAGTATGGTTAATTTTTGTGTTAAAATCATTGAAACTGCAGTTTGATAGGATTTATTACTGAAGGCAAGGTAATTCAAGGGTTCCTGGGGGTCTAACTGATTACAATAAAAATTTTGGTTTCTTATAGACTAACTCTTTCCCCTTGTTTTGCCGTGCCGTGCCTCACTTTCCCTTTGCTTCCCTTCCCTCCTTTCTGTCTTTCTCTTTTTATCCGATTCTCCCTCTCTCTCTGGGCATCTCTTATTGAAATAATATTTTCATTTCATGAATGGTCACTATGCACAACTTAGAATACATAAAGAAATATGATAATACAGTGAATTGATTAGAAAGTAACTCCATTTATCAAGCTGTCCTGGAAATTTTGATTATTCTGAAAGGAATTCACAGAAGGATCCAAGGAAATACAAATATCAAAAGGAGGAAAATATTAAGGGAATCTAACAATAGAGAATAATTTGAAAGAAGTTTATCAAAGTGACATGGATAGAAATCTATGAAATCTTAATGTGTTAGCAAACGCACATCAAATAGACTTATTAAATTATACTTTAATAAACTTCAGCAAAAGAAAAATACATATTTAATACCATATTTTACACTTTTTTTCTGTGCTGTCTTCTTTCCAGTGCTCTGTTACTCATCTATGATGGTGGCCTGTGTCGGTTGCTCCCAAAAAGTTGTAAAAAACCTTTTTTAGCAAATAATGTCATAACCTGCATGAGTAATCCTTTGGTTTAAGAAGTATATTTCATTTTACAGAAACTTCAGAAACAAAACTCATTTCATTTTAGCAGAAATCTTGATATTCTTTGAGAGCATATGAATAGAGGCATAGTTTTCTGTGTTTTAGTCACATTGCCTTCTACTCATATTTTCAATGCACTTTCTATAGAACCTCTTTGTACTTATCACTTTTATAATTTTTCTCTGAATATTCAGGTTTTTATATAATTTATGGGCATAGATTTCTATGACTAGAAATCATTGGTATTCAAGGTGAAGCTGTACTGTCTGCTTACATAACATGTCTGTGACATCTCCAGCATTTTTTCAACTAAGGCTTTTATATATATGTAAGCAATTTTATTCTTGGTTCATCTCTGATGTCATGCAATTTTCTTTTTTCATCTTTTCCTCCCCTGAGTCCAAAAGTTAAATTGGAATTGGTAGTTCAGTAAACTCTCCTTTACTCTACTAGATTCACTTGAAACCATTACAGTCATATTGGTACAAGCGAAAAATTAATTTGGATCATCTGCAGACTTTCTGCCCCTGTGCTCTGCTCTGCTCAGACCCCACCTGCAGGGCTGCACCAGGTCTGGGCACAGGAAGGACCTGGACATGCTGGAGTGAGTCCAGAGGAGGATCATGAAGAATAGAGGGATGGGGCACCTCTCCTACAAGGAAAGTTTGAGAGAATTGTGAGTGTTCAGCCTGCAGAAGAGAAGGACTCAGGGTGAACTGATTGAAGCCTTCAAGTTCATGAAGAGAGTCTGTAGGAAAGGTGAAGAGGGACTTTTTACAAGGGCGTGTAGTGACAGGACAAGGGAGAATGGCTTCAAACTGACCTAGATAATCTTTAATGTTCTTTCAAATACAAGTAACTCAATGATTTTATGATCCAACAGGTGGTATTCCTGTCCATGGCAGATGCATGGAAACTAGATGATCTTTAAGATATTTTCCAACATGAAATTTTCTATGTTTTTCTTCACCTTTAATTTACCCCACTGATGACCAATATCTCCATTTTCACTGAAGGTAGGCATGCTTTCAAGTTCATTTATGTTTCATCTCTCTGATTCAAGCATAATATTAATTCATTAAAGTTGCCTGCCTCAACCTTTATGACATTCCCAATATTTACTGTTTTCATTGAAAAAGTCACTAGTTACAACAGTCCACTCATATCTCAGTCTATTTGTTTCTATTATTGCTTTCTTTTACAACAAATTCATCTATTTATTAGTTACCATGACCTGTCATTTTATTTTGCATCCAGAAGCCCAAATTCATATTTTAAAAGTCTCCTAGAATTACATCGTCACTCTCTGAACGTTTTGCAAGATACAGGAAAAATCTGCTAAAATAAATATATCTCTTGAATAGTCTTAAACCCTGTTTTATTATCAAGGGCTTACACAGCTAAATAACACTAATTGCACCTCTTCGTGGCAAAGGACATGAAAATCCTAAAATGAAATTTGGGGACAACTATATTCTAGTTACAGTTTTCATGGCATTTTAGGTCTTCTGTCATCATAGCATAAATCATTTCTTAGCTCTTAGTAACCCTACTTTGTCCCTCCTATTGCTCTTTTGCTATGCAACTTGAGCACTTGCTGTGCATCCTGGGTGTTGTGAAGTGCAGAGGTGCAGATATCTGAGTGTCCCAAGGCACTGTGTAAGGCTGGTGCTCTTCCAGATTTTTACCTTTCTGTGTTGCAAGTGTGTGTCAGTGAGAAGAAAGTTCGTGTTTTCTCAGGAAAGAAAACAAAGAAAGAAATAAAAGGGTGGGAAAAGCACATTTTTACTCTGTGTGACAGCAGAAAACGCAGAAATCATCTATCTTAATTTACAGCAGCATGAGATGGAGCAAAAACTACTACAGGATCTCCATGTATTCCTTACTAGAGCACTTAAAATACACTGTGAAGCTTGCTCTACATTACCCTGCTTCAGCCAGGGCTTTGGATTAGATCGTCTCAAGAAATCTTTTCTGTCATAAATGATTCTGTGATTCAGTTACTTGCTTTTTAGAATCCTTTTCCAAAAGTCTCTTCTGGTTAATTCTGATTTTTCCTCCTCACTGTTTTTTCCACCCTTTAACTTTATTCAGAAATTAGTATGATAAATTAATTTAGAACCTAAACACAAAAATAAAAATCACTCTACACTGTTGACAATATGATATTAATTAATTCTGGTTACATGGTAGCTGATTCCATGTTTTCTTCTTCTTACTCTTAAGTCTCCATAATAATCGATTCATATTTTTTTTTGTTTGTTCGGTTTGGGTTTTATTCCTAATTTAGAATAGGGAGCTACTTACCTTATTTGTGAAAGTGCCGTGAGCATTTGTAGCTCTGAAGAAATAATACATGCTACCTGTGAAAAAGTCACTTAGTTATTCTAGAGTGCCAAAATCCTTTGACTTTGACTTAACAAGCGTTAAGTGGTAAAGTGGTGTTCTTTTTGTATCAAATGAACAAAGCTGGCTGATGCCCAAATACTAATTAGACACATCTATATTAATTACAGGGTAACGTCATGATTCAAAGTCTGGTTCTGCGTGGTGATGCCACAGGACACAGCCCAGAAAATACAACTTTGTAAAGTTTAATCTTACAAAATCCTAGACTTCCTTGAAAGTCTAAATAATATTTTATTAAAGCTGTTCCTGACCATTAAAGTGCAGAAGATCCCATTTTTAGCTCTCTGCAGACTTCCAAAAAGACTAACTGTAAAGCTGTGAATCATAGGCTGATTCCAGCTTTTTCATAGAAAAATCTCAGTAAGAAAGCTTCAGTGCTGGGTATGCTATTGTTCAGCTTTCACACTCATTCTTGGGGACTGCTGCTGCTGCCCGTTCACCACTACAGAGAGCACAAGTGTGCCTTCAGAAGGGTTTAATATTACACATCGTGGGATTTTCTTGTCGTGAACTTGTGAATCCAAGCTCAGATGGAAAGCAGCATTTTAAATCAATCTAAAAAATCTCATACAGATCCTTATGCAAGGATCTTGGGTTCAGTAAGAGAATGCACATTATATTAACTATTCCATAGCAGTGCATTGATGAGTAAAACTAGAGTAATGATTTTTCATTTGTTTTCATATAAGGCAAGGAACTTCAGTATTTCATGTTAGATTTTATCATACTTTTAAATCAAATTTTAAGCAGCTATACCTAGGAAGATTGTTGCTGGGGACCTCTGTAGCTGAAAAATCCATATGCAGATGACCAAAGTGTACATTTTCTTCAGTTTCATATACATCAAAATTAAGGGGCAAGACAAAGCCGACTCTTTAAAGGATAATCTAAAGTTTTTGATACTGATTCAGAAGAGTAAGACAGGTCCTCACAGAGGTTGAAATTGATGGCAAATTTTCAGAATTTTGTGCTTCACTTGCCAGTGGCACTATTCTAGTTTTGTTTCCTGTTATATAAGCAATTTACAGCCTAAATTACAAACAAAGCTGGAACACAAGTATACATACAGTTCTTTTCACCATTATGGAGAATGAAGAAGGAAGAGTGAAGACATTCTTCCACTGAAGACAAATCATGTGGCAGTTGTGAATTCTTTTTAAGAAACCACTTAGTAGAGCAAAATGGAAAAGTTCATACCCCAAAATGATATTGGAAAAAACTTCCTGTATTCCTGGGATGTTCTGGAGTAAAGGACATGTAGTGCTAATGCAGCATCCCAAGCGACTATGCTTGAGGCAGCAGCTTTACCAGCTGTCTTTTGTCTCTGTCCACGAGACAAGTGTAGGGCAGGGGAAATGCAGCTCATGTTCTGACTCAAAATGAACACGGGTCATCGGTTTCTGCCTGTTGCCACTTGTCCTGTTGCTTGACATCACTGAGCAGAGCCTGCTCCATCCTCTTGACACCTCTCCTTCACATATTTATACACATGGATGAATCATCTTTTCTGAGGTCTTATTCTTAATGTCAAATATAGAGGCTGAATTCATATTCACTCTACAGAAGAAGCCTATCGAGCAAATGGGCATAAAACTAACAGGGTTCTTCGTATTAACTACCTGGGGGAATTATCACCATGTTGCTTTTTGTGCAAGAAAGCTAATTAGAGCATAGTTATATTAAAACTGAAAGGAGCTCTGCTATAAAATGCATGTATTTACTATATGGAAAATGAAAAAGGAGGTTATGTTGAAAGACTTGTTTCAGCTGATGCAGTAGTGAAGAGTATATCAGTCATCTGAAGCAGAAAACAGTGCCTGTGGCATAGGAACTCTAGGGTTCTGTTCAGATGTGTTTTTCTTTGCAGTACATCAAATTAGTGTGATGACACAGACTAACATTAACCAAGAATGTGTCTATACAATATTCCCTTCTGCTGCAGAGTTTTGAATCACCTGCAAATCGATGTATCACTTTCATTTAAAGATGTAACAGAAGACATAGCCTGCAGCCGTGAGCACACTCCAGAAGTGTTCTTGGAAGCACTCTAATGGAATAAATACAATGTTGATGTCCTCCATTAAAAAAAATAAAGGTTCTTATGTAATATACTCACAGAGTTTGTAAAAGTATTTAGAAAGGCATTTCTCTAGAGAAAGTGAAAATAAAAAGTAATTAAAACTGATGTGAGGACCCTAGAAATGGAAAGAAATTGGTGTCAGGATCACCTACAAATCATCAATGACAGTATTCTTAGTTAATGACACTTTAATTATACCCACTAGCACTATCTTTGCTACTTTACTTTTGGCCCATTATAGAAAAAATCTGAAAGATTTAAGAGGTGGAGTTCTCAAATAAAATAAAAAAATGATCATCTCAGCAGTGAGTAAGAAAAAGACCTGATGGGTAAATTCCATATATTTAATAAGTTTTTAAAATTGTGACATGGTTCACAGTGCACCAGTGCATTGATTTTTTTGACATTTCCTCAAGGCTACTATGACAGTTGCTTATTGTTTGGAATAGATCTTATTCCTTCACAATATCCTGAAATATCATCTGAAGGGTAATCCCAGCTGACTGTTTTGTAGAACCTGTTTTGTTATAGAACCTATTTTGTACTGTACTTTGTGCGAGTACAGCCATATTCACATTCTTGCTGTATTATACCAAGTAATAGGCATACTGGAATTTAAAAATAGCTGAAGGAAAACATAACGAAAATTAAAACCAGATTTCTTTGTTTTATTCTTACTTCATTCAAAAAAAAATTTCCTCAAACATGCAGTAAAACTAAGCTTTTAGCTTAGTGTGAAACGTCTACCCAGTAAGCCTTGCTTATGTTGCAGACAGCTACCCTGAGGAGTGATTTGAATTTAAATGTGATTCCCTTATTAGTTTCTGCTAACTGCAAATATCCCAGTCTCTTAATTAAGTGGCTGAGTAATGTATGAATGCTCACTTCTTCTTGTCATGCAGAACAAAGTGATGTATTTAGATTCCATGCACAATATGAAATTTAATGACACAGGCAGCAGTAATTTAGAAAACCTTTTGGTTTTTATTATCCTTGTTTTTGCTTAGCCAATCTCCTTGTAAGCATTTGGCTGCAGGAATGTTACAAAAGTTTGCCCAAACACTGGATATTAGCTAATGGATTTTTAGATTAAAAGGTAATGCACTACAAATGCATGGTTACCAAAGGCATTATATGTTGTTTATACCTTCCCCCCATATTTAGGAATATTATACAGAAATCAAAACAGACCTTGATGAAAGCTCCTTTCTTGGCTTGGCACAGAATCTAGTGTAAGATTCAGAGAGATTCTGAATGGACTAAATAGTGCACTGTAAGAAGTTTCACAAAGAGGAAGGAAAGAAGAAACAAATCAAGCTTTTCTTCCAGTGCTGATGGTTCCTGCTAGCTCCAGTGACTTTCTGCAGTTCTCCTGATTTCTTTACAGATTTTATAGCTTATATTCAGTCATCAAATCTGCTTCTGCTCTGATATTCAGTATGTATATTTTTCCCCAGGGGTATGAGGGTAATTTTTCCCTATCCTGAGATTTTTTGTCTTTGCGTCGGTATTTTCTCATGCACGAAGAATCCTCTGCAAATTTGTAATCTGAATGTGCGTGTATGATTTTGTAAAATCAGAGTAGTACATATGTACAATAATTTGGACAGCTGTTTGAGTTGTCAGATTTTCATGTTTTTTCATGTATAACTACATGAACTAGCGTTCTGCTGCTTTAGCTTAAGCTCTAGAACTTGGCTATCCCTTTAATTAGCACTCTAACCATCTCTCATGCTTTGAAATTCTCATTTAAATTGCTGGAGTACTTTTCTCGACAAATCATCAGCTGCATTCTTGGCAAATTGGTGTTCCTAAATAATGTGGGTTTTAAACTCCCTGTATCCCCAAGCAGTGTCTAGTATCTAAATGTTTGCCAAAGAAATCTCATGAAAATATTGTCATTTAGATCTGTAGAGATAGATTTAAATAGTTGTAATGTCTTTTCTTTTTAAGGACTAATAGATAAAACTGTTTTTTGTATTACAGTGCTTTTTACCAGTCCTGACTAGGCTCAGGACAATATATATTAAACGTTATATTGTATTTTTATCTGCCTTTGGCAGTAGTACTTGGACAGTAATCTCTAAGCTCTTCTTCTTACATCTCTAAAGTTTATATCTGTTTTTAACAGAATGCTCAAAATTTACAAAAAACTGATTGAAAATATGATTTATCACATTTATCTCTAGCCATTTTATAAATTAGACATGCATTCTAAACTATTCATATGAACATTTCTTAAGCCAAAGGGAGGAAACAAAATGTTCCAAAACATGATTCATCTCAGCAAATTTAACACATATTTTAGGATGTCAGGAATTGCCCTCTGGAAGTGCCTACCTGTGTGGGCCACAGAGACAGCTCTCTCAATGGAGTCAGACTAAACATTTTTCATCTGAAACTACTTTGGAATCACTTGTTCATCATTATTTCTACCAAGTATTAGAAAATGGTAAAAATAATGGGTGAAGTGCATCTTATCTTTTTGAGTGAATTGAGGTCAAACAGGAGATATGTAACTAAGGTAGAAATTATATATAAAACATTGTCATTGGACCCCATCCTGTCAGTCAGAAAAAAATTGTCTACTTTAAAGACTTTGTACTATGACATAGTTCTTAATTATTTTCCTCAGAAATTTCCCCTGGCCTTTGAACTTTGGCCATTGACAAGCTCCTTAGAAGAACGTAGGACAATTTTCTTTCACTGTATCTTCTAAAAATAGATTTAAAATGCCTAAATAGACCAGTAAAAGAAAGAGTCTAAGAACAGACATGCCATTTTGTATGGTTTATGATCACTTACAAAACATGATTGAAAAACTATAACTAAATACCAGTAGTTACTCCATGAAATCGATTTAGCTAGATTTATAAATTTAGTTTAACTACATCTGTAAAAGAAATCAATTAGAAGTGAAACGTTTGAGGGTTTGTATTTTTAAAATTTTTTTTCTTTTTTTCTTCTATTTTGACATTTAGATATTTTCATACTATTTGCCTGTTCTGCATTTTGGAATAATTTTGGATAATGTTCTAAATCATGATCTATTTTTTTTTCTATAAAACACTGATAAAATAGTCAACCCACATATATTCTTTGTGTTTGTTTCCACCACAAATTGCTCATCATTATTTTAAAAAAGTAAACAGAAATATGAAGACTACATTGCTGTAAAATTTCAACTGTTGAGAATTTATTACATAATTCATCCTAGATCTATTTATTTAAAGAATATTAGTTCTTGTGCAACTCAACTGTCATTATAAAATACACCCGTATTATGGAGCTTTTGGAATGACTTGCTACATGTACTTATTCCCTCAGCCTGCTGCTTAATAATAGAACCAAGGAAAAGTGTTCCAACTCTCCTGCCCTTCCTCACAGCAAGAAATTAAGGCAAGCAACACAAATTAGTTTTCAAGCTAAGACAGAATTAAATCTGTAAAAAATAAGGGTTTATTTGGATTAGAAAGCATGAATCACTGTTTGATTGCACAGTTTGTACAGAACTTGATTTCTTCAAACATTTTTATTCTTTCTGCAGTCAAAATTATTCTACCACTGGTGAACTTCTGTAATTGACCATGAAATTCCTAACACAGTCAGCTCAGCAGAAGAATTACAAGGACAAGGGCCTTAGAGGCTGGCTGACAGCACTCCTTATGGACTTTTTTTTTCAAATTGGTCTTTTTTTTCATTAGATTTTTTTTTACTATGGCTAACTTGCATTGTGGTACCTTAAAATATTGGTTACAGCTAGGGTAGAACATGATGTGTAAAAGAACCTGGTTTTACCCAAAAGCAGCACGGAATTCCTGCATAATTTCTGTAGATTTTTCCATTTACTTCTAGTAATCTGAAATCCTGAAGTACTGTCCAATTTAAACACATCCTCACACGACAGGAAATTTTGTTACTCTTTTCTGTACAATGTCTAATCTTGGCAGTTTTCCACGTATTGCTCTGTCAGTCACAGTATATTCTAATGTAGTACAATGAACAGTTCCAGAGTTAACTGACCCCAAATGAGCTATTTCAATTATTAAACCAGTAAAGGTGTGTTAAACATGTGCCCCTGAGGAATTAATTTGTTCTGTTGTGAAGCGCTGCCATGAGATAAAGGAGTGTGCTAATAAGTCTATCCTTTATTTGGTAGCTAATTTAGCAGTGAATGCTAACAGAAATACCTGTGCATTGGAGCTCACTGTGGCTCTAAGTAAATCCCATTAGATTGATTGCCAGGGAATTACTGATCAGAGAAAAAAATCACTTAAGAATATCAGTTATTTATCTACATAGTGAATGGTTATGTGCTGCAGGTGCTTCGAAAGTTTGTGCTTCTGAAATTAGAGAAGCTTGTTATACCTTTGAATTCAGATGGTTTTTCAGAAAGTCAGCTGTTGTACTGGCCATGAACACATTTCTTATCCATCCTGCATACTATAGACAATTCCAACTGTTTTCTTACCTTTCTCTTTCAAAGCTAAAGAAAGTTTTCCTGGTTAACTAGAAGATGTAAGTACCTTATTAATTCTTCTTCCATGATTCATTTATGTGAGGTGTCTTATTTTGAGTAAGGAATGACATCACTGGCCATACAGGAATGGCATAGATGCAGATAGAGAGGAACATGTCCTGTGCACCATTGTTATACTCGTTAAATAGTCCCTGCAACCTTTAAAATGCCAAAATCAATTGCTATTATACTTGACTGCCACCAGTCAAATTGCATACATCAAATACAAGTTAAAATCACCAGTCCATGACTAGCACAAACACATTTCTTTGTAGACACCTAATGCAGAAACCTCAAAAAGTCCAGTGTGTGGAGAATTAATAAGCACAAATAATCATAAAAAATCTCCCATTAGTGAAGGGAGCCAATTCTAGTATGATATAACTAGTGAGGTAGCAATGAAATGTGATAGATGGTGAATGGTTCTATAATGTGATAGATATTTACTTTGAGAGCACACAGCTATTCTTTTAAGTGCATGCAGAAACTTAACGACTATTTATAATTTTTTTGTTACAATATAATAAATATAATTTTACTGTACATTTCAATTAACACATTCTTCAGAAATATACAAATAGAGTGTTTCCATGAAAACCACACATGTATTGCCAGATAGAAGCTCATCTAGGCTGAAATAAGTAGATATGACTCCAAGATATATATCCTAATTGAAAACAAGATTTGAATATCTATCCAAGCAAACCTGTAGTTAGGAATATTATTAACTCTACTAGCATTGTGAACATGTCCTATAGTCCAAACTGAAATTGCAATGTAAGCATAACTTGTGTTGGTACAGAAAAACATGTTTAATAAACCTGTCAGAAAATAGAATTTTTTTTCCATAACTCAATTTGAACACAATTTTTATTTTCAAACATCGAAGTATTTAATTTAAAATGTGTCAGTAGTTTTGTTTTAATAGAAAATAACATTAAATGTACATGAAAATTTCTAAAGATCTCTTTCAGTCCCCTCTTACTTGATTTTGTGAAATGTGTCCAAAAGTTAAACTCCTATTGATTTGTTTGTCTTTCTCCCCATGAAATGGAAAGCCCAGAGGGCTTACTTCAGTAAGACATCCTGAATCTGATGTTTGACATTCTTATATGAGAATGAGCATTAATTTCATAATTCCTTACTGAGATATGGTGTATGCTCTTAGCAACCCAGTCATAGAATGTATAGACAAATACATATTCATTAAGATAGCATATGATATATCTGATTATATTCTTAAAAACTGGTGTTAAAATTGTGGTTTGGATAATAGTCAGAGTTAAAAGAAAATTACAAAATAAAGAGCTGAGTTCTGATTTTCAAAGCATATATTTCTCTTAAAGTGCCCTTTGTGCAGCAGAGACTCCATGTGCAGAGGTTTTTCTTTCTTCAGANGTGTCCAGTAGTTTTGTTTTAATAGAAAATAACATTAAATGTACATGAAAATTTCTAAAGATCTCTTTCAGTCCCCTCTTACTTGATTTTGTGAAATGTGTCCAAAAGTTAAACTCCTATTGATTTGTTTGTCTTTCTCCCCATGAAATGGAAAGCCCAGAGGGCTTACTTCAGTAAGNATATTTCTCTTAAAGTGCCCTTTGTGCAGCAGAGACTCCATGTGCAGAGGTTTTTCTTTCTTCAGATAAAAAAAAACCACAACAAAACAAAGCAAAACCTCAATTGCAAAATTAATCCTTAGCTTGCTATTATCTTGTAAGAAAAGTGACACAAGTCGTTATTTTCAACATGTTAGACTTAGAAAAAAAGGAGGTTTGTTTTTTTCCACTAAACTTTGTAGGGACGGAACACATTGCAGAGAAAAATTGGTAATAACCTGAAGAAGCTATTCTAAAGGAAGAGTTTAAAAATACAATAAATATATATTTACACATACAATTAAGCTAGTCTCCTCCACTAGCATGATCCAGGACAGGTGCAAAATCATGTAGTTAAAATTATGTAGTGCAACATTATTTGCTGAAAGAATTAATAAAATAAAATAATTGTTTAGCTAATTTCATCAATCCTGTGCTTTGCTTGCAGCTGGTTCTTTTTTACTTCAAAGAATTATTCACAATCATTAATGCCATTGCAAATGAAAATCCAGTGATACAGGTACAAAAAAATTTCTGGTTTTATTACATTTTAGAAGAATACATAAGTATCAAATCCATTCTGTTAGTAAACAAAAGATAAGTTAAAACCAGTATGAAATTGATTCAACTTCTGCAGTTATGTGCATAAAGCCATAGAAACACTTATATAGATGTGTCACCCTACATTGCCTTGAATAAAATGACTTGTGCTTCTTTGGGGAGTCAAAATAAACTTGTAGTTTTTCTATGTCTCTTGAAAACGTCACGTGCTCTTTTTATAGTCCAGGTACAATCACTGTATATACTTCAATCATTAAAGAAATGTTGTATCTAAAGACACATCTACCTGCACACACATGCCTACCCCCACAGCCTCCATCCCCATTCTATGGAAAGGATTTTTATTTAATAGAAACCATGGAAATAGGGACACATGGAAAAATATGGGTCTAATATTTTTTTCTGGAAAAGCACATGGACTTTGTAACGTATGTTAAGTGTATAGGCTCAAAATCAACTACCCATTATGTTTAAAGCTAGGTTTTATATAATTTTTTTGTTGACTTTAGCAACAAATACATTTTTTACCTACTTCAAGAACTATCACAGGAGACCAATATGTGGTTACTCAAAGGAAATTACTTTCCTTTCTTCATTTTGGAGTGGAGAAAACAATGTATTTCCAAATAATTCTGAGACTTCAGCTTAGATCAAGAATTTAATAAAGAGTTTTGTTTGTGTCTTAAAACATTTGATACATACCTAAGATAAACCTAAGAATACAGTAACACAGACTTAAGAGTTATCCACATGGAAACAGATGTATTCTTCACATTGCTCTAGGGTCTATTCCACTAGTTTATTTGGTTCACTCATTAACACCTACAATTATTGACACTGTCAACCGTTCTCTTCTTTTTGGATGCCTGAAATCATTTTGTGAACTAATTTTAGGTAGGAGTTTTCAATCTGGACTTGGAATATGGTGGTGAAATGAAAGCACAAGCTCTGGTAGAAATGGCACCGGTATTAGGGTTAAGTGCATCCCTATCAGTGCTAAGACATTATTACTTGGCCTTTTGACCCACTGCTGAACTACCAAATACTGTCAGAGAAGGTAAAATGAGCAGCTTGCATTTAGTTAAGAGAAGTAAAGATATATTCAAAATAATTTTTTAAAAAGTTAGTTAGCTACTGTTCTTCAGACAATGTTTTATGTGGTCTTCCTAATCACACTAACACAAGGAAAAATCTCACAGATCTATCTTACTTTCATGTAGTGTTTTATATATATGGTAAAGTTTGTTGAAGGAGAACAGAAACAGCAGAACCCCTGCCCAGTTACAAGAGAGAGAAAAGAGTTCAGCAGTAGTATTTGTGCTAAAACTGTAGCTATCCAGACTTTATGAAGCAGCATCTGGTACAGAAGAGAATGAAACTATTCTGTGCCCATAAACCAAAGGTGAATTCAAGCTGTTTTTTTTTTATGGAGCAAGACTCATATATTTCAGAGTTGAACATATGTTTCTACAGAGTTGATTCTACTAAATAAAAATACATATTATAAAATATATAAAGCAACAATTTTTAGAAAGTAAATACATGAAATAGCTTGTATGTGTCTGTAAGGGTAATGACCTAGTGGCCAATTCAAGATGTTGATTATGTAGCTCCCCTAGGTGACTCTAAATTTTGTAAATACTAATTATTGTAATGAAATATGCTTTATAAAAAGTAATAATACAGGTTTTATCTCAAATTCTCATCTACTGTCAAGTCAGCTATTGCTTTTTACCTTAAGTTGCACAATTTTTAAAATGAATGTCAAAGTTTGCCACAATGTCAAATGTTGATGGGTTATGTTTAATATACCACATGGAACTGTGGCAAACTTCTTCTTTAGCTAAGTGGCTGTGGTCCAGTATTACTCCAGACTAAACTTAGCTGCTAACTTGAAAATGTCAGTTTGCATTAAGCTGAACTTTTTATAGCTTTTATGATAGAGAAATCAACTACTTTTAGAACTATTCAGTTTGTAAAACTAGAATCCTTTTTATAAAGAATGAGAAAATACTGAATGTATGAGTGATCTGTGAATACATATTAAAATAAATTTCTGAAAAAAAGAGGAAATAAGAAATTTCAATGAATAAAATAATGCTAATAAATATTCCACAATGGAGTCTAGCCTTTACGTGAAATATCAAAAAAAATTATTATAGTGAAAAGTTTAATAGCAAATTTTGTCAATTTTGAATGCTATACACTGAAGATGGTGATCATGAAAAGCATGTAGAAACAATTTGAGATAGACATATGTACATGTAAAATGAAAATGACAGAATAGGTTATTTCAAAGGGCTTAGTTATTGTGATTTATATGATAGAGTGTCTAAATAATTTAGTATGTGTATTGTGTATGCACATATATTTCTGTACATGTACATATTAAGATAAATGTACATTTATCTTTAAATTTCCATTATGCATAAAATCTACATATCATCTCAGAATGAACACTGTTGATAACAAGGAAGACAAGCTACTCATAAATCTTCTAATTCCAGATCGTTAGAAAAAAATATAAACTAAAAGTTTTTAGGAAAGTTACTTGGTACTCTTCATTTCTTGATATCTAAGCTTCAATCCTGGGTTCATTATATAAGTAAGTGAAATTATCTGGTGAGTCTACTTAAACTACGCACTGAAGCAGAGTTGACAAAAACATATCTTTAAATTCAGTCTTCTACTTAGAATGTCTCAGACCCATGTAATGTTGTAGCTGTACAACATGGGACAGAAACTGTACACAAATTGGTGGAAGGTTGAGTGATATCAAAGAGCTACAGCCTAGAAAAGTACTGGAATGTCATGCAAAGGAAATAAGTAGCAGGTAAACAATTCTTCCCCTGTATCCCTTCTAAGAAAAAAAAACCAAACAAAAAAATAAACCCAAACACAATGAAATGTACCAAATATGAGCAACATAAATAAAAAATAGGTGACCCAGAACATCTAACCCATATAAGCACATATATAATGAGAGACCATAAGTTATAAAGAGATCAAACATTATTGTTTGAAAATTACCCCCAAATGTAACAATATAGCATCTCATTTTATGTGAGGAAGAATTTTTTTCAAGAAATGCTGAGTTGGGCAAGAACTTATTTCTTTGCTCTAGTCCTGACTTGTGTGTAACACCTAGATTGTTAGGGGGATGCAATTAATATCAGCGTGTCTATGTTTATTAAGTATCAAGGAGTAATGGAGTTGGAAGATCCACTGATAGAAAAAAATGAAATTAAGCAACAAAACCCTACCAGGGTATAATAAGATATATTTATGAATATAGAAGGCAGTTTCAAAGGACATGATTAAATGGTCTACAAAGTATCTGAACTCTATTACAATATCTGAGCTTCCATTAAGGAACATTGTGCTCCCCAGCCCAGACCGGGCTCCATAGAAAGCAGAGGGTGCATGAGGGCAGTGTAACAGACTGTCCTGCAGACTGGTGATCAGTATTCTTAGCTATGAGGGAGAGCAAGATGTGGTGCAGTTCCTTCAAGTGAATGGTGAATCTCCCTCAGCTGTCATTCTTCAGAAAAAGCTAATTCAGTGTTGTCATTTCTACCAGTAGCAAGATGCCTCAAGACAAGAACTCTTAATACAAAACATTGCAGCAAAACAGTACCTTTGTGAATATATTCCTGAGTGCAATCATTTGGAAAATGTTATTTGTTCCCACTGGTAGCAAATAAAATAATAAAAAAAAAGTTTAATAGTTTTCATATTAAATTTTGTATCATTTATTTTCTTAGGAAACTATTCACAAAATATTAACTGCTAGAATGATTTTTCCAGGAATGTATTAACATATACGTACATAGAGACACACATTGTAAATGTTTTGAAGCGTGTGCTGCAGCACTTATTCTCAGGAGACTTATGAATCAGAGTAGGAAGCTATTTTCTTATGAATTATGACAGAAACTACAGGAAAGAGTAAACAACAACACCCCTACTCTTTACCATTATTTAGATGGTTAATTAAACAAGATATTCAGTATATATTACATGTTTTAAGAAAAAAATCATTAGACAATAATTAAACAGTAATTAGCCAAATATATTATTCTGACTTTCTGAGTAATGAAGACTATACAGAATGATATGGCTGATAAGGGGCTTATAATCTAATGAGAGATGAAAACTTCAATACAAAATTGAAATGAAGCTTTGCCTTTAACTATCCATCTGTGTGAACATATTGGACACAGTATAGATTTCAGTAACATGTTCCCTAGCTTCTATTTTGCTATACAGCCTTTTATTTTTTTTCTTTGTATAATCATTAGATCTAGTTCCAGCTTTTCCTCAATGATTAAGCTTCTGAAATCAATGCACAGAATTTGGCACATGGCATCTCTTACTCCTGGGTCCAATCACAATGATTCTCTCTGATTGCTTCTGAAAGGGAAAAATATGTGGAAAGATTTGAAATTCCATGGATAGTCTAAACACTGTTATGATCAGTCATATTGAATATTCAAATTAAACATCNTGCAGCTTTACTGAAAAAGAAGGAAGAAGCAGGCTAATTGCATAAAAATATTTTTAAAAATTAAAGAAAAAAAGAGGTAAATTAAACCTTTCTATGACATCACACAACAGCAAAAGAAAAAAAATACTGTAAAGAGAATTTTCTTATGAGTTTTTGGGTACAATCATACACACATGTATGCAGAACCAAAATAGGCTTAGTAACTACTGACTTCAAGATAAAAGAGATGTTTAAAATAGTGCACCA
>VZTB01014980.1:12400-46777 GCA_013397245.1 Thryothorus ludovicianus | reverse complement strand
AAAAAGCAAAAACTAAAAGCCCGAGTTTTTTGTAGGTTCTCTGAAGAATAATGATCTCTCCAATTTTCATATAGATAAATATATAACCTAACAACTACTAGAACTTACCTTCATCAGCAGCTACAGTGAAATTATTGAAGACTCACAAAGAAAGTATTTCAACCTTTGTTGGGTACATAAATGGGGAGGTTAATGAAGACTGAAGGAGTAGTGGAGAGAAAAAAGTGCAAGTAGTAATACAAAACTGGAAATAAGAATTGGAACAAAATTGGAAATAAGAATTCCAGTTTGTCTTGTCTCAGGGCAGACCAAAGTAACTTCATTTCATTTGCAGCAGATGCAAAACCTTAAAAATAATAAATCCTAAATTGACATGCAGTCTTTTTAGACAAATAAAACTTATGCTTTGATGGATCCCACTTGTATTTCTGCAGTGATCTAAGTTGAATAAAAAAATCCTAAGTTACCATATAAAAGCTCTAGTATTCTGTTTAGCATTCGATTTTAATTGCAGATTTCACAGACCAGAACACTCTGAGATGAATAACTGATGATGCTGAACTGAAACAGCTGAAATTCCATGTATGATTCACAATCTAGAACTGAACCTCTGAAAAGTTACATTTTCAACTCTTATGAGTCACAGAAAAAGTATTTCAAGGTGAGTAAAAGCTGATAGTCCCAAGTTTGTCCATTAATCAATAGTTCACTGAGTATTTGGTAAGAGCTCAATGAGCCATAAAAAGGAACAACATGACAAGTTTTATTGATTGTCTCATAAAAAGGATAAAGAAGTGACAGCTGACAGGCCCAGTTAGACCTTTATAGCAAACAGTTACAGCACTCATGCTACATTACTTACAAGAATTTCTATTTTTGCAACAGGAAGTGATAGGAAACCACACATCATTTGCATAAAATCTCTCTCTCTCACAAGCACATACACACAAATTTGGAAATTGATTGTGGTTTAAAAAAAGAGTAATGTGATTAAATAGGATGATATCATCACAGCTGAAATCAGACTGATCAGAGAATTTTGTTTTCTTGTATAGGATCACATACAAGGCATTTCATGGTATTTATGTTCTTGCCCTCAATGCATTTTATTTATGGACTCTCACTGTTCTTCAACATTATTTATAAGGATTCTGTCAAATTCCAATGTGTACACAAATGTGAAGTTATTCAATAGTTTTTGCCATAAATCATTGTGCTGTTATTAAGACTTTGCTGCCACATTAATCCTTAAACTTTCAACTTAAGAGCAGGGAGTGGAACATGGAAAGTTAATGAGTCAGATAAGACCTTTAGCTCATAGTGCTGTCAAAATCCAAAAGTTTAAAAGTCACGTTAGGGAAACAACATTCTGCAATAACAAAAAAGCTGTTACTGTGAAGTTGTTTAAAGGGATTCAGCCTGAACTAGTCACACAGATTTCAGATACTTCCATCCAGTTTGGTTTTTTTTTTACAATATTTGCTTTATGAACTTTTATTGCACTTTTAAAGTCTCTACTAAATTACTTTTCTTCTTGCTACTACATTTCTCTTTTGCATTTTTACAGGATCATGTCTCACTAAGGAATAATGCCTTTTTCACTCCTGCCTGTTCAGATTTACATAGCATGAAAAATGCACTTGAAAAATAGTTAGGCCTGCAAAGGGGAGCTTATACATGTTTAGTTTGTTCATTCTGCAGTAAAAAGTCCTTACTTCCCTCAAACATCCTAAAATCAAGTGAACCATGACTGAGCTTCAATTAGGAAAAAGCTCACTGACATCTTCCTGCTCTAAAAACTGCTGCTTCTTTGGTGTAAGAATGAATTTATTTAAGTTACTTAGTTCTTAGAGAAGGAATAAGCAAAAAAAACCCTGAAATTTCTCTAGTTCCTTCTCCATATTGTACCTCTTGCAGCACTGAGCATGGGCAGAGGGAACAAGGCAAACATAAGCAGTTCTGTTAAATAATGGCCTAGAGTGAGTGATAGTGTGGCTAGATATTTGCTTCCCATCAAGGCTGTTATACATTAAAAAAGTACTAATTTGATATATTGCTTTGGACTTTTTTTTCATTTTTATTCTAAAACTATTGATAGGTCTGTTGTAACTTAAATAAATATTGGCTTACTAGTTGCTTAGATGGACAGAAGAGGTTCAGAATCACCAACAATTAAAATTTCATTCTTTCACTTAGATATGTATCCTGGCCATATTTTATTGCTCTAGGTCAATTTTCTTCTAAAAAATTGTTTTCCAAACTTGGGTAGGGGTAATGGTGTAAGTTTTAATCGCCTTTTTAATTAAATAATTGTGGGATTTTCCCTTCAAAGATACCTGTAGTAGCTAGTGGTCATTGAATAAATCCAGTTTCTATTCATCGATGCAATATGGATATTTCAAGATACATCAAAGAGAAGTTTGGAAAAACAATGTTGTTAACTCACTTGCACAGTGGATTTTATAGTACTGAGGGTATACTTGCCAAAAGGTAACTTATTTTGTTAAGCTATCGTCTCATGGGTTTAGTATTGCTGTGTACTGAATAAAAGGTGTAGGGTTTCTATCTTCAGTTACAGCTATATCATCACAAGCCAGCACTGAGGAGTGGGCATGCCAAGATCATGCTTGGCTTAAATATGTGCTGAAGTGCTTTTCTGAATCAGAGCCATAATTGCAGCAATTTATTTAGATCACAAAGTGACTCCTTAAAGAAAAACAAATCCTAGAGTGAATGTCATGTATGAAAGAAGGATTTCTTTCTTGTAATCTTGTTTTTATGACAGGGTTTACTTCTGCTCTTTATTCTATATTCTGGCATCAGTAAGTATATAGAAGAGTACTCAACAAGAATGTGTTATCTATTCTATGAAAATGGCAGTGTTTTTGCTGTCATTGCAGAATATCCTTCTTTAAATGTCCCATGACATTACTAAGTCAAGATATCAGAGTATTTGGAAGTGTGACATGGAAGTTAGCCAGTGAGCAGTTTAAATGAGCACTATTCTGAATCTAGTCAAGCTTTCAGATATATCATCTCTAAGAGTACACTAAGCCAGTCAGAGATACTGAGTAATGTGACTCCATAGATGGCATGAAGAGGGGAAATAGGATGGAATGACTGACTGGCAGGACTGGCAGTCACAAGGGACCTTCCCTCTAGGATGCTTTCTCATTCGGGGCTTTTTGCCTTCGTTACTGCATCAGTGATTCAGCTGCTGGACATTCGTTTGCCAGAACACATCATCTTCTTGTGTCCTGCCAACGAATAAGCAGGTGGCAGGGATGACACAAAGCCAACTTCGAGTGCATGCTAAGAAGCAGGCTAGGGGCAACATGACCTACATGTTTTGCATAACATCAATTTATTAACAAAGCTAACACATTTAACCAGGCACTATCCAGAATCGTTTATGGGTCTCAATGATCTGTCCTGGCTGACACAAATCCTGCATCAAGTGTCATCTAAGTGGCAATGCACTTGAACTGGTTAGAAATCCAAGGGGAAATGAAGCAGAGCAAGGGGGAAGAACAAATTTTTGTTATTGTATTATTTGCTAGCCAGAGTGCTTAGTAACTGTGTTTTTGAGGGTGAGGGTGGGTTTTTTTAAATAAAACAAAGTCATGAAGTCTGGAGACAGGGTTGGATACAGAATTGTAAGGCACATGACTGGAACTAACAGGGTTTGCACTGGACCGCCACACGTATTCATAACAAAAAAAATTTAATCTAGAGGAAGGGCAAGACAATCTGTGTTGCACATACATGGAATGGAAAACTGCAAATTAGATAGATGATGATAAGGGATAGCTGTAGTTATTATTATAGAAATTTCCTACAGCCAGAAAATTTATTGACATTTAACTTTCTTTAGCTACTTTTGAAATTCAGTTAAAATTGCATAATTTTCTATTTTAAGGGTATTTTGAAAAAAATATGAATTATTTTATGTGTTAATACATTAGCAGTGCATTTTTAGTGTTGATTTCTCTTGTTCAATCTGCTCATTCACAGACAGACTGGAAATACTGAACTACTGGAAAATTTTTTAAGGAGTATAAAAATAAAATATTATTGCACCCTTATTTTTTTTCTTTTTTGTTTATCCTGATATATTTTGAACATTTAGGAAATGAGCACAACACTTGGCCACTGCATGTAACAGCAGCAAACTGAAGAAAAGAGAGCTGAATGTGAATGTTTGTAAGGCGGAAATATGAGGAGAGGGTCAGACTGGAGAGGAGTTTATCTTGAGTAGCTCATCTTTGAAAACAGCACTTTGAAGTGTTTTCTCTAAACCTTTCAAAGGGATAGAGACTGAAAAAAGAGCAAGAGCTAACTAGAGGCTAAGTACTGGGAGGATAAGCCAGCTGGAAGATAAAATTCTTTCTTTGTATCAACTGTGTGTGAGCCCTTTAAAATCTGTCTGATTAGATAGGAGGCACAAGAGTCGAAGTGTTAAACATACAGCATATCCCACTGCCTGAGCTCCACTCTTGTGTGCTCATAATGTGAAATGATGGATCCTCTATACAAGTGGAACTATTAAAAAAAAAAATGACAATAATTGTTAATAAAGTCCTGTCTGAGTGCTTTTTAAAATTGTAACAACTAGGATCAATTTTTTAAACTACTGAAGTGCAGTTTTTGTTATAGTGAAACCCAATAACTCTTCTGTAGCACACAGCCAAATGAAACTGCAGGCAACTTCAGTCAAGAAGGCAATTCCTTATGAGACTGGAACATCCAAGAAAATCTAAAGGCCTTCTCAGAAATAACTCAATACATATATATAAATAACTCAATAGCCATTACCAGTATTCTTTATAATGCAATTTTTTAGAACTAAAAATAAAGTGTAAAACAAGAAACAGCTAGAAAGTTTCTGAGGCTAAAATTTAAACAGACATTGAGAGTTAAAGATAACTGATTTCCCATACATAATTTATTTAGCCATCTTCCAAACTACTTATTTGCATTTTATGTACTGAAAAGTCAAATAAAAAGTAGAGCTGAAACATAATTTTGACATCTAAGATGCAATTGATACAGTCTTAAAGGACAAAATGTAGATATTCTGTCTATGCTTTAATGCATATAAATTTCTTTACCTGTTGTCTGTGTTTCAAACACCATCTAGATTTCAAGAAGCACTTGGACAACACTCCCAGGCACATGGTGTGATTCTTGGGGTGAGCCTCTGCAGCCTCAGGAGTTTGTGGGTCCCAAACAACTCCCATACAACTCCTATGATTTTATGATTTATTTATCTCTTTAATGTTAGTGAGAAAATTTCACAGGGATATTTCAAACCATTGGTTTCAGAATGAGGAATATTGGCTAAATAAGTGAATGATGCAAAAAGGCTGTCAGGCAGGCAAGGTGTATCTCAGCTGTTGTTTCAAATGGGTGTTTCTTTCTGCAGAATACTGTTAAACCCTCATTCTTGTATAACATATTTGAGTTGAAATACCTCAATGTTGCAAGAATTTTTACTTTGAACTTTTGAGTCCATCCATACTTTTTCTCACCCTCTTATTACTGTACTTATGAAGTTTCCACACATCATTTAAGTTCTGTTGAGACTCGTGAGCTGTTCTACCATATTAAACATTTTTTTCTCTTTTAGTATTTCAAGGCATTGTCATAATGCTGAGCCCTCAATTTCAAAAATGTTTTTTCCCCAGTTATCTGTTCATAATACCAATGATATTTTTTTATCTATTTCTTTATCCTCTAGATACTAGAAGTGATGACAGAGAGAACAGATACATTCGATGCTAGCCTTCATGTTCACCTAGATTCTTTTCCCGAGAGCACTTACTCTCAAGATTTCATTTTCAGGTATTCCAAAATATCAGTCTACTCTATCAGACACACTGGCCTATAAAATCAAAGGCCTAACAAATATCTGTTGTCTATTGATTGCCTTTAAAATTTACTCCTATTAATTCTTGAGAAATAATTTGTAGTACTTTTGTAACAAGAACTTCAAAATAATTGTTCTATGTAGAATTTAATGGTCCTAAATTCAGTTTCGTTCTTCTTCAAGTTTTATATACATTGTGAAGTATGATTTCTTTTGAGCTTTTGAAATAATGAAAAATATCAGGATTTTTCTGCATTACCTACTATTGCCGTGTATCTCTTGTCATATAGTGCTTTCACACTACAAGGTACATTTGCTTTGCAGTGTTTTATCTGCTTTATATTATTCTTTGCTTTTTCCTCATTTTTTATTTTTCTTTGTATTTTATTCTAGTTCTTTTCTTTGGCTAGCTTCCTGGTCTTTGGCTTGAAGCACTGAAGCTTGAATTCCATTGTGCATCTCATTTTTCTTCCTTTATAATCTTTGCCTCTGTCTCTCATAGATACTCAGTTCGTCTTGAGCATTCCTTCTTGGATTTATTTTCATTTTGGCAAAGTTAAGACTGTGGCTGTTCTTAATATGACTGTTCAATGTGTTTTTACATTTGTTTGAATATAGTCTATTTGATTTTCTTATTCACCATCTGGTGAGTTTGTGTTTGTTAGGTAACATGAGTTGGAAAGAACAAGACTGTTCACTAAATACAAATCAATGAGTTTCTCATTGTTTTAATGATGATTTCCCTCAAATGCTCTCCCAATGTTCTCCTCATTTCTTCATTTGAAAATCCTAAAAAGACATTTACAGAAGGTAAATCAGATTTTGGTTTCTTTCAAACAAGTAATGGGGGGCACTGTGGATGGTTTTGTTCTTTCTGGTTATATTTCTCTGTAAGAGAACAGGATGGCTCAACTGACATCCTTCACAAACCTGTTGTTGAGTTTGGTGTGTATACATTGTAGAATTTAACAAAACTGATGAGGGTCTAGCAGAATGGCACTGGGAATGCAATGATCTTGAAGATCTTGTACTCACTGAAGCATACATACACAAAATGAAGACTCCTGAAATTAATTGTGGATTCCCACGTTCTACATGACGATTACTGAACAATTGTTCAATGTCCTTATCTATTCATAACATCAGTAGTCTGAGGTCTTCACTCTTTTGGAGTTTGTTGTTTCATTTGGGAAGGGTGGTGGAGTGGACTGGGGTTTAGTTGGTTGGTTTGGGTTTGGGTTTGGTTTGGTTTGTTTCCAGAACATTAGTATACAATAGGAAATTATTCAGTTCCTCTGAGTGGCCTTATTGCTAGAAAGGTAATTTCATCCCTCATGTATAAGTAGCAAAATTTTTACAGGTATAGCCTTCATTCACGTTCACGTGCATTTGTATTTATCCAAGCTTAGGAAAGCATCTATACAAAACAATCACAACAACAGAGCAATTTATTTTTAATATTGATGTACATTGTGGTAAGATAGTTACATACTTAAAATATTTTTGAGCAAATTTCAACAACACTGTTCATGAGCTTACTCAAAAAGAAAATACATTTTTATTTATTACTTGCGCATGACTTAGTTTCAGAAGAAGGCATTTGAAAGTCCATTGACACTTCTTTCATAATAAGGTAATAGTTTTCTCACAACTGTCACTGCTTTCAACTTAAGATGAATGTCAGTGAGATTTTGGGACAGAAATCTCTTGAATTCTAATGGACATAGTTTGAAAGAGCTATGTACTTCCCTCTCGAGGGTGCACTTAATGCAGAGGCTTTGTCTTTCCTGCCTCTGCCTTTTTGTGGCACAGTCTTTTCTGTTAAAGAGCGGTGCCCCCAGGAATGCCTGCAAAGCAAGTTCCACTGTGGCAAGTGTTAAAGTTTTGCAAATATCTTGAAAGCCATTTCTGAATCAGAGCAAAAGTTGAAGTCATGGCCCATTGTGTCCATGGAGACACAGAAAACCACTACAAGCTTCCAGTTCAAATACATTAAGCATTAGGAAGAAATTGGAGTTTTGTACCCTTTGTCACAGGATGCTCATTTTGTGCTTCTTCAGTTTTAAGACTTGTTAAATTAGGGTATAAAACATTCAGCACATATTATCACACCCTTTTGATTGAATTCATCAAGACAAGTTGCTAACAAACAGGAGTAAATAACCAGTTAAGAGAGTGTTACAAACTAAAATAGAACACATATGCTGGTCAGGGATTGTGAGTGCAATGCCATCAGCCACAAGAAGTCAGAACTAAGGGAAGATAGGATTGCTGAACAAACATTTTTAATAAGCCTTTATTATAAATTCCATCAGTTACACATTATTAGCTCCACTACGCTGCAGAAACACAGGAGGGATAATTTGAACTGCATTATTTATAATACAAGAAACCACAATACCTCCAGGGTGTATGTCATCCAAACAATTTTATTTTGCCACTCATTGCTGCATTTCCTGAATGTCAGCACCTTACCAGCTGGATTGGTACAAAACTCAGTCAGCCTCAGTGCTGTTGACTTGACTGCGTGTGATCCCCATTTCAGCTGAAGAAGATCAATTCTTCACAAGCCAAATCTAATAAAAAGGATAGGACACCAGAAAAGAAAAAATACCTCTCCAAAGGTCATAGACTCTCTTACAGTGTAAAACATCACAACACTGCCTTTAAGAAACATATTTTCAATGCTGCATCAATTACTGGTTTAATAAATGCAGTAGATGATCAAAGGCATGAGCCTTTTTTTCAAAAAAAATATTTCCACGTGAATTTTGCTGTGTTAATTTTGTGTGAAAACTCCTATGTTTCCTCTAAATATTGCTGAAATGAAATTCAAATTCCAAACTCTACAACAAATTCCATCTTACATTTCATAACAGCTCCAGCCATTGCAGTCCTAAAGGGGAATTAATGAAATAATTATAGTCATACTAAAGAAAGGATTATATTTCCTTCTGGGTACAACACAGAGCTACAGTCACCAAAAATTGAGAACTTAAAGACTATATATCATGAATATTTTCGAGTTTTGTTTTTCAGGCTACACTTAAGTGATAAAAAATACAGCATACTGTATTTGACTAATTGAGTAAAATAATGATATTAACGGGAACTCTGTGTTTAAATGTTGGTTGTTTTTTTTCCTGTCCAGTTACTAACCTTGTTGGACATTTTCTTTTTTTTTTAGCCTTTCATGGATGTTGGCATGTGCTAACATGTTCATGCTCTTTACAGAGAAGTACCTTTTTGTCTACTATTTACAGAGAAAGAAATCTTTCCTGAAATGTAACAAATGAAAAATTAAAAAAAGAATCAGCTAGGAAAATTTGTTTTAAAGAAAATATTTCAGCTAACTGGATAAATAAAAAAGTGAGAAAAAAAAAGTTAAATATTTTGTGAAACTGAAGAAATTTAGCATATTTATTTTAAAGCACCCTATTTGGTCAGCTTCAAGGGATGGATAGTTAATTAATAATAAATTTTAAATATAAAGCTGATCAAAGAAATTTCTGGAATGTTCTTAAATCGCTTAATTCTAAAATTGTGTCTGTGGATGCAAATAGGTATCTGTTTCTCATATAACTTCAACAGGTTCATCCTTTTCCTTTATTGAGTTCACTCACAAATGGTTGTATACTCATACAGTCAATATGTCAAATTAGGTACTATGTTTAGGACTTGTTTGTAACATTTGTGCTTATTTGTTATCATTATTTCTAGTTATCCTAGGGCTCTTTTCTAGGACAGCTTGACAAAGCAACTGATACAGTTAAAACTGGTGATCCTACTGGGATCTAAATTTCTCAGGAAGTAAAAGTTACTTATGAAAATACATGCAATTAAAATTCTAGAAATATTTTAATCTTTTTCAGACTACAGTCCTTGTACAGTAGACTGATGAAAAAAGAAAAAAGGCTACTAACATAGTGAAAGTTTTTAAAGGTTTTCTTTCAGTTATAGATAAGAAGCATGTATACAGGATTGAGCCAAGCTGTAAAGAGTACAGCCAGAGCCCTCTCTGAGTCAGTTAATTGCCTCTGTGCCAGAGTTCCAGTGAAGAACTTAGGGAGTACTGTCTCTCTCCTATTTAATAATTCATTTTCTATGCCACATATAGTATAAAGAACTTCCCATGTGTGTATAAAATTTACCATCTAGATTGTGCAATCCTAAGAATTTTTCATACCATAAATGCAGGTAAGTCTTAAGTTCTGGAATTATTTAAGATACTTGACAAGAGAAAAAGGGGAAAAAAGACACTGAAGTGTCCAAAGCTGTATATTGTCATTATTTAAATAAGTAGCAGTAACACTGTCCTGGTATCAGCTAGAGTAGACTTAGTTTCTTCTCAGAACCTGTTACAGTTCTTTGTTTTGGATTCAGAAAGAGAATGGTGTTGATAACACACTGAGGTTTTGGGTTTTTACTGAAAGGTGTTTATCCTAAGTCAAGGACTTTTCTCCTTGTCTTGTTCTCCGCCAGGGAAGAGGTTTACAAAAGAAACTGGGAGGGAGCATAGCTAGGACAGGTCACCTGAACAGACCAAAGGGATATTCCACACCATAGAACAACAAACTGCTGGGAGCTGCCTGGAAGGGGGACCAGCCTGGGTTTGGGAAGGGTGGGTCAGGCGTTGGTCAGCATGTGGTGAGTAATTGTTTTGTGCATCATTCAGGTTTTACCAATGTCCTGGGTTGATGCTAAATTGTATCCCCATTCATCTGTTTCGCTCAGAAATAAGTGTTGTACCTTTAAAAATTGGATCTGAGAGTGAAGAAGACACNGAGCTACAGCTACGAGAGAGACTTTGTGGCATCTCTGTGGAGCGGCGAGAGGTTTTTGTTCAGGGTTGTTCCTTCGTTTGTTGGGCTGGGGAGTGTTTTATCTGTTAAATAAACAACTTTTTCCACTTTCTACCAAGGAAATTTTTTTCCTATCCCGATTCAGCTAAGGGGAGGGGTGGTTCATTTAGAGGTTTGTTTGTTTTCCTTTCTTCCCCTCTCCCAAATTTGCCCTAAACCAGGACAACCTATTATTATTATTAGCAGTAGTAGTAGTGTCCACTATTATTATCCATTTTTCTTTACCATCATTGTTGCATTTTATTTTATTTTCAATTTTTAAACTGTTATCTTAACATACAAGTTTTACTTCTATTCTCCCTATTCCACAGGGCGGAGGGAAGAGAAAGGAGGTTGAGCAAGTGGTTTTGTGCTGTTTCATCTCCAGCTGGGCTTAAAACCACAACAAAAATAAGGACCACAAATCCTACAGATGAGAGAAATAATTATTTGTACTTCAGAGCTGAATGAATGCAATAAAACTTCAGAAAGTAAGACATAATTTGAGAATACAAGAGGTCTTGATCTCTACAAACAAAAAATGACATTTGAACTTAAAGGGCCAGATTCAGTCAGTTAAAGTCAGGAGGTTTCAGACTTTAGTCAAAAAATAAGAATGGAAATTCTATAAAAATCCTTCTTTTCTATTCCACAATGTATTTTCTCTTCATATATTTTGAATTTTAGTGCTAAAATTTTAATTCTAATCCTCAGATACTCTATTACTAATTAGCATATTAGATAATCTAAATAGTGTTACAATTAAGTAGTATTTGAACTTAAGAATGCAGGACTTTGCATTGAATCAAACTGCATCTTAAATTCAGCTCTCTGTACTTATTCCATTGGATTGAGATTATTACTCTTCCCACTGATTTACCAGCTGTGTCGTTTGGGCAACAGTAAACAGATGATACTCACAGTTATAGATGATATTATTAAGAAGTAAAATGTATCTTGAAAAAAATAAGAGACCATAAAAAATAATCTGTTTTACAAAGAATCTTCAAATTTTTACACATAAGCAAGGTAAGAGGAATAATTAGAAGACAAACTGTGTTATGTCTTTTGCTTCTTAAATTTTTCAAACTAAAGGAATTACTCTAATGTTATGGTTTTAAGATAGAAAACACACATTTCATAAAATAAGTCTGTTTACTACGTAAATTAAGATGTGGGTTTTTTTTTATTGCAGTGGAATCTTTTAACATCAGGAAGAAAAAAATCAAAGAAAATGTCCTGGAAAAAGGTATGAAGTCATCTCAGCAGATGTCTATATGAATTCTTTCTCATTTATCATTAAAGACTGAAAGAGCCATTACCTAATTATTGAATTAAAGTTATACATATATTTTTATTGTGGAAAATTTCTCTTTCTTTTATATTTAAATTGAAAGGATACATTTTAAAAACAAAGTCCTGAAGGACATTGGAACAGTAAATTCATTACACTATCCCTATGTAATACTTGAAAAACTATACAGACCATCAAAATAAAGCAAAATTTTTTTATTAATGCCCTTGTGTCTATCTATACCCAAATACTCTTCAGGAAAATGCTACTTTCTCCACAGCAAGCCAAGGTCCTATGTTCTTTCTACCCAAGAACTGAAAATCGTTCTAAATGGACAGTATACTCAAACAATTTTTGGACTAGACTTTAACTTTTCATGAATCTCTTAATTTATCAAAGTCAGGACACAGAATAAATGCATTGAAAAAGCTATTTAATCTTATTATAGTACTTATTTAAGCTGGTTAGAAATGAAGTTCAGACATCCTTTTAGTATCTTTACTGTCTGACAGATGTCTGCTGTTCTTGCCCAGTAGTGGTTCATGGAGAGTCAATGTAACTACCCCCAAACTATTGCTTATCTAGAAATAGCTGGATTTTCTGAAAATGTATCAATCTGGTATTCAGAACAGCTAATATTTCATGCAGCAATAAATATACATGGTTTTTGACTCAGGTGTATCTAACATCCCCTGGGGACAATAGGTTAAATATTAATCTACTTGAACTAAATGTAATCTGTATTTAGTCTGTCTGCTGCTCGTATCTATTCAACAGGCAAGAGCAAGCCATCAGCTACTACTGAATAGTGACACTGTGATTAGCAGCAAGGTCAGATTTTCTTGGAGGGAAAAATTAAAGAGGAGCTGAACTATCATTCTGCAGTCAGCATTGCCGAATACCATAAGTCACTTGAAAAAATTGTCATCTCAGATCATGTGAGAATTTTATTTTTAGTCAGACTAAGGCAGAATTAGAAAACAAAAATGACTTTAGAACATCTCTCATCTTATTCTCCTGCCTAAAAGTAAACTGTGTTTGTGATATTTCTATTGTCTTTGGCTTAATATTGAGCATCTAGTGACAGAAGTTCCATAGTTACAGTGTATTTTTTAGTATGTCACAATAATTTATGGTAATTTTCTCCTAATATTTCTCCTTCCTAAATAATGTATCCATGTCTATCATCCCAATTTTATTTCACTTGCCAACTGTCTCTAAGCATTTCATGATTGCTACAATTTTCATGATCGCTACACTTTTCATGATCGCTACACTTTTCATGATCTGTAAACACTCTGCAAAAAAAGTGTTTATGAAACCATGCATTTAAATTCATATTTAAATCAAAGAATCTTTAACCGGACTGAGCTTCCATTAGAAACTTTCTTTATTCTGTTCACTTTCATAAACACTCTTGATCTTAATAAGAGCCTTGAGTTTTAAAACTACAGTAAAGGTTTGAAAATGCAGTTTGAGTATATGCCAGTGGAATATATTAGACTGTTCCTGTCTTCTGCAAAAGAAATGGATCTGAGAACTTTGGAGTCTAAATAAAGATTCCTTAGAGATATATTTTCTAAATTATATAAGTTTGAGTTATACTTGAATGTAGACAGAGATATTGTTACATACAGAGCAGATTTTCCAGCAGCAAAAGCTTCTAAATATTCATTGGAATGGGAAAGGGTTAGCTCTCTAATCTGTTTAAAAATCCCAAGAATATTTCAACTTTTGCTAATGTACTCTTTATCATATACATTCTTCATAGTGATATTACTTTCAAAGCCAGTCACTTTACCCAACTGAAAACACAAACCACACTTCAAAGTTTTGAGACATTTGAAAGATCAGTGTTTTCAGTTCAATGATTTTTGTCTAAAGAATTTTGATCTAATATGTAATGAAGTGAAGAATCAGATATTAGCACTGATTTGTTACCATGAATGTTGAAAACTAATTCTGAGTGAGAGAATTTAAAAAAAAAAAAAGAAGAAAAATAAACATTGGGATCACATGTTAGGAAATTATAATTTTATTTAAAAGTTTCAACAAAATTCACATTGATATAAAGAAGAAGAACTGGAATGGTCCCAGTAGCAGCCAGCCAGAGTCCAAGAGGCATTTGGACAATGCTCTCAGGTGCATGGTGTGACTCTTGGGGTGTCCTGTGCAGAGCAAGAAGCTGGATTTTGACAATCCTTGTGGTTCCCTTCCAACTCAGGTTATTGTATGATTTCATGATACAAATTAATATTCAAATATTGTGAATGTTTGGGTTTTTTTTTTAAATAATGGACATACATAATATATACAATTTTCTGCTACCAGCAGTGAGTACTAATGAATCAAATTGAGAAAGAATTTTTTATATACCTAGAATAATGAGTTGATTTACTGGACCAAATCATTGTTATATACTTCTGCTGCTAACATAGGTTTTTCTTCCCTTGTAAAGGGATTTTCTTTCCCTCTTTGAATTATATTCATCAGAAATAAATCTCTCTAGGTGTCAGTGAGACAAAATTTTTTTTTGTCATTTAAAAAACTTTTGATATAATAGTAAAAACAATGTTATACTTGCTTTAAATTTGGAAAATTGCTAGATTCAGGCTAAAATTATTTTGTAGTTTTGATATCCAGTTGAGCTTTCTCTGACAGCAAATAACGTGAGTTGTGCAGGATCAGGTTTCAGCAGTCCCTGTGTTAAACAAGAATTTTTACTATTATTTACAATAGAAGTGTAAAGTAGGTAAAACATAGAGAGGCAAAACACAGGGAATTCTCATTCTTATAAAAGTGGCAAAAATTTCAATTTCATAATGAAGCACTTTCACAGTCAGTACATTTTTCTTTGCAGCTGTCAAGTGAGACGGACATCCTGTGTTTTGGGAACATGCCTAGCTCCTTTCTTTTCCAAAAATGGCAAAACATATTCCAGTGGCTCACCTTGGTAACCACATAAAATTTATCAAAGTTATCAATAATATGAGTAAACACAGAATCTCTCAACCACATACTGTGATGTTAGCATTTCTTTTTTAAAGCACTGTCCTTTTGAATTTCAACAGGAATATTCTTAAGAACAATGAACATTAAAGTAACAGATAAATGAATGAAGCAACTTGTATACTGAAGATAAGAATCTGAAAAAAAAAATCAGAAGGTAAATGTAAGAAATCCAAAGACTTCTCTGCTCTTTCATTGCTTCATTGATTACTGAATGAGGACACTGAATGAATTTTAATGTTCTACTTATGCTCTATTTAGGGTATTCAATTCAGAGAGATGACAACTAGGAAAAGGAGAAAAAAAAATTATTTTATCGATTTGTTGTGTAGGCAACCATTTCAACCTGAGAAACACAGACTGCATATCGTTATACATATACAGTATGTCATGGAGATTCTGCACTTCAGCATTAGCATGCAGCTCACGCAGAACTGGAGCTGCAATTTGTGTGCTATAGACCAGCAATCCTAGATCTGGAACAGAATTCCGCATGCCATTTATTTGTACACTCTGAACAAAACTAGATAGGATACAAGCTCCATAGCACTTTGAAAATAAGCATATTAACTTCAGTTTAGCTAAAAGTTATCTAAGGTCGTGCTTTCTAAGACTTCTTTGTATGTATTTGTGATAAAATGTCTGTCTGAATGAACACATCATTGTAAAATATGTGCAGTTCTGATAATATAACCACAATACTACAGTGTGTAAATTTAACGTATAGACCATAGTGAATCATCTCTTTGTACAAGTCATTTTAAAACAGTATTTTACAGAGCTTTCTATATGCAATCTTGTCCACAAAGGAAATAGATTGCATCTGAAAATAAAAAGATGGTGTAAATACAATCACATTTTATCTGAAGTAAGAAAAATTCAAAATATAGCACAATACTTTTTGACTCTTTATAAGGTTTATTGGTAAGAATTTGATGCTAGTCACTTCAGAGCAGAGTGAGCCAATTGTTTTATCTTATCTCACATGTAATGTAGGTCATGGGACATCACCCGGTAAAACTTACATCAGCCTCACATTTTCTGTTTGAGCAACACTACATGCATAGAAAAAAAAAATTCTCATTTCAAGTTTTGAGTGTTATACCCTAGTATATTTTTCTCTAATACATCAGACTAATTAAAATAAGAATCTTATTTCTAGGGTGGTTTTGTGACACTTAAAATCATGTTTCTATGAAAAAAGAATATAAAAGTACTTGAAGGAAAATCTCTTCCACTAAGAAACTTCTTGTATATCCTGATATTGACACTTAGACTTCAATCGGATTTGTCAGAAGGATGACAGTGAGAATTTAGGTACAGGTACAGATACTGGTTAAAAGCACATTTTCTAAGACAGGTGGGGTTATTCAAAAGGCTACCATTATATCATTGAGTGTGTTTTCTTGGCTTCCTGACACATCTGTGAAGCAATGGATTCTTCTAGAGATTTGATGATTTTGGAGTATCAACACAGTTAATATAAGAAAGAAATAATTACCTGCATCTCCTCGTTGGCCAAGGTCTGAAATCTTATCATCTTTGTACTGCTGAAATTTAAACCTCAGTTATGACATTTCCTGCTCTGGATACTAACCTTATCTCAGTCTCATTGATGTTCTCTGGATACTCAGTGTCTGGATAGTCCTGATATTCACGTGATTTTTCTCCATGTATATATATATTTCACAGAATCATAGAACCATAGAATGATTTAGTTCAAAGGGACCTTAAACATCACCTTAAAGATTTCACCATGGATAAATTAATTATTGGCTAAAAACTCTATTTCTTATAGACATCAAGCAAAGAATCACTCAGTTTTTGAGGCATGGAGTGCATCTTCTATGTGCTAAATTTTTAAACACACAGGCTTTAATAATTCTAGTTTCCATGCTTTATAATGGAACTAGATGGGAGGTCTGGAATTAATTTCACCTAACTTTAGATTTCTGTTAGTCTTCTGCATGCAAATTAGTCTATAAAGTTCCAATTTATAGTCAACAGAGAGAGATAAATACTTTTGGAAGCAATTTAATTGCATACCTTAGGGCAGGATGAATTACATTCCATAAATTCATATTCCTCTTTATTTATTTTAAAAGAAACATACTCCCTGATTTAAAATTCTACCCTAGGTCTTTTTAAGTTCATACCTAGGGGCTATCTTATCATACAACTCTTGTAATAAAAAAATCTTGCAATTTTTCTATCTCCAGTCGTCATCAATGTATGTTCTAAAATGTTGATAAAATCAGCGTGCTTTATTTTCTTTAATTTCATGAAGAATGGTGGAACTGTAACACAGATATACAGGTAAGAAGTTTATACCATAAATAACTTGCTAGATAATGAAGAGTCTGTACAAGGACAATATTTACTGAGGGCAATATTTTGTAGGCCAATCAATGTCTTTATCCTTACAAGTGAATCTACAGCTCTACAAACTCTCTTACACAATAGACTTTTATTGCAATTTTAGAGTTACAGAAACAACTACAAGGATTTCTTTGTACCTTTGACAGAGTTCTTGTAACTTACATATGTGTACTATATTCAACAGATAAGGTATTAGCATCTTAACCCCCCCTTCCAGGCAGGTAACTTATTTACACTTAATAATACTTACCTTTTAACATACATGAAATACTCAGTCCCAACAGTCTACTGCAACAATAAGAAAGGAAATATCAACTTAAAGAAAATATGTGAAAAAGCCATATCCTTATTTAAAATATCCTATTCAAGAAAATAATTCAAAATGAATTCCAACAATTTTTAATTCCAACATTTTTAAAGTAAGCTAACATTACAGAAATATTCCCAGAAGATCTGTCTATTAGGTCCTTGCCATGGAACTTGGCATATTTTTGTATTGGTACAGCTGAAAATATTTTACTTTCATCTGTAGCATTTTATTCCTAATTTTCAAGCTTTCTATAGGAGATAAGGATGCCAAGTTAACATTATACTTATGGTTTATTAATGAAGTTTAACATACTGCAAATTCAGGGAGGGAAGGAATTACTGAATGGAAAATATTGAAATGAAACAGCTGCATGTTAAAAATACCTTCTTTTTAATATTTAATTTTTTATTATTGTGACCATATGCCTATGGTAAGGTCATATAGAGTTCAGACTTGTAAAGTTACATTACTATTTTAAACCACTCAATAATAATTGGCCTTTGGAAAAGCAAATGAATACTTTGATCTTGAGCTAGGTTAAACTGATTATTTAAAAGTAGGGTTAATTGGAAACATAATGTAAATATCAGGATAGCTCTAAATAAAAGAAATACAGTATGGAGGTTTTGAGTACTAGGTTTGATAAGTTTGGAGCTGATTTCCATTTATGACTATTTATAGAGTCAATCCCAAAAAATCATAATTTTGTTTTAATCCTGTTATTACATTTGGTACATAAAATAATAAGCAGGTTGATTGAACTAAACATAAAGATGTTGCTGTTATTATTTTCTAAAGATGTATTAATTTAATTTTCATAAAAGGAAATACATGAACTGAGCCTCAAAAAAACTCACCCAATAATTTTGTGACTGACATCTAGGATAAAAATTAGGGCAATTTTTAATCCAACAGCTGAGTTTCTATCTGGTCATGAAGAAAGAATACAAAACTTAAGAAAACATGGAAAAAATCTGTTCCTCTTATGCAGATTAATTAAACTACAGAAAGCAACCTGATTCTTGTCTTGAAGGCTAGCAATATACAGAATATTGTACATATTTCTAATATACAGAATTCCACAGTGTATATTGATAGATAATATTAGGAGTTTGGTGCTCTGTTTTCCAAAAATATCTTGAAATAGCAAGCTGAATAAATATGTAGATCCAATAAAAAGGCCAAAAATTGGTTTACTGAGAAAGAATTTCAATGTATCTATCTGCAGGCAATCAGGCCACAGCTGTAGAATCTGAAGCAATCATGAAAGTGAATGTTCTTTTAAAGTAGGCTGGACTGAATCACTGAGAAACATACCAGGTGCCAGACACCAGAGCCCTTGCCATATTTACCAAGGCACCAGAACTGTAGGGCACTGAGTCCCAAGCAGCATTTTGAGGAGGAATCATATTTGGAATGAAAGACTATGAAACTGAGATGAAGCAGATTTGCATTAATTTGAGAAAACGGATGCAAAATATGAAGCAAGAAGATGTATTAGAAAAAAATTAAAATCACCTCTTCTAACTTAGGAACCCAGACACTATTTAAAACACAATTATACAATCTTTGTTTATGCACCAAAGTTTTACCAGCGTAGCAACACCAATTATTTTCCCCCATCCTATTTATTTATTTATTTATTTACATTAGGATAGACTACCAAGAATCACAGAATCTTAAAATGGTTTGGTTTGGAAGGGACCACTAGATTCCACCCACCCGAGCAGTTTGCTCAGGATTGCAGTCAACCTGACCTTGAACACTTCCAGGGATGGGATGTACCACTTATCTTAGTAACCTCCCCCATTGTCTCACCATTCTCACAGTAAAGAATTTTTTCCTAACATCTAACCTACATCTCTTCTCTATAGTTTAAAACCATCACCCCTTGACTTTTATCCATCCGTGTAAACATCTCTCTAACTCTTTTTTATAAGCCACTTTTCGCTACCAGAAGGTCTCCCCATAGCCTTGTCATCTTCAGAATGATCAACTACAACTCCTTAAGTCTTAATATTATCAATGTGGCAGTCACCAAACCATGAGAAACTCATGCATATAATTGGTTCCCATAATGTAACTCATTCTGTTTGGAAGAACACCGTAGATTTTCAAAGTACTATGGAACTTGTATATCTATTCCATCATAGGAATCTGCTATGAGAAACTAGCAATGTGTGTGTTTTCCATCAAGCTCTTAATTTTAAAAATGGACATGAATATCTAAATTTATTCTTGCTTGATTTCTCAGTCTATGAATATGGTGATAGGTCTCCTAAGGTTACAGCTGTCTCTAGTGAGGTGATCAAAATGCCTTAGCTGTCAAGCCTTCATGATATCAATAATTCTTGACAGAAGTGTATTCTGAAGGTATTCCTGTATGCTTTACATTCTGCTTTATTAGCATAGGCACAATGATTAGAACAAATACTTTTTTCTTTTAATAACTTAGTTCTACTCTTTGCAATAACTCAAGATTTCTCATTTGTCAAGATGGCTTCATCTACTTGAGAAACTTTCTGTTATGGTAAGATGCATTGTGGTGAATAGTAAGACTTCACGGGGAGGGTGGTGCCAGTTCTAGTTCCATTATCTTTCTGCTCCTTTATGAAGGCTATCTAGAACAGGATCAGATTTTTCAGAGTCACATATTTATAATCAGGCTCCTGAGAATTCCAAAGATTAAAGGAGATTTCCAAGCTTTCTTTGAAATTTCTTGTCTTTTTTACTAAACAAGACCTACCACTTCAGTTATTTTGCTGGTTCATATTTTACTATAATCTTTAGTTGCAACATCTAAAAAATTTCACGCCTCAGAGATTGTGGCTGCAGAAATTATTCAGTAACATCACCAAGCTTTCCTTGTTAAGCTATTACGTTTATAATTTAAAGGTTGGCAACTTTCGTAGTTCTTGTGCCAAGGGTGTGAAAGACTAAACTGCTGTGAAAGACTGTCTTTTATGATGAATACTTAACTTCCATATCTGCCCTTTAAAGAGGTAAATCTCTGAGATATTTACTATCCTAGACTTGAATGTACTTTGTTGTACTAGTGATTAAACCTCATTATGAATGAGAACTTGTAATTTTTTTTTTTTTTAACGCTAAATTTCCAGGTACTGTATGGGAATCATGTCAGATATAGCAAAAAATCAAAAGTAGTTTTTCAATAGCTATGATTTGCATTTCACCTTACAATCTTAATTTAGGTAGGTTGTATAACATACAGCAATATTTTTGCAACTCTCAATTTAAGTGCAAGCATTAAAGTACTACACAAAGGAAGACAGAAGTTAACTCCAAAGTTGTGCAAATCTACTGTACAAAAAACTTTGTTAGAAAACATTGCTTTATTGCCACTCTACTGTATTCCTAAATTTAAATGTATAAAATTAGGGTTTTGAGTAGTTGGATATCTGCTATCCATTAACAGCAACATGGGCATTTATAAGTGATGTCCTAATATATACATATTTGACTTCAGCTATCACAAATTTGCTTATCCATCTGCATGAAACATATTTGGTAGGTATCACTGTCAGAATCTAGAAAAGCATCAAGAGTTTGTGGTGACAACAAACGGCACTGAAACTGACCATCAAAGTTTGCATATTTTGAAATACCTGCTCCCTGCTAATAACTAGATTCAGAAGTTGATGTCTACTTGTTATCTGAGGTATGGCAACTGTATTATTTTATTCACTATTACTTCTGGGACTAGTAATGTGTCTTATAATTTTCTCCAGTGTGATGCTGGCAAATAAAAAAATAGAAGGACATGAATAAGGATGATGTCCCATGAAACACAGTCAATAATACAAGTTGTGACTGACCACAACAGTATCAAAGCTGACTTTATCTGACCACAGAGGAGATCAGAATGTGTCCAGATTTTAAAAAACTACCAACAGTTGAGAAGATCAATGTAAATATTTTTCCCTGTATCCATTCATTGAATTACTAGCCTGAGGTAGTCAGACCAGCATGAAGGGAGTAAGTGTTCCAATCATAAATTCTAAAACCTCTCAATCAGAATAAACTTAGAAATTACTGGTGCTTCTATATTCTTAAACACTGCCAAGTCCCTCTTTGCATTTCTAGACTAAGCAAAACAACTCAGTTTGGGAGTTCAATGAAGCTGTCAGTACCTCCTGGACCCATTGGGAGACAGAACTCCTATTTCCTGCAATAAGACTTTTAATGTTACTTGTAGTACTGTCCAATTTATGAAAGTAATAGACATTCTCAAAATGACCTAATAAGAACTATGTCTCCCTGGGTTCCTAGGATGGCAGCCTCCTGTGTGCACCATGTATTCCACTGGTCAGGGCTCTGAAGGACTGGGACACAGCCTTGACTGCATCTCAGCCTGGGTCAATGGCCGTGGTAACTCCTTGATCACTTATTACACTCTTTTACATCCATTTTACCACCTAAGCTGATAAGATGGGTCCTATTCACCAGTGCTTACTCTTCTCCAGAGGGAACATGGAGGGAAGAGCACAGATGTGCCAGGAGTGGACTGCTGGGCACTCTGGGAATCTATCCCAATCCCAAGGTCAATACCTCTATCTCTACATATCTTGCTACCATCTGAAATGAATCATAAATGATCTTATTCAATAAGTGGTATTTACATTTAATTTTGTTTCTTGTCATTAACCTTATCTGAGCTACCTTTCACTGCCCTAACTCCTGTGCTCCAATGTTAGTTTCTTTTAAACATCAGTAAGCTCTTCCTGCCTGAGGTTGTACCACAGGTAGTGAATGCAAAACATCTGCAAGAACATAGTGTTGAGTCTTTAACTGCAGGTACTACTTCTTAAATTTCTCTTTTTTTTCAGATTTCAAATACTCAAATTTCTTGAGATAAGCTGTAAATTTCCCCCCAACTTCTTTCTTGACTGTCTTTAACAGACCACTTCAGGTTATTTGTAACTTTACACAAAGCTGTACTTCATCTGCCTTAATCATCTTCCACAGATTTAGAGTTATCCTGGGGGAATACAAGCAATTTTCCTGCTTCTTATTCAGAAAGGCTTACAGTTTCCTTGGCAGATGAGCTGTTCCCCTGAACTATCCTAAACAGATTACTCTCTCTCGATTATCCTCATCATCCTAATAAAAACACATTCCTTAAATTTTAATTTTCCTGCTTCTACTTGTGGCCAGACATTTAAGCTTGTATTTTAAGCCCAAGCCAACAAACTACATTTGCTAAAAAACCTCAGACTGCATCATCCAGTTTAGTTAATATGGTATAACCAGAATTTTGATATCTCATGGTCTTCCTCCTTTCCAAAATGCTGACGTTTAGGCAAACCTGCAGGAAAAAAACCATTTTTTAAGAAAGTTGAACTGCAGAGTACAAGGATCTAACATTAGCTATATTGCATTGCATGCAAATTCTGCGCTTCTAAGTAGTTTTCTAATATAGAAGAAGTAATAACTGTAAAAAATGTTTGTTCCTGCACACAAAACTTCTAAGATAAGTGTTTATTGCTGTAAGTTGTAGTTACTGGCAGCAAGACAGCTGACTAGGGTTCTGAGGATAGGCTGATTTTGAGTTTTACTACCCTAAAGATTGATATTCACTGTCAATCTAGCATGAGATAAAGCTAAAGATATGTATTTAAGTCTTAAAGAAAGATTTTACCCAGAGGAACTATACACAGAAATTTCTGCATTGCTATTCTATATATTTCAGTTTACATTCTATTAGCCATAGAAGTGCTGGTGGTACAAATTACAGTCTAAGCTACTCTTTTTTATTATTATTACTTTTAAAAAATTATATGTAGCTAGTTCTGTTTCAAAACCCTTTGAAGTTGAATTTTCTCAAGTAGATTATATTTTTTACTATAGTGTAACATGATGACCTTTTTCTTAAACAAGTATTTTGTCACAATTCCAAGCATTTTCTTGCAAAGAACAACTTGAAATATCAAATATAATGTTAAACTATGTTGATGAAAAATCTTGGAAGACTATATCTCTTCCTTCTTGGAAGCAGAAATGAATATTTAGGATAGACTGTCAGATCTTTATGCTCTGAAAGTATTTATTGCATAATCATGATGATATAAAATTCCTTTAGTCAGATTCCTCTGTTTCCCCAAACAAGGTAGTATTGCCTGAGATGAAGGGTTGCAGTTTAGTGAGCAAAGCCTATCCTTTCTCTCTTTATCCAGCTGAACACTTTGGCTGTGTTTTTCCCTGTTCTGCCTCCATCAGAGAGCCATCAGGTTCTGCAGAGCCTGTTGGCTCAGCAGTGTGTGTCTGCCCAGGGCATGTAAATGCCAAGGAATGACAGCACAGAGCTGCTGAAGCAGGTGATACTGGAAATCCTGGATACCTCTCTATAGACCAAGAAATCATATAGGAGGTGAAAAGTCTTTAAAGAGTCTGCTGATCATTTTACTATTGAGTTATCTATTCATATTGCAAGAATGTCCAAAAAATACTCCAAGGTCTTATTTTTTTTATAATTTAGATTATAATGTGAACTAAAAATAGTACATCAATAATTAGCATTTTGTTATTACTTAAATAAGTCTTCTTTTTTTTAATCAATACAGTATCAAATCCACATTTAAATTGTTTTTTTAAAAATTGTTTTATTGACTTACAGTCAATTAATTTCCTTTCATATTCCATATTAGGTTTTTCCCCACATAAACTTTAATAAAATATGAAGCCAATAAATTTCAAGTATATTAAAATAAACAATCAATCAGATTTTTAAGCAATCATCACCAAAAAAATAAAATTACTAAATTAATTTTAATTACAAGTTGTAATTAATCTGATTGCATACATTATTAAATAGTAAATTAAAGAAGTAAAAAACAGACAACCAAGAAAACCTTTGTTAATTTTCTCCTGCATAAAGAAACAATTTAGTTATATAATTCTAAATTTAGAGTATTCTGATTATAATTCTTCTAGTTTCTAGAACAATAGAAAATATTTCTGTATTGTTTAAAATCTGTAATTAATTTTAGATGCAAATATGGGTTTTTTCATATTTGAAAAAATAGAAAAAATAGAAAAAATATACCTACAGCTGAATCGGTAAAACTCATTGATTTCTAATAGTTTGGAAAAGTGTTCTGTCCTTATGGTTCTACAGTGGATTCTGTAAATATATCAATTTCTTTCCATATAATCTCCCTGTGACACTGTATGACTTAATGTGGTCTAGCTTTCTTCTCCCTGTAGTCTGTTAATATCTCCCCCATATATTTATTAAAAAGATAAGAACATTGAAATACCTGATAAAGCTTTTCCAATCAGTTCATTTCTACTGACAGTATCCAGCTCAAAACTACTGTATGTTACTGAAGCACAGTAGCAGGAGCAGTTCATTATTTCTGCTATGGCTCCAGCTCTTTCAAGAGGAGGTAAAAACTGCTTTAATCAAAAGCTGAGCATCTTAGGATTTACTTGGGGACCTGATTCTTTGAAAAGTCTTTGATTCTTTGAAAGGGGTCAGAGTGACATTTCAGTAATGGTTTTCCTTTCTTCCACTTGGCAGAGCAGCTAGTCTGTCATGTAATCAGGCTACAAATAAGACAGGGAGAATCAAAGCAACTACTGATGTTTCGATGGCAAAATGGCTTACCTGAAAGCTGAAGTGTTTTATGAATGGCTTCTGTAAATATCCATAAAAGAAGTGGTAACTATGGGCTTCAATTCAGGATTACTTTGTTTCATAGGTTTGGGACTCAAGAATAAATTTATTCTCAGACCCTTGGAATTAACCTTGCAATGTCTAGCTTTCAGGTATTTATTTTGTTTGTGTAATCTTCTTCCTCAAATTTGCTGCACTGCACAATAACATACTGGGCATAAAACTACAATTATTAAGGAACTGGTTTGCACCTTTACTGAGCTAATTAGCTTTAACTCAAATAGACATACATGTGAAAGTGTTACCTAATTCAAATGGAATTCCTCCTATTATTAGAATAGTTATTGTTATAACTATTTCTTAATAATTTATTATTATTATTATTATTATTATTATTATTATTATTATTATTATTATTGTTGTTGTTGTTGTTGTTGTTGTTGTTGTTGTTGTTGTTGTTGTTATAGTTACTGTTATTGTTATTATTACTTGGCCATTCCAAGAGGCTATTGATTGTGTGATCGCTCTTTGCCTTCTTTGTCTTTTAGGAGCCATGAAATTCCTACATAAAAGAAAACCTGCAAAAATCTCTTGTATTTTACCTCATGTATTGTTCAACACATAACACTGGGGGTTTGTAGCTTACAGTGAGAACTCATTTTCAACTAATACACATAATTCTCTCAAGCCAATGGCCAGATTAAACAAGCAGGGCATTTTACTGTGACTGGAAGAACTTTACATATCTGAAGTCCTAATGATGTATGCTCATTGTTTTAAAATGTTGGTTTAAACAGTTTTAGTTTGAAGTGACCGACAATAAACTAGCAGCTTTTAAGGTCTTACTGATGTACTTCACTTGAGAACATATATTTCTTTACATTAATTTCATGTTTGATCACATATTGAATGGTTACTGAGCCCTGAGTTTTATTTAGTGCCATATAGCAAAAATTTATTTGACAATGTTATGGTCCTTCCTTTCTGTTACATCTCTAATACAGACAGATTTAAATATCAGACCACTTTATATACCTGCACCATTTTCCTTTGTCTCTCTTCTTTTTTCTTCTATTTTAAAGATAGAGGATTCTCTAATGAATTCAAATCTTTCATTTTTCCAGTTCATACATCAATAAATCAACTTCTGAATGTTGTCCCTATATGAAAAAGACTGGTTAATTGAGTTTGTCCCATACTCAAACACATGGAGTGGTACTACTGAAATAACTGAGGTGATTTTTTTTGGTCTATTTTTATGTTTTGCTGTGCCCACCAGAATTCTGTTTAGATTCTTTGATATCTTGCTAATACATCAATATAAGGCTTGCACAAATTCTGTCATCCTTTCTTTTGCAAATTAATTTGAAAACAAAGAGATGCTATTTAGAGAATCTGACTTTCTGAATGCAGCTTTTTTCCTCTCATTCTTTCATTTTGTTTGAGTATGTTTTTGAAACACTATGGCTAATATAGATATATTTAGATCCTTTAACTAACCCAAGTACTTTGAGAATCTGTCAGAATTTTTGTTTGGGTTTTGTTTGTTTGTTTGGGTTTTGTTTGTTTGTTTGGGTTTCTTCTGTTCTTGATTAGATCTTTAGATGGTAGGAAAAAAAATAATGTCATGATTGTTGGCAAATAAAAAGTTCTGCATGAGTGGTTTTTAATAGCTTATCATCAACATATAATCGAACCGAGTAATTGCTGCATAAGAGAGTGACTCTGAACCAGCAGCTGGCCCTAGGCAGTATTTTGTTGAGGAATGTCACTGCGACAAAAAGTGCTGGACACATAATGCATCATCAGCATTTGTGCTCTAAGCATGTCATATAGGTGGATAGGAACCACCGGGCTGTGCCAAGTGTGAGTGTGCCAATGACATCTGAGTGGTATTAGATGGATAGGGGGCAAGTAGTAAGACAAAAAAGGCAAAAGACAAAGAAGCCAAAAAATTGAGAAAAACAGCTTTTACGACGAAATGGAAATTACCTTCAATGCTGCAGTGCACCACTGACTTTGACAGCTGAAGCAGCAGCAGAGAGAACTTGACAAAGATATTGGTTATAGCAATTCCTTTGCAAGAAGCTAAATCTGTTTGATTCTCCACTGGCTATATTAATCAGAGTTCTTTCAAAAAAAATTAGATTGAACAGAAGAATATTTTCTTAAGGTAATAAAAAATTACTTGAAAGCCTAGATTTATGTGTGTCAGGACATGTCTATATATGGGAAATAATAAAGTATGAAAGGTAAAATAATTGTGTACTCTTTTGTTCATTGGGCTTGTCCTGGTTTCAGGCAGGACAGAGTTAAATTTTTGCTGTAGTCGTGAGAACGCGAGCCTGGAGCCATGTGAGCATGTCCAGGTTGTTATTCTATAGGAGCTATACCAACCCCAGGGGGCAAAAGTAGGGGACCCTTGCTTTGGGGGAGAGGGGCATGGCTTGGGGTTGAGAAAAGTGTGGTGGGAGGGAGAAACACATCAGCCATTGCATATTGTTGCCAGAGGGCCTTGGCAAGTATTTTGCTTGTCTATCACCCTCTCCTTTTGTATACCTTTGTAATCAGTATTGCTGCCCTTACTGCTCGATTTTCATATCTCATTGTTGTTTCCTGTAAATTTCACTTATCTCAACCCATGATCTCTGCATTTTATCTGTCATAGGACCAGGAGGGGAGAAGCTTGTGGTTTTCTTTAGGGGAATATCGTGCCTAAACATGATAAGACCAAAGGCTATGTTATTCAAAATGTGAAAAAATTTTGAAATTCATATGTATATTTGCCTTGTTTAACTTAAGCTCATATATTAGGATTTAGATTTATATACAGATCTGCTTGCCCTTCCTTGAATTACTTTTCCTCCTAAACTTTAATTTCTGAAAATTTTCCTTCACTATTTTATTGAAGCATCAAAGCTGAGTAGAGCTTATGTGGTTATTGGTATAGACACTAAAAAGAGAACTTTGATATTATACCATTGGGAAATAGCATTAAATATAATTTACTTTTAGATACTTGAGTGAAATGCCTTATATAAAGTCATAGGTTCTGTTAGTAGTGGAACCCTGCATAACTCTAATTCTCTGGATCTTGTGTTTAAAATATGTTGCTTCTTACCTCTATTGCTTTCACATTTCTTTTTGAAATAAAAATCATACTTTACATTACTGAATGTAAAAATTTGGCAATTTCCTTATAGTACTAAGATGAAAAAAATAACACATTCACAGGCCAGATTCCACTCTCATGATTAAGCTTTCCTTTCTATGAAAACATTTGTCTATATAATGTAGCTCTAGGCCACATTTTCATCAGTCAGGGCGTACTGATGTTTAGTGCCAGCTGCTTGCAGCCGGGCATGTTTAACAGAACTGGCAGTGACAGCCGTTAGTGTCTAAACTGATGTTCCTGAATTGCTTTGAGCCCCTCAGCATTATGAGAAGTAACTGAAGCTGAGAGTTTGTTTCATTACTTTTGTGGAAGGAAAGGCTGAATGCAGGTGCTCACTCACAACCTGGGCACTTTGACAGCGAGCATGAGCTAGGTTGCAGTTAATGTGGGGAGTGGAGCATTTTACAGCATGCCAAGCTAACCCAGCATGTGAGAGATTTGGGTCCAGCACGCTCGCCTGTCTTTACCCCTGTCTGAAACTAATCACTCATAAGAGGAGCAGAATCTGTGTACTGGAACTAAGAAGTCACACAAACCTGTGCTGCAGAGCAGTTTTAGCAGGGAGTTGTGTGTCTACCTACATCTGTCAGCTAACATACAGATCCTTATGTGAGCTCCAGCAGCTGGGGCATCAGGCAGATATCCAATTCTCTCTGAAGGCTTGTGCCTCTGCTAACCCAACGAATGGGTTACATTCCTCCAGGCACATAGTATTTTTTCATCTACAGTAAAAACATGGGCTATTTCTACAGCTTGTGATTGCAGAGAATTCGCCTCCATTTTAACAGGGTTTGGACTACCAGTGTCAGGATAGAGGTGGAAGGAAATAGCTTTTACTAGCAGATGAGGACTGTGGTGTTTTGGACATGTAGCCTGGCTGTCAGTGAGGTGATGAACTGACACACACTGAGCTGCTGTGGCGGAGCACTAGGGCCAGCAGAAAGCTTTGAGAGCCCTTTCCTTTTACTGACAGGCTTTTCCATTTTACAAAATGCAGCCTTCTCACTGAGAATGTATGTTGGGTATAACACAGATTCAACACTTCAGATGAATGCAGTTGCTGTAACCAGAGGCAACGCAGTCAAAATAACACAGTCTGTACTCCTTGTTTAAATATCTATTAATTATAATGTGCATCTTGCAGCACCATCCAACATTTTTATTTTTGAATTTAGGTCAGTCTGAGTTAGTAATGTCAACTAAATTATATTCAGAAATAAAGACAAAAGGAAAAAAAATATATACATGCAGAGAGAAATCCAGGAACTCAGCTTTAATGTTTAGGCTCTAGGAATTCTATTTTTTTAATTATTTTTTTTTCTTTCCCAGATTGGATACATCTTTCTACTGTTAGAAGGAGTTTTAATTTTGGATGCCTGTAAGATCATGACAAAAAACCCTTACTGAAGCATCCACTTTAGATCTTCTACCTCTCAAAACCACAGGGTACAGTCTTCCAAAAACTAGATTTCTTATTCCTTTGTGAGATATTGGAGCTCCATAATCCCAAGGGTTGTCTGAACTCTGAATTTGCTGAAGGAAAGATCTTGCTTCCTCTAAATGAGCCCCTGAAGATATTATTACATCTTCCCTCCCATCCAGCTCAACATTGTCCATTGTAACAAAACCAGTCTGCTAATAACCAGGAAGTGGAGTAAAAATTAGGAGAATACTTTCCCTTTCTAAGTCTGACTTGTGTTCCTTCCATACAATACGACACAAAACTTCTTTTTCCCTACATACAACTGAAAGAGAACAGTACATGAAAGCTGCTAGAAAAACTTGTACAGAGTATTGTGTAGAAGACAGGTCATAAACTGAATGGAATGGATGTGAATGAAGATGTTATGAGGGGATTAACTGGCAGAAAATAAATGAAGTAATGGTTTATGCACAAATGTCCAAAGATATTTTTAACTAGATGATAATCTGGATGAAAGAAAGAAAATGAGAAGAAAGACGAGGATAACAACTTCAAACAGACATTTTTTAAGTCTTGAGATTTTGAACATAACTTAAGGAGGGAATTCCTTCTTTGGGATTTGTAAATGTAAGAAAATCAATATAAGGGTACCAGAAAAAAATAGATTATTTTGGAGAGTGAAAAGTAAGTGAATCATCTATGAAAAGATTTTATGGAATAATTAGAGATAAAAAGAAATGGAGCAATATGTTTAGTTCATACATTCATAGATAAAGAGGACAGAAGGTTAGGTAACATTTTGACAAAAAGTGAAGTGGAAACGTATGGAGGAAGAGTGAAGTGATGTAAATAAAGTTTAGGTAATGAAAAGTGAAGAGGAGAAGTCAGAAAAATAAAGTCATGGTTTTTAAAGAAAAAAAGGAACAAGAAAAATAGATCATCCAACTCTAAGTTTTGTTAGCTTCACAGATTGCAAGGTGATAAAGGATCACCTGTGCTTCTGATTTAGGATGATATATTAGAGTTACTTCATTCAGCTTTCTTTGCTTGGAAACAGTATTCAGATATTCAGTTTTACCATTGTGTCCCAGAATGGCAGAACTTAACAAAAGTTAAAATGCCATGAACCTCTAAAGAGGTTTCACAGTCATAGAATTGATTCTGTGGGGAAAACCCAAGAGGATGCCAATAGGTCACTTTGATCCAATGTGCTAATATCTATTCCATTTAATTAGACATTCAGAAAAAATTCTTCCCAATCTAATTATGAACTATTAAAAACCTATTCACATGAATCACAGATAGTCAATGTATATAAAGGGAATAACCTTCTTCTAGAATAGATAAAGAAAAATTTCTTTCTATATCAGGAAAATGATATTTCATTCCTATTACAGTGGAAAAAAAGGCTCAGACATGCTGTATTGCTACAGGTGAAATCTCCATCCCCCAGCACTAAGCTAAGCGATGATTATAGCGTGTTAATGGACTTTTTATTTTGTTAAAACTGAGAAGTATATTGAATCAGTTTGCAAAAATAAAAATACATGTTCTATTGCAGGCTGACACACTAGTTGAGAAAATAATTTATTTAAAAAAGAGAAAAAAAAATAAAAGAAAGTAATTATTTCCAAAAACTGGTACAATCTTTTGTTCATTACTTGAAGAAACTTTTTATATCTCGAGAGTCATAGGGTTTTTTTGTTATTTCACATTGTGAAACATGACGTTAGCCAGGAGCAGAAAACAAAATTTACATAAGCAATTGGACTCTTTGAGATGTTTATGAGCCAGATAGACCAGAAAAAAAAACAAAACCCAAATATTCCATTTCATTTTTAAGTTAATACATATCCCATTTAAATGTCCAAATGTTCAAATCTAAAGCGCATGAATAGCTTACTGCATTTTTATTACATTATTCATGAGATCTTCAGCTCAGCTCCTAAAACCTCTTCTTTCTTAATTGATTCTTGCCCAGTTTTGGAGGAAAAAAATTACAACATAGAATCATCTCTTTGGTGTGAATGTTGAGACCTGCAGTTGTACGTATAGAGGTCTTGCTTTTCTGCATAGAATATAGAACACTTGGGGTTTTTGTGCTACTGTTTTGGAGTGGGGTTTTTTGAGCATCTCCTCCTTCTATGTACTTTTCTTAGTATGTGGATTGATTATATCCTGAATACTTGTGCATGAGAAAAAGGGTACTAGATAGAGCAGAAGGGAAAAAGATAGCACAGATCCCTTTCAGTCTGAGAAAGGCACATGAGCCTTAAAATTTAACACATACTCTATTCATCTTTCTCCAGTCAGGATCTTACCATAAGACAGATAAGTATTGAAAGCTAACTGAACAACAGGTTGGAGCACAAAGTTATCTTGTTTGTCTTAGCCTTAGCTAAGCTTGGCTTCTTTGCTAGTACTGAGGAGTAACAAAGCAACAACACAGAGGAAGAACTTGATTTAATGATGTTGGAATGATGAATGAGCAATTCATCTAAAGCTTCCTTTTGGTTGGGAGAACAGTCTCAGACCTGTGTGTGAACTACTCTCTGGGCAGCTGGATAATAGGTCAAGGCAATGTCATTCCCTTCCTGAGTTAGAAACAGTACTTTCTGTACTTAAGAGAGATTCGTTCCTTCCAATGGAAGCAAGAAATGCCATACACATGAGTCAGCCTTGAGTGTCCAGGTGGTGCCATTACTCAGTTTTTGGACACTGTGCTACAGCATATTCATGCACTTTTACAAACACTTCACAGTTGTGTAAAAAGGAAACATCTTTTCACATTTTTCCTTTTGAAATTTTAAATTACAGACATTAAAACTAGCTTTTGAGCCAGACACTTTTTTATCAGTTTTAATTTCCCCTGAGTTTTTTGTCAGATGTTTCTGTGGTGTGAGGAAGTATTAGATCAAAACAAACTAAACTGCAAAAGTTACAGAAGCTTTACTCTTACTGAATGGAAACAAAAAAGTAAAAGAGATTTCTGTCTCTTCAATGACAAAGTCCACTTTTAAGCAAGTTTCCATGTTAACACCTTGGACACAAGGTTTCTGAAATGAAATAGAACTTGAATAATCTACCTAGAGTACAGCTGACACGCAAGGTCCTATAATTATATTGCTTAACAAAAAATCATAAAGGGAAAAAAGATACTGATAATTTTTATTTTGGAAATATACTTTTTCTGATAATCTTCAGTATAGGTAAAGTCTTTGGAATCTGAATATACTTCAATTAATTTTCTCCAATATGCAAAGTACTATTAATACAGTATTATTTTTAGCTTAATAAACGTGGGCTGACCTTGGCTGTATGCCAGGTGCACACCATACTGTTCTATAACACCCTTCCTCTTCAGAATGGTGAACTAGAGAAAATAAGATGGAAAAAAGAAAAACCAAAAACTTTTAGGTCAAGATAAAGGCAGTTTAATAAAGCAAAAGTAGATGCTTGTGCATGGAAGCATAGGAAAATAAAATAATTATTCTCTGCTTCTCATCATTAGGACATGTCCAACCTCCTCCTGTGGATTAGGGTTTCAGAATACACAGCAGTTGCTTCGGAAGACAAATACTGGCCACTATAAATAATGCCCCTCCCTCTTCTTCCTTTCCCTTCATTTTTATATATGAACTGATGTGAAGAGCTTTGGAACATCCCTTTGGTCCATTTGGGTCAGATGTGCTGGGTATGCCTTCTCCTAAGATCTTCCTCACACCCAGCCTGTTGGTTAAGGAAGGAATGTTGGAGAGACAGCCTTGATGCTATGTGAGCACTGTAGCCAAAACCCTGCTGTGTCATTAACACCTCTCTAGCTACCAATGCAGAGCACAGTGCTGTGAGGACTGTGGGGAAAATTAATTCCATCTCAGCCAGACCCTATATAATAACAAACAGGGTACAGAATCAGTATCATTATCTCCATATCAACATCTTGCATTACTTCAAAGGGGAAAATTTATCCATGGTCACTGGCTAGAGTTAAACCTCAGTAAAAATTCTGAAATTTCTATGAACCACTTTTGGAAGGGCTACTAGGTTTGCTTCTTGTTAAGTACTCTTGACCAGAGTATCAGACCCAGCCAGCATGGGTTTAGGAGGGGTAAGTGGTACTTGACCAACCTGGTCTCCTTTTACAACCAGCTGACCTGCCTGGTGGATCTGGGAAGGGCTGTGGATGTTGTCTATTTGGACTTCAGCAAGGCCTTTGACACTGTCTCCCATAGCCCATTCCTGGAAAAGCTGCAGCCCTTGGCTTGGACAGGAGCACTCTCTGCTGGGTTAAGAACTGGCTGGATGGCCAGGCCCAGAGAGTGGTGGTGAGTGGTGCTGAATCCAGCTGGGGTCTAGGCACCAGTGGTGTCCCTCAGGGCTCTGTGCTGGCGCCTGTTCTGTTCAACATCTTTACTGATGACATGGATGAGGGGATTGAGTC